>CM052801.1:23082912-23172647 GCA_028533885.1 Nasua narica
TTTCTCTTTCTTCTGTTTTGCTCTTTGTGTATAGGAATGCAACTGATTTCTGTGCATTAATTTTATATCCTGACACTTGATTGAATTCCCGTATGAGTTCTAGCAGTCTTGGAGTGGAGTCTTTTGGGTTTTCCACATAAAGCATCGTATCATCTGCAAACAGTGAGAGTTTGACTTCTTCTTTGCCAATTTGGATGCCTTCTTTTAATTTTTTTTAAGTAGCTTCTGTGCCCAACACGGGGCTTGAACTTATGACCTGAAGGTCAAGAATTTCGTGCTCTACTGCCTGAGCCAGCCAGGCACCGCATAATGGCTGTTTTAGAGTCCTTTCCACTGACTCCATTACTGCTGTCATTTTCGACTCTGTTTCTGGTGACTGATTTTTTTTTTCTCCTGGTTATAGATCACATTGTCCTGCTTCTTTGCATGTCTAATCATTTTTAATTGGGTGCTGAACATTGTGATTTTACATTGTGGAGTGCTAGGTCTTGTCTTTCTTTTAAAAAATGTTGGACATAACTAATTGGAATTAAAATAAAAAATTTAAAAAATTGGTGGGCATTGTACTGATGGTCACTTAAATTACTTCCAGATCATCTTGATCCCTTTGAGGCTTTTTTTAGCTTTATGAGGGTGAAGTGAGAATAGCCTTTGCTCTAAGGCTAGTTTAGTTTCTCTACCAAAGCGTGATCTGAACTGCATGTCAGAATTTAAACATCTTACAGTTCTGTGTAATCTCTGGGAATTATTCGGATTACAGCTCTAATTTCTCTTATGCCTAGCATCAAGTATTTTCACCTGATGCATGTGTAGCTTAATATTCAGCAACAGAGTCAATGGGCCCCCAAGTTTATCTTTGGAGCTATTTCTCTGCACATCCCCCCTCTTCCTGGCCCCACAGAGTATCACCACCTAAGTCTTCCTCAACATTGTCTTTCTCTTCTGTTCAGCCACACCTCCCTGCTATGCTTGGATTCTGCACCACAGTCTGGAAATTGCCTTCAGGCAGAATGTTGGGGTGATTGTAAGACTCATTTACTGGTTTTCCTTGTGTTCTTATGGTCCTGAACTGCTGTCGTGCAATGTCCAAAAGCCATTGTCTCATGTATTCTCCGCCAGTTTGTAGTTGTTTGTGGTGGGAGGGTATGTTGAGTCCCAGTTGTTCCATCATGGCTGGAAGTAAAAAGCTGTCTTTGCGTCTTTAAAGCCACATTTCCTCCTGAAGCACTTGGATAGAAAGACAAACACTTGGAGGCACCTGGGCGGCTCAGTCAGTTAAGCATCGGACTTTGGTTTTGCCTCAGGTCAGGATCTCAGGGTCCTGGGATGGAGCCCAGCAACCAGCTCTGAGCTCAGTTGGGGGGGAGGGGCAGTCTGCTTGAGATTCTCTTTCTGTCACCGTTGCCCTCTCCCTCTTCCCTTCTCCCCCCGCTCACCCGCTCACGCCCCGCTCACACACATGTGCTCCTGCACTCTCTCCCTCTCTCAAATAAATAAATAAATCTTTTCAAAAAAGGCACTAATCGCATTCATGAGGACTCCTCCCTCGTGACCTCCTAAGCTCCCCCGCCCCTTGTAATACCATTGCCTTTGGGGGCTAGGATTTGACATATGAGTTTTGGGGGAACACATTCAGATCGTAGCAGCAGTTTAATCCAAATGGAGCATTCATGGACTCCCAGGGTGCGAGGATATACCTGGGCCCCTGGAGTACTTGGAACCAGGGTGTGACTGCTAATACTTCTTTTCTTCCCCCCTCTCTGTATCTTATCTTTGCTTCTCTCATTGCTTTTACTGGATTTTCTGTCGTTGCAGATCAGTCCTCTTCTTTTTCTCTTTCATCGTAGAGGCTAATGTTTATTAAGCTTCTATAATATTCTAATTGCTTTATATTTTATGCTCAAGCAACTGTATAAGTTAGGTGGCTCTTATTAGCCTAATAATTCATTTGTGGGATTGATCATGGATCATGAGTAAGTTACTTAAATTCTCTGGTTCTTATTTTTCTCATTTATGAAATAAAGTTCATGAGAGTATCTACCTCATGACGTTGGTTTGATGATTAAACCAGATAATTTAAGTGCAAGATCTAGCACAGTGCCGTGCCCACAGTAAGTGCTCAATAAATATCACTGTTCTTCTTATTATAGAGGGTCATCGTGAAAGTAAAGCAGGTAGATGCAACTAGCCCTTCCCTGTATACCCTTTATGGTAACATTTTTTTTTTCTTTAAGGCTGCATGTGATTTTATATCAGGGTAGAACTGTACAAAGTAGAAACCCGACCACCCTAGGGATACCCTAATACATGATCAGGAGTGAGAAAGATTATAAAAAGTTCCCCCAACTTGTAGAATCCCTCTAATACTTCCTGGGCACTTTATTTCTGATTTCAAGTTGAAGGTCGCACATTCTCCTCTTTATTTTAATTCAAGACCATGGACTGTTTGGGCTGACTGTGATGTGAATATGTTAATATAGTGTCCTCAGTGTTTTTTGAGGAAGTCACTTATAGTTAATTGTGTGTGACATAAGAAGAAAAATGAAATCTAAATCTAGTTTTGATACCTAAAAGGAAAATCAGCTACTATTACAGCTAATGTAAATCTCTGCAAAAGAGAGTCATGCCCTGGAGAAAGAAGGTATTTTGTTAAAGAATATCATGTCCAGAAACTTTGTAAATTCAGATTTTAAGATGATCAATTGTGAACTGCTTTGTTTTTCATTTTTTTTAACCCTTTAAGTTAGAAGAAATACTAAATTCTAACTAAGAGGGTATTATTTATTTTGAAGACATTAGCTGAAATGTCACCTGCTATTTTTAAAGAGCTTTAGAATTTTCAAAGAGCATTTTTTTCCATGTTATTCTTTTTGTGACTTCCTAAGTCAGAAAGAACATGAGGACTATGCACAACAAAGTAAGAATGCAAGATGATGTGAGAGTCATTCCTGCTCCAGACCAGGAAGGGATTCCCTTAGGGTGAGGAAGGAGTGGAATTTGGAAGGAAAATGAAGGAGTTAGAGATAAGTGAGAGTCCCTAAGACAGCCCCGGGACCTGGCTGTCACTCTCTGGGGTGGGTCTGGAAGTGATGCAAGCCTCCGATGGGATCTGAGGGTGGAAGAAAGTGTGTCCCACACCTCGAGTGTGACCAGGAGACAGCAACCCTTTAAGAGAAGTCTCTCATTCAGCAGGGCACCGGGACAGAGGGTACTGATGCTGAGAGGGCACCCCCCGCCCCCGCAGATGTACCTGATGGCGGCCTCCCAGGAGCCCGTGTACCTCAGCCTGCAGGGAAGAAGGCAGCTGAGTGTGCCTCGGCCTCTGAGAGGGCGCTAACGGGCCGGAGGGGCCTGGGCTCAAGATGGAGAAGAATCAGGACCGTGTCTTTAGTCATCACGGGCCATGATCAGATTATGGACTTGAGCAATGACTGCCAGAACTCAATGACGAAGACCAGAGGAGCGAGTTCCAATTAATTCTGGGTAAAAGACAGGACCTCTAACCTGTTCCTATGGGAGCCTGATTTGTAGCAAGTCACCCAGAAAAAACCTAGCTTATTTCTGAGGACAAGGGAGATGGGAGTACTCAATTACTCCAAGGTGTCTGAGTTTCAGCCTGGAAATGGCTGAATTACTTTGGACTGGCAAGATTAAGCTTTATACTGCTGACTGCCTTGGGGGGCTCAATAGCTAAATTAAATATGGCTAAGGAGAAAGAAAAAAGGCTACATTTTTTTAGGTTATTGGAAAGTTTAATTATTTTAGATAAAACATCTTTAAAACACATTCATTATTTAAATGATTTCTATAGTGATGACTCTTGAACACTGAGAAATTATCTCATGTAATTAATGAGTTTTCTAGCTTCCAGTAAAATATTGGCACATTTTATTTAGAAGTTACATTTTTACGCATTCAAATTTTGAGACTGAATTTCCTGTCTATTACCTTTGTGCAGTTAGGTCTCATATTTCCCTATCTTATGGAAGAAGGTCTTCTGTGCTTGGAGGGGTTGCAGATAGGATATATCTGCTATGTCTTCATCTCCATCTTTCTATCTCTGTCTCTATGTCTAATCATCTCTCTCTCCCTCCATCCTTTCTCTCAAGAGTTCTTGGAGTCTCTAAATTAGTTCCCACCATGGTATTCTCAATAAATGAGCCGATATATTTTATTTTTTCTTTTAGTGCATCTGCTCTAGTTCCTGTCATTTGCAACTGAAATTCTGGGCTAATTAAAAGAATCTAGCAAATGGGCTCCTGGCAGTCTCAGTTGGTAGAACATGTAGCTCTTGATCTCAGGGTTGTAAGTTCGAGCCCCCCTTTGGGGGCAGAGACTAGTCAAAAATAAAATCTGAAAAAACGACTACTTAAAAAGAAATTTAACAAAAACATACAAGTCTTTTATGAATAAAACTACAACACTATATTATGTTCTAAAAGAAGACCTGAATAAATGGAGGGATATAGTAAGCGGGCATCCAAGAAGACACTTTTCTATTTGGAAGGGAAACTCTCTTTTATGTAACATTGGTGGAACCACTATGAAAAATAAAGGAGGGAAATGCTCCTTTCCATCATCATCTAGGGAGGGGACGAAGGAGCATATGACCACATTCAGCCAATGCATGCCACCCTCCTTGAATCTTGAAGGAGTGATACCAAGATTCAGAAAAGTTTATAAATTATGAATAGACACAGTGGTTATAAGAATTCAGCATCAGTGGTGTGTGGTGCTGATGCCAGCAGCCATATCCCAGCTGTGGTGAACACACCTTAAGGTGACCCTCCAACGAGTCACACCCTTGGATAACCCCTTCCTTTTGAGTAGCGATGGACCCTGCGACTTGCTCCCAGCCCATAGAATAATGCAAATGTGAGGAGGTAGTCACTCCCTTAGTTTTCTGTTGCTGCTGTAAAAAAATTACTGTGACTTTATTTTAATTTTTTTAATTTATATTTTTATTTATTTGACAGAGAGAGATCACAAGTAGGCGGAGAGGCAGGCAGAGAGAGAGGAGGAAGCAGGCTCCCTGCTGAGCAAAGCCCGTTGTGGGGCTCGATCCCAGGACCCTGAGATCATGACCTGAGCCAAAGGCAGAGGCTTTAACCCACTGAGCCACCCAGGCGCCCCTTCATTTATTTATTTTAAAGGTTTTTTTTCTTTTTTCTTTTCTTTTTTTTTAAATTAACATATAATGTATTATTTGTCCCAGGGTACAAGTCTGTGAATCATCAGGCTTACACATTTCAAGCACTTACCATTGCACATACCTTCCCCAATGTCCATAACCCAGTCACCCTATCCCTACCTCCCCTACCCCCCAGCAACCCTCAGTTTGTTTCGTGAGTTTAGGAGTCTTTTATGGTTTGTCTCCTTCTGGATCCCATCTTGTTTCATTTCTAAAGATTTTTTTCATTATTATTTTTTCGGTAATCTCTACACCCAACATGGGGCTCGAACTTAACGATCCTGAGATCAAGAGTTACATGCTCTTCCAACTAAGCCACCCAGGCTCCCCTAAAATTACTACAACTTTAGGGGCTCAAAACAACGTAAATTTATTATCTTATATCTCTACAGCTTGGAAGTTCAACATGGGTGTCAATGGGCTAAAATAAAGGTGTCGGCGGGGCTATATTCCTTTTTGGAGGCTCCAGGAAAGAATCCACTTCCTTGCCTTTTCCAGCTTCTAGAGGCCACTGTGTTCCTTTGCTCCTGGTCTCCTGTCTCCATCCTTAAAGCCAGCAACATGGCACCTTTCTGACTCCTCTTCCATAATCATATCTCCTTCTGACTCTACTTTTCTGCCTTCCTCTTTGACTTTTTTTTTTTTTAAAGATTTTATTTATTTATTTATTTATTTGAGAGAGAGAATGAGAGAGAGGAAGAGGTCAGATGGAGAAGCAGACTCCCTACTGAAGAGGGAGCCTGATGCGGGACTCGATCCAAGGGACTCCAGGATCACGACCTGAGCCGAAGGCGGTCACCCAACAACTGAGCCACCCAGGTGCCCTCCCCTTCCTCTTTGACTTTTAAGGACGTTTATGATTACATTGGCCTACCCAGAGAATCCAGAAAAATCTATCTTCAGGTCATCTGATTAGCAACCTCCATTCCACTTGCAAATTTAATTGCCCTTTGCCATGTAATTTAACATATAATATAATATAATATAATATAATATAACACATATTATATTATATATAGGCTCCAGGGATTAAGACATGGGCAGATTTGGGGGGACATTAATCTTCCTACCTCATAGAACTGTCATTTTCCCCCAGAATTAACCTATAAATTTAATGTAATTTTATTTTATTTATTTATTATTATTATTTTTAAAGATTTTATTTATTTATTTAACAGAGAGAGAGATCACAAGTAGGCAGAGAGGCAGACAGAGAGAGAGGAGGAAGCAGGCTCCCTGCTGAGCAGAGAACCCGATGCGGGGCTCAATCCCAGGACCCTGAGATCATGACCCGAGCCGAAGGCAGGGGCTTTAATCCACTGAGCCACCCAGGCGCCCAAAATTTAATGTAATTTTAATTAGAATCTTGCTAAGGTGATTCTAAATTTAATGTAAAAGATAATGTACAAGAATAACAAAGAGGTTTTTGAAAACTAGAAATAATGAAGAGTGACTTACTCTGCCAGACATAAGACATGTTATAAAGCTAAAATAATAAAAATACTTTGGCATTGGCATCATAGGTGATGGTGTTATGAAAACCAGCAATTCATTGGGTTAAAAGTAGTGCCCTTCTCAGGTCATGATCTCAGAGTCCTGGGATAGAGCCCTACGTTGTGTGTGTGTGTGTGTGTGTGTTCCCCTTTCAGCAGGGAGTCTGCCTGTCCCTTTCCCTTTGTCCCCCCACCCCCCACCGTGCACTCGCGTGAGTGCCCTCTCTTCCTCTCAAGTAAATAAATAAAATCTTTTAAAAAAGTAGAGCCCTTCTACATCAAATACAAGATAAATTCCAGTTGAAAATAAATATCTAAATGTTATTAAACCTTAGGAAGAACAAAGAGTACACAGACACACACACACATAATCTGAGTGGGGAAAATTATTTTGAAAAACCTGGAATCCAAAAAGGAAAATCTTGACATATTTGAATATGTGCAAATTTAACATTTTTGTACATTGAAATATATCATAAACCAAGATAAAAGATAAGCGACAGGATGGGAATATATTTTATTTTATTTATTATTATTATTTTTTATTTTAAATATATGTATCAAAGGTTCAATATCCATTTTGTGTTTGTGTGTGTGTGTATGCAAAAGAAAATCCAATTAAAATTGAATACAGGAAATAAGTTAATAGTTTACTGAAGGAGAGATTTCAATGTCCAGTGAACATAAGAACTAATACTTGTTTGAAATCAGAAATGTAAATTAAGGAATAATAATCTGTCTCTAATCATATTAGGAAAATCATGTATGTCTGGTATTCACTACTGGAATGGTGAAAATGGACACTTAAACCTTCTTTGGAACAGTAATTTTTTTTTTGGATAGTAAATTTGGGAGTTTTTTGTTTGTTTGTTTGTTTCATTTTTTTTAATTAGAAGTGTAGAGCTCGACACAGGGCTTGAACTCACCTCCCTGAGATCAAGACCTGAGCTCAGACCAAGAGCTGGACACTTAACGAACTGAGCTGCCCAGGCGCCCCTTTTTATACACTTTTTTTTTTGTGGGGGTAGTATTTTTGAAAATTAAAACTATGTTCACATCTGTAAGTAGAAGTGCTGTCATATTTATAACACTATATGTGTAATTATATTTGCTGAGGCCCTTTTTAAAAAAAGTATGTGCATAATTATGTTGTTGCAGTAAAATATTAAAAACAGTCTAAGAACGGATAAGAGGAGGGTTGAATAAAACAACGTATGTACACGGTCTGCGCAGTTTTAAAGAGCATGGCAGATTTCTTTTATTTATTTATTTGTTTGATAGAGATCACAAGTAGGCAGAGAGGTAGGGGGGAACAAGCTCCCTGCTGAGCAGAGAGCCCAATGGCTCGATCCCAGGACCCTGAGATCATGACCTGAGCCGAAGGCAGAGGCTTTAACCCATTGAGCCACCCAGACACTCCAGAATGTGGCAGATTTCTCTGGCTTGATATGCAAAGATCTCAGACATATTGGTAAATGAAAGAGAAAGTCGTAACAAATACATTTAGAATTATCTCATACATGTAAAATAAAAATATGCAATGTCTGCATGTAAGTACGAAATAATTTTTATAATGCAATAGAATCTTTTATGTAATATGTCTTTGGAAGAGTACACACCAAATTGATCCTTTCTAAAAAATCTTGTAAGCCTCTGATTCTTTCACCTTTTTTTTTTTTAAGAGTTTTATTTTTAAGTAGTGTCTATACCTGATGAGGGGCTCAAACTCACAACTCCAAGATCAAGAGTCCCATGTTCCACTGACTGAGCAAGGCAGGTGCCCCTCTTTGACTTTTTATAATAAACGTGTGTGTGTGTGTGTGTGTGTGTGTGTGTGTGTGTGTGTGTGTATTTTTAAATAAACTCTACCCCCAGTGTGGGGCTTGAACTTACGACCCTGATCTGCTGACTGAGCCAGCCAGGCACCGCTCTTTGACATTTTTTTTTAAGCTTTTATTTATTTATTTGACAGAGAGAGACCCAGCAAGAGAGGGAACACAAGCAGGGGGAGAGGGGAGGAAGAAGCAGGCTCCCCCCTGAGCAGTATGCGGGGCTCAATCCCAGGACCCCGGAATCGCGACCTGAGCTGATGGCAGACGCTTAACGACTGAGCCACTCAGGCACCTCTAACTTTTAATAATAAACATGTTTATATATGACATGCATGATTTTTAAAAAATACAATAAAAATACTTTCTTACCTGGTTAAAGAAAAACCCAGTGTAGAGAAAACAGATGGGGGAAAAATGTCCTGAAATTAACAAATGTTTTGGGACAATAAGATCTTGAGTGCATGGATAATCCCCTTGTGCCGTTTTTATTTATAGGCACGACAACAAAGAGTGAGAAAAATGTTTAATGATTACTAATTTAAGTTTTTCTCTGCTGGGTGGCAGCAGCTAAGTTAGTGAAAGCAAAGAGATACTTGAGGCTTTGAAGTCGAAAGGCCTGTGTTCATGCCCTCCTTAGTATATCTTATTCTTTTTTATTTATTTATTAGAGACAGAGACTGAGAATGAGAGGGGAGAAGGTCAGAGGGAGAAGCAGACTTCCCGCAGAGCCGGGAGTCCGATACGGGACTCGATCCCGGGACTCCGGGATCGTGACCTGAGCCGAAGGCAGTCGCTCAACCAACTGAGCCACCCAGGCGCCCCTTATCTTATTCTTTTTGAATTTAGGCAAATTATTTACCATTTCCAAGCCTTAGTTTTCTCATCTGTAAGATGGGTTGATAATAACACTCTTTAGTAGGATCACTTTGAGGGTTAAACGGGTTAATGTCCGTAAATCACGGGGAGCATGGTGAGTGCTCCGTCACCATTAATTCCTTCTTCCCATCTTCCAGGACGCCTTGGAGACAGAGTACCCCCGCAGGGGTTGGTGCTGGTCTTCAATTATTTTCCTCAGGCTAACTTTGCACTCCCGATGTGTGTGTGATTACAATGACAACTTAATTTCGGATAACGTTTGAATGTTTACCAACATCTTCACATACTATGCAACACCACCCACCTTGAACCCTTGTATACAATTGTCAGTCTTCTTTTTAGCTCCCTTCCGCTTGGGTGCTCCAGAGTGAACACGGTGGTGAGTATATCACCAAGAATGTTTTTGCAGTAAGAAAATTCTAGGGCTGCTTCAGCCCCCTCATTTTACGGAGCCCAGAGAGCCTAACTGTTCTATTTAAGGGCCACTATACAAGTTAGCTTTTGCTGCATCACAAATACTCTAACACTTAGTGGGTTCAGATATTTAGATGAACCATTTATTTGGTTCATCATTCTTTTTTTTTTTTTTTTCAGATTTACTTATTTATTTTAGAGAGAGAGAGCGAGAGCCCGTGAGCAGAGGGGCAGAGGGAGAGAGGATCTCAAGCGGACTCTGCGCTCCGCGCGGGTGGCTCATTCTGATGGCAGATTTTATGATCTGAAGCAGGCTTAGCTTTTCTTGACAGGGCTCACTCCTATGGCTGGAACCCTGGCTGGGATGGCGGGAGCAGCCAGAGCACCTCTCCACGTGGCCTCTTAACCTCCAGTAAACTAGTCCAGGTCTGGTCACATGGTGGTGCCGGGTTCCAAAAGCAGCAAGAGGGGAGGTTGCAATGCCCCTTGGGGCCTAGACTTACCATTCGCATGATGTCACTTTGGTTGCAGTCTTGTAGCCAAAGCAAAGCTTGAGAACAGCTACGATTTTAAGGGCAGGGAAATAGATTCCACTTTTTTTTTTATTATTATGTTATGTGAGTCACCATACAGTACATCAGTAGTTTTTGATGCAGTGCTCCATGATTCATTGTTTGCGTATTAATACCCAGTGCTCCATGCAATCCGTGCCCTCCTTAATACCCATCACCGGGGTCACCCATCCCCCCACCCCCTCCCCTCTAAAACCCCCAGTTTGATTCCCGGAGTCCACAGTCTTTTATGGTTCGTCTCCCCCTCTGATTCCCCCCCCTTCATTTTTCCCTTTCTTCCCCTAATTTCCTCCATGCTATTCCTTGTGTTTCACAAATAATTGAAACCATGTAATTGTCTTTCTCTGTTTGACTTATTTCACTCAGCATAATCCCCTCCAGTTACATCTATGTTGATGCAAATGGTGAGTATTCATCCTTTCTGATGCTGAGTAATAGTCCATTGTGTATATGGACCACATCTTCCTTATCCATTCAAGGGCATCTCAGCTCCTTCCACAGTTTGGCTATTATGGACATTGCTGCTATGAACGTTGGGGTGCGTGTGGCCCTTCTCTTCACTACATCTGTATCTTTGGGGTAAATGCCCAGTAGTGCAATTGCAGGGTCATAGGGTAGCTCTATTTTTAATTTCTTAAGGAACCTCCACACTGTTTTTCAAAGTCGCTGCACCAACTTGCATTCCCACCAACAGTGGAAGAGAATTCCCCTTTCTCCACATCCTCTCCAACATTTGTTGTTTACTGTCTTATTGATTTTGGCCATTCTAACTGGTGTAAGGTGGTATCTCAGTGTGGTTTTGATTTGAATTTTCCTGATGGCTAATGATTTGAACATTTTTCATGTATCTGTGAGCCATTTGTATGTCTTTTTTGGAGAAGTTAGACTCCACTTTTTGATGGTAGAAGCTGGAACAAGGAAAGGCTAGGCACTGGGGAGATTTTTTTTTTCTGTCTATACTTTTTTTTTTTAAAGATTTTATTTATTTATTTGACAGAGAGGAGAGAGATTACAAGCAGACAGAGAGGCAGGCAGGGACGGGGGGAAGCAGGCTCCCTGCTGAGCAGAGAGCCAGCTCCTGGGCTCGTTCCCAGGACCCTGAGATTATGACCTGAGCCGAAGGCAGAGGCTTTAACCCACTGAGCCACCCAGGTGCCCCTTTTGCTGTCTATCCTAATACATAACTAATTAGTGGGTGTGCTTTGATGAGAAGTCAAATCTGATGACTGTTGATCCAGCAATGCCATTTTTGGGACTATATCCAAAAAAAATGAAAACACCATGTTGAAGAGCTAGCCGCATCCCCATGTTCACAGCAGCGTTATTTATAATAACCAGGTCATGAAAGCAACCTAAATATCTCTCAAGGAATGATTGGATCAAGAAAATGTGAGATATGTATACATACATAATTCAGCCATAATAAAGGAAATGCTGACATTTGCCACAGTGTGGATGGAACTTGACGGTGTTATGCTAAGTGAAATTAGTCAGACAGAGAAAGAAAAATACTGTGTGATCTCAGTTACACATGGAATTTTTTTTTTTTCCTTTGGAATTGTTTTTTTTAAAGCAGGCTCCACACTCATGAGGCTTGAACTCATGTCCCCAAGATCAAGACCTGACCTGAGGTCAAGAGTCAGACACTCAACTGACTGAGCCACCCAGGCGCCCCATACATGGAATTTTTTTTGAAAAACCCATAGACAAAGAGATCAGATTTGTTACCAGAGGCAAGTTGTGGGGAATGCAGGGATCGGATGAAGGGGGTCAAAAGGTACAAACTTCCAGTTACAAGATCTGTAAGTACTAGGGATGTAAGCAAACAAACAAACCCCTGATGGTTGTTGAATCCAGACCCACTGCAATCTATTTTTGTAACAACAACAATAAAATACTGAAATCTGAATACATTCTTAATTGCTTTTATTCTCTTAATGTCCCTAGAAATGCATGACTTTTAGTCAAAAGAGTACACTGGAGATTTTTTCTTTCATAAGATCTACTAATTATGGAGTTAACTATATCAGAGAAGTGCAATAACTTCTCAGTGACATTCTTAAAGAGTGACAGCAAAACTTATCTTCTATAGGCTGAATCTAGGACAAAACTGTTGAAAAAGATGAGGCAGTCATGACAGTATACATAAGGACTTTAATGTCCCTGAATCAGTCACGAATGGAGAGTTAAAAAAAAACAAAACCCCACAATACTTAAAGTCTGCCTCAGGCAATCTCAAAACGCTTGACATTTCATTTATTGGAAAAATGGAGCTTTTTGTAATTAAAAAAGTTTTAACAACTGAAAGTGCCTTTAAGACCTGCTAAAATCAGGTCAACGAAGCTGCTACTGATCTCCAAGTTTTCATCTTAACATTAAGGGGTTAGAGGCTGTGGATTTCGAGCTATAAGTATGTGTAACGGGTACTGCAGAGGGAAAACGCATCCCAATGAAACATTTTTAGATCAAGATGATGCCTAGGGTTGCTGAAGCCTAGGGGATCCAAAGTCAGTTCTGTTCATGTCCTACTTTTGTATGGTAACTATAAAAGAAATAAGCCCTGTGAAGGTAGCATTCTGTTGGAAGTAATCCTTATTTGATTTGTCAGCTCTGTCAACAATATCTTGCCTGCCGTGGGCACCTCGTGTCCACTGGATCGAGGCCACTTACGACAGCAGCGTGAAGGCAAGAAGAGGACTCATGCCGGCGGGGTCCTTACCTCACCTTCTGTGTTGTCTGCGTCACTGTCCACACTAGCGGGTGCTGGGACGGTCCAATCATGGCTCACAGTTGGGTCTAGATACGTAGTCTATGGAACACCGATTTCTAAGGAGAAATCGGTCTACCTCCCAAACCGCCTCTGAGTGATGAGCAGACGGTAGTTTTACTTTATTTGCCTGCCTCTGCAGTCTGCAGCCTCCTTCACTCCGAGCTCGGCCTGTCCTCTCGGAGCTTCCTGTGCTCTGCCTGCTCTACGGCCAGGAGACAGTGTGCCAGCTCTTTCCGTGTGGGGGGCAAGTCACTTCCCAGCTAGGGTTTGGAACAAGTAAGGAGCCTCTGGAATGCTCAGTTTCAGGTAGACTTTTATTTGGGAGGAAAGTAACTGACTCCTGTACACTTAATTGATAAAGGACTTTTGTGGGAAAGATATGGGGTGACTCAGCAAAACAGAAAAAAGCTGAACTAGCAGGCCTTAGAAAAGATGGGAACCAGGGACACTCCAGGAAGCAGGGGGTGGGAGGGAATTCAGGAGAATCTCTCCACGTGCCAGAGCGGGGAGGGGATTGTATCAAATTGACCAGGACCAGGGCAGTGCACCTTGACTGACAGTCCGGAGAGAGAATAGGCGGTGTGGGAGGGAGTGATTGCCTAAGAAAATTGGAGATCCTCCCCTCTCAATGAGGGGGCAAGAAGCTGCTTGGCTGGCTTCCCCAATTGGGAGAGCAGAGAGCTTGCAACTCTTGATCTCAGGGTCATGAGTTTGAGCTCCACGGTGGGTGTAGAGATTACAAAATAAATAAACTAACGAACAGACAAATAAGTAAGGTGGCAGGAATGCTGGCTGGGCAAAACAGCAGACATCCCTACACTTTGCAAACAGGTGCCATAGTGTTTCTGGTCAGGAGCCCTCTTCGGGTGTAGAAGTACGGGCGGAGGGGGTGGGAGGAGGATTGTTGTTTACACATTCCACCCCTGAACTTCATGGAACTGCTCTGGGTGGCGTTTATTTGGATTTTGGAGACAATATGCCTGGCTTTGAAGCCCAGGGCTGCCATTTCGTAGCTGTGCAAGCTTGAAATGGTTACATACTTAACCTTTCTGGATCCTGGTTTTCTTTTTTTTTTTGAAAGATTTTATTTATTTGACAGCGAGAAAGAGAGAGATCACAAGTAGGCAGAGAGAGAGGGGGGAGCAGGCTCCCTGCCGAGCAGAGAGCCTGATGCAGGGCTTCATCCTGGGACCCTGAGATCATGACCTGAGCCAAAGGCAGAGGCTTTAACCCACTGAGCCACCCAGGCACCCCTGGATCCTGATTTTCTTATTAGAAAACTGGAAATCCTCAAAGTATTTTCATCGCAGTGTTGTTATGATGATTGATGAATTAATACATCGTAATACGTTTGGACTAGCGTCTAACATCTAAGAGCTGGATAATCTCTGATATCATTAGGGAGAGGTAATGCATTGTTATATTGTCCGAGATCTTTAACTATGATTTAAAATATTAATTATGCATACTGAAACTATGAAACGGCCTCCTGGCTTCACAGGTCATAATATTGCTGTTGGATTTCACTGCATTAGTTTTATTTGCTGCTGTAACAAATAACCACAAAGTTAGTGGCTTAAATAAACAAACGTATTTCTTGCTGTTCTGAAGCTCAGAGTCTCATTCCTTCTGGAGGAGAGAATCTATTCCTTGCCTTTTCAGTTTCTAGAGACTGCCTGCATTCCTTGGCTCCGGGCCCCTTCCATCTTCAAAGCCAGCAATCACATCTCTCAGATCTCTGTTTTTGGGGATCGCATATCCTTCCTTTTCCCTTATAAGGACCCTTACCATTACCTTGAGCCTGCCTGGATAATATAGGATAATCTCTCCATCTCAAGATTTTTTTTTCTTTAAAGATTTTATTTTTAAGTAAGCTCTGCACCCAATGTGGGGCTCGAACTTACACCCCGACATCAAGACTCACATTCTATACCTGCTGAGCCAGCCAGGCGCCCCTCCCTCCCAAGATCTTGGATATAATCACGTCTGCAAAGCTCCTTTAGCATACAGGTTCTGGGGATCAGGACGTGGACTGGTGGGAGAGCATTGTGCTGCCATTTAATGAATAGCTGCTGCATTATAAATTGCTAATGAGTTTTTGTCAAGAATGGTTAAGCCTGTTCGATGAGGTCAACACAGCTCTTTTGTTGTCCTTGGGTAGTGTTTTGTTAGAATCCCAAATTGAAGGGTCTGTTTTTTGAGTGAAAGGACAAATTAACTATTGCAAGATAGACTTCCTCTATCAGGTATATCTTGGCTAGATTTTGAAATGCTATTAAGAAAAGGATCTGCGGGGCGCCTCGGTGGCTCAGTGGGTTAAAGCCTCTGCCTTCAGCTCGGGTCATGATCCCAGGGTCCTGGGATCGAGCCCCGCATCGGGCTCTCTGCTCAGCAGGGAGCCTGCTTCCCCCTCTCTCTCTGCCTGCCTCTCTGCCTACTTGTGATCTCTCTCCTCTCTGTCAAATAAATAAATAAAATCTTAAAAAAAAGAAAAAGAAAAGGATCTGCTCCCAAATACAGTATTGTCCAGTTTGACACCTTTGTGTTAGGGAAGTCCAGTCCTTGGGGTTTGCACCAGGGGAGAGGTTTGTGTATTCTGTGTCTTGTTCTAATTTACAGACTCTACTCTGTATCTTGTCTGTGAGTGGCTTTGTGTCTGTCTCAAGGGCAGTGGTTCTAGATGGGGGGTGATCTTGCTCCCCTCCTTCACCCAGGGGATATTTTGATTGCCAGGGACTGAGGGTGGGTGGACATTTGGTGGGTAGAGGCCAGGGATGCTGCTAAACATCCTACGACACGTGGAACAGCGCCCACACCCAGCAGGGAAGAATGACCCCACCTGAAATATCCATAGTGTTGAGGCTGAGAAATTTTGCTTTAGCGAGTATCCCAATTTTTTCCATGATTGTTTTTTTTCCCCTTATTTGATTCATTGTGAGATAGTACCTTACAGATTATAGGAAAGGTGGTTTTAGCTTACTGAATTTGGGTTTTACCAAACCATGTTTCGTATCGTTAAGCAAGTGTAATTTTGTTTATTAAAACAAGTAACCTATCCTTTATGAAGATTCTTTTAGAAATGTTATGATATAAGACTGAAAAATACTCTGGAAATAAGAAGCAAATTCATTTTAGACTCAGTGTTTCGGGGTTTGTTTGTTTTGTAACTTTCATAGCATTAATTAATTTTTTTCATAGCATTAATTTAAATAAAACATTTATTTTCCTTTCTGTGGGAGGGTAGGGAGCATGACTATAACTGCAAATATTTTCTCAGTGGAGGATTTGTGAATCTTCCAATGAACTTCCCGATTTTATGTATCAATCCATCACATAAGTCCCTGATTTTGTAAAGGCAGTCTATATTTTAGAGTTTTCTTTTTTTTTTTAAAGATTTTATTTATTTATTTGACAGAGAGAGAGATTACAAGTAGGCAGAGAGGCAGGCAGAGAGAGAGAGGGGGGAGCAGGCTCCCTGCAGAGCAGAGAGCCCGATGTGGGGCTCGATCCCAGGACCCTGAGATCATGGCCTGAGCCGAAGGCAGAGGCCATAACCCACGGAGCCACCCAGGCGCCCCTGCAGTTTTCTTATGAGGCTGTAAATTCAGAAATTATTTGATGTAGATGAGGAAGCAATGTAAAACGGTCTTTGGTCTCTACCTGACCAGGAGACACAGGGCTGTGCACCATCTCTCAGAGACCCAAGACAGAAGAAGGAAGAAGGAGCTGTCTCTCCATTAATTGATGAAGGTGCTTTTACTCCAGAGCTGTGACTTTCTCCTGGCAGCTGGCGTCCTGCGGCTGGCTGAAAATCAACCAGTCCCCTGGAGATGGCAGCAGCAGGCAGGGATGGAGATCTTGCCACAGCCAGAACGGCAGTCTCCTGCTCCGATCTTGGTCTGTGAGGACGGGCAGCCATGATGGATCCTTGTGGCCGTGGAGGCTGATTTTGCTGGTGGTTGTTACAGTGAAACTCCACGTTCTCTTTCTCAGAAGTTTAGTTCTCAAGTGCTGCCTTCAGTCCTTTCTGAACAACGTCTTGTGTAAGTGAATGAATACATAAATAACATTCCTGGTGCTGGTTAAGCCCTGCCACATTTGAAACCCTATCGAATCACAGGCACCATAGTAACAGGCACTGAGGTACAAAAGGTGATAAGAGCGAGTCCTTGGGCTGGAGAGGTTTAAAAACACACAAGTCAATGATTTCAGTGTAATATACAACCACCATGTAACCCAGTCCTGTGAATGCCAGGGGATCAACTTAAGCCAGCCAGAGGAGGGGTCAGAGACACTTTCCCGATGAGATGGTATGTGGGCTGAGTTGGAAAGAATAAATGAGTTAGCCAGGTGAAGAAAGATGGAAAGAGTGTTCCGGGGGCACCTGGCTGGCTCAGATGGTAGAGCATCCGACTCTTGATCTCTGATTAGGAAGTTCCAGCCCCATTTGAGCATAGAGATTACTTAAACCAAAAAAAAAGAAAAAAAGAAAAAGGGCTCCAGGCAGGAGACACAGCATGAGTAAAATCTGGCGGTGGGACACATCACGACATTTGCTATGTTACTGGATTGCCACATGTAAGCCGGGGTGACTGGAGAGTTAAGTAGCGGCCCAATCAAGGAAGTGCTAAAAAATAAAAATGCTTTGGAATTAAGTATGTTGGTGGTATGCAGCAGACTCATGGGGGGGGGGGGTCTTGTTTCCAATGGATTTCTGACTCCATCTGCAGAGATTTCTACAACTAGTGGACCTCATGCTCGAGTTGACTTAATTGTGTTCCTCCACTCGAAGCCTGTTGTCGACTCCGCCTGGGCAAAGCTCTTCCCTTTCATGCTTGCTTGTTTGTCTCATTATTTACCAATGTTTTCCCCTTTATCTCTGGTCCTCCTTTATCCCTTCAATGGGAGTCAAAGTACTCTCATTCCACTTCAGCTCTGCTCCCCTCTATTCATGGATCTTTATTTGAAAAGAAATAGTGTGTTTAAAAACATGTATTTGTGTTAATTTTACCTAAGTGGTATTGTGCTCTAAAGCACGTCTCTCACAATTGTTGTCTCTGTTTTTCTGCCTTTGTCGCATTGCTCTGTGGTACATCTAGTTCCTTGCTCCCCCCTCTTCTTTTAAGTATGCTCCACACCTAGCATGGAGCCCAGTGCAGGGCTTGAATTTACGACCCTGAAATCAAGACCTGAGCTGGGATCAAGAGTCACAATGTTAACAGACTGAGCCACCCAGGTGTCCCTCTAGTTCCTTGCCTCTAACTGCAGTATGACTGCACACATTTTGCTTACGCAAGGTATCATGGTAGAAACATTTTTTTCCTAAGTCCTTCCATGGTAAATAGCTCTTTGAGGAGCATTCTTATTCATACCCCCTTACAGATCAGATGAACACTTTTCTGCCCCCCAAAAGTCCTGATTCCATGGGTCTGAGGTGGGTCCCTGATAATTTTTTAAAATTAATTTTGAAAAAAATAATCTTTACACCCAAGGTGGTGCTTGAATTCAGGATCCCGAGATCAAGAGTTACATGCTCTTCGGGCTGAGCCAGCCAGTTGCCCCCGGTCCCAGATCATGTAAATACAGTTAAGCTGCTATTATAGTGAGGTGATACAGTGAGAAGAAAGGAAACAATAATTCGCTAACTCTCACAGGCATCAGAATCTTCTGGACCACTTGGAAGACACCGATTTTTGGACTCAGGTCCGTCCTCGCACTTCCATGAACCCAAGAAGTAAATGCCTCCTTAAATGTTGCCTAATCCTGGTTCCGGCCCTGGCTGGATTGGACCCCATGCCCAGAGTTCTTGATTCAGGAAGCAAGTAAGTCTTGGAAGCCGGTCTGAGAATGTGCGTCTCTAACAAGTTCCTAGGCGGTAGTGCTACTGCTGGTCCAGGGACTACACTTTGAGAATCCCTGCTTTAGGACCTTGCTATTCAAAATGTAGCCTGCAGACCAGCAACGTCCAGGGAACCTAAGAGTTCATTCAAAATGCAGAATGTTGAGCCCCACCCCAGATCTACTAAACCAGAATCTACATTTGAGCAAGATCCCCAATGAAGTTTAAGAAGTAGTGTTTTGGGAGAGACATGGAGGGTACATCTTTCTACCAAGGGAATTAATTACGAGGATGCTCCTGAATTTCCTGAAAGCAACTAGGGGATACCTTTCAGGGAAGCTAAGGTCTCAGCGTATGTCATCTGGAGGCTCCCCATGTCTGTTTGCCTTTTACTTGGGGTGTGAATTGTGATCAGTTGGCTAGAATATGGTCTCATTTTTCTACTATGAAAATATGTTTTGAGGAATTATGTTCACTTCCTGTTTGATGCAGTTACTAAAGAGAGACCGCCCCGGGATAAGGCATGAAGGTCGGCTGGGCTGTCTCCCCACCTCTTTATTTCTGCCCAGGACAAGGAAGAGAATGGTTAGAAGATCTCCCTCCTTTCAAAGAGTGGCTGGCAGGCCTCCAGGGCTGGGTTATGGGGTGAGGTCAATCCGCTCCCCAGGTCAGGTAAGGTAAGGCAGCTCGCGATGCGGAGAGGTCCACAAACAGGAAGACCAAGTCTATTGTCCAGCAGAAGGCTGGAATCTGTGTAGATAATACACTACTTGACATGGCTGAGAATTGTTTCGGACAGAAATAAAAAGTTAAAATCTCACAGACACAAATAAGCAAACCTGACTCCTGGTGTTCAGAAACTTCTACCTTGTTGCTTTTAAGAGCATCAGAATGATGCCTTGTCCAGAGAAAGGAGCCTTGCCTAACTTCTGCAAGAATCTAAAACATAACCTTGTCTGAACGGGATGTTATAGGTCACTAATGCCTCGATTAAAAAACAAAACCCAGAAAGCCACACCCCCTGTTGCTTCTCTCCCCTGAGGCCCCACGCACACACTCGCCCAGCTGCTTGAGCTGGAAAGCCGAAGGAGGAAGCGGGGGGTTGGGGGGGAAGAACACTGGAGTTACATTTCAGAGACTATCCATCCTTGCCTGGGACAACATATTAACAGATTCTGTGGGTGAAATTCCTCAGAACACAGTGACTCCTCTTGAAAAAGATAACACTTGGATCTTATATAGTTCTGTTAACTCCCCTAGTCGGAGTCAAGTGGAAACATTTCTGTGCAGACAGATGAGGGTTATTCCTCTTCAGTTTAAGCCCACTAGGAGTTTTCCGCGGTGCGCGCAGTCTAGGGGGTGCTGAGCAATTCAGCTCTCGCCGAACACGGCTTCAAGGAGAGAGTATTAGCGCCCCCAGCAGGGGAAAGGAGGAGATGCAATGAATAAACTGAACCGCTCTCCACTTCTTAGGTTACATAATTTTATGACTCTGTCCTTGCTCACATTTCCCCCCCAGCCCGGATTATATCCTCCCTCTTTGCTCTTCTAATCTCCATCCATAAGTTTTCCAGGGCCCCGCTGATGTAACCCTCTCTTATATGAAGCCTTACTAGATTCCTCCCAATTCCATTTACCAACTGGAATCCTTTATCTGGCTCTTAACAGGTGCCTTTCACTTTTGGCGGGGAACATTTTTTATTGTGGTAAATACACCTACATGAAATTTACCATTTTAATCATTTTTAGTTGTACAATTCAGTAGCATCAGATGCAGTCACAATAATTTCCATTCATCACCATTATCCATTTCCAGAACTTTCTCATCATGCTAAACAGAAAGTCTATACCTGTTAAACATAACTGCCCCCCCACCCCTGGTCACCTCTATTCTACTTTCTACCTCTATGAATTTGCTTATCCTCGAGACCTCGTATAAGTGAAATCATACAGTATTTGTGTATGTGGGTTTTTATTTTTATTTTTTTTTACTGTGTCTGGCTTATTTCACTTAGTATACCGTATTCGAGTTTCCTCCATGTCGAAGCATGTGTCAGAATTTCCTTTTTATTGATTTTTTTAAAAAGATTTATTTATTTCACAGAGACAGTGAGAGAGGGAACACAAGCAGGGGGAGTGGGAGAGGGAGAAGCAGGCTCCCCATTGAGCAGGGAGCCCGATGCAGGCCTCGATCCCAGGACCCTGGAATCATGACCTGAGCCGAAGGCAGACACTTAACTGACTGAGCCACCCAGGTGTCCCTGTATAGTTCTGATCTTGACAATCTTACTATCTTCTATCATTCCTACCCCTGGGTCTCAAATTAGGTGCTGTCCTTTGACTCACCACCCTCTTAGGCTTGTTTTTCACTTTCCTGGTCATTTTTTTCCAGGGGAGGGAAGTCAACCCTGTCCTAGCATCTTTGCAAAAGAGTCTTAATCCCAGTGCCAATCCATTCTTGGGCTGCAAAATACCCCCTCAAAATTCCTCCCAGAGGATTTAGGAACCGTAAATCAATAAGAAATCCAAAAGGTTGTGACATTTCCATGAACTAAGTATGAGTTAGTATGATCCCATGGTACCCTTTTATTATTCTTTATTTTACAATAATTAGTTGAGCGCATGCCCATTGTTTTTTTTTTTAAGATTTTATTTATTTATTAGAGAGAGAGAGACTGAGAATGAGAGGGGAGAAGGTCAGAGGGAGAAGCAGACTTCCTGCAGAGCCGGGAGTCCGATATGGGACTCGATCCCGGGACTCCGGGATCATGACCCGAGCCGAAGGCAGTCGCTTAACCAACTGAGCCACCCAGGCGCCCCCCATTGTTTTTTTTTTTTTTTTTTTTAATCACCACTGGGCCCAAAAGAATTAGCAGGAACTTGAGAGTGGGGCTTTTGAATTCCTTTCTATATCTCTAATAATGTCTAACATGCTATCCTGCAGATTTAAGCCATCACTGTCTGTTGAATTCGATGGAGCAGATAGCAGTTTTGTCAACAGACCCATGACTTCACTGATTCAGTGACCTCTAGCCTACTGATATGTGAATTTACAGATAGGATCACTTGTGTACTCTGGGGGAAATTTCTTTTTTTCTAAACTCTTGCCTAGAACCCAGTATGAATTTTTCAGTCGACTATAGTGAGATATAATTTACACACAATAAAATGCATAGGTGTAAGGCATATAGTCTGATGAGTTTTGACAAATATGAAGAGCCTTAAAAGTTCTATACCAACAAAGATAAAAAACATTTCCACCATCCAGAAAGTTTCCTTATTCCCCTTGAGGTCAGTCTCCCTTCACCACTGCCGTCCTTGCTGCCCCAAGGAACTAGTGACCTTATTTCTATTACCATAGATTAGTTTTATGCCTTCTAAAACTTCATATAAATGGAAACTCTATAGTGTGTGCTCCTTTGTTTCTGCCTTCCTTCACTCAGCACAGTGTTAGTGAGATTCACCCAGGTTAGTCCATGTATCAGCAGTTCATTACTTTTTAGGCTAAGCAGTAATCCCTTCTATGCACATCCCGCAATTTGTGTATGCATTCATTTGTTGATGGGCATTAGTGTAGTTTCTAGTTTGCAGATAGGAAGAAAGCTGCTCCAGCATCCTCTATCAGTCTTTTTGTGGCTAAATGTTTTCATTTCTCTGGGGCAAATACCTAGGAGCAGAACTGCTGGGCCGTACACGAGATGCGTGTTTTAACTTTATTAGAAACTGCCAAACCTTTCCCTCAGATGGTTGTGCCATTTTCTCCTACTGCAAGCAACGTACGAGATGTCCACTTCCTCCACCTTCCTGGCCTCACTTGGTATTGTGGTTTCTAGTATAAATTTATTTGTAACAAATATTTCATTTTAGTTTATTTTTTTATTTTAGTTTATTTTTAAAAATTTATTTACTTATTTTAGAGAGGCAGGAGGAGCAGATGCAGAGGGAGAGAGAGAAATCCAAGCACACTGCCCACTGAGCGCCGAGCCCAAAGAGGGCTGAGGTGGAGCTCGATCTCAACACTCCATCATGACCTGAGTTGAAATCAAGAGTCAGATGCTTAACATGACTGAGCCACCCAGGTGCCCCCAAATATTTCATTTTAGAAAGAGAGGGAGAGAGAGACAGATTGACAGGGAGAGAGGCAGAGGAGAGAGAAGGAAAGAGAAAGGCGTTAGAGAGGGAGAGAAGAGATGAGAAGGGGGAGGGAGGAGGGGGAGAAAAGAGGCCAAGAGAGGAAAAGAAAACAAGTGCAGTATCTAAGAAATAGAGTCATAAATACAATCAGGTTTTCCGGTGTCTGCTCTGATCTCTTATCAGCTAGACTGCATTGCCTTTCAAGGGAGAAATATGAGGCAGTATTCTTCCTGTTACTGCGGGGGTGGTATGAGCTGGACATTATTACATAGAGTTTATTCTAGGAAGCCGGTAGTTTTTCAAGTATAATTTGGACGGGAAAAACTGCAATTCTAAAAGAATTATTTGCATGTCAGGAACTGGCAATAATTTTGAAGTCCCAGTTCACGTTGTAAAACCTGGCTGTTTCGTACTTGGGGAGGAGATATCTTTCTTTCTTTTGCTAATGCATGGAAATGAAGGCGTGAGTCATTGTAGGCACATTGAAACAAATGATCAGTGAAAGAAAAAAGCCAGTAGTTATGACAGATAACATGGGGAGAGAAGGGCAGGACACACGTTCTTAAACTTCACTTCTACCTAAACAAGCACAAAGCTGATCCGGCTCAGCAGGAAAATACAATGAATTGTAATAATGAGGTATGATTCAAAGAACTAATCTTTCTAGCGTAAAAGTGTGATCTCTCTGAGAATGACGAATTTGAATATAGAAAGCAAAAGAGGGATTCTAAGTAGCGAGACCAAAAAGGTGGCTTTTAAAAAATTCATTAGAAATGACCACCATTATGAGTTATCTGCTCAGTACTGGAACTCTTCTCTTTATTGAGACATGATTTAATGCCACTCCTCTGTTCCCTGCTGCGGGACTCTGGATTATTGGTAAAGTGCCCATCAGCTTTTAATGTAGACTACAGTGAATGAGAGAGGTGTCCCTAGCTCTCTCACTTTGGGGTCCTTATTGTGTATCCAGTGGGCAGCGTCTTCCTGGGGACAGTTGGTGAGGAGACAGGCAACTCCCCACACTTGCATTAAAAGAGACATTTGTCTAACTTATCATCAATCAAGTCTTACCCAACACCCTTTCAACCACAAGCAAGGCCAAGAGGGTGAGTCACTGCTCCTCCCTTTCCCTAGTACCCCACCTATGGCTTGTGATCTCCTTTTCCTCCTGAAAATCTCTCCTTCACTAATTGAATTAAGGTGCCCAAGGAATGGAAGGCATATAGTAAATATGAGTTTTCATTCATTCACTCATTCATTATTCATTCATTCACTTAATATTTACTGAGGTCCTGCTGTGGACCAGGTACTATTCTAGGTGCTGGGCATGTAAGTGAATAAAACACAAAAATTTCTGCCTTCGTACCAGTAGGGGGAGACAGATAATAAAAATAATAAGTATGTAAATTCTGGAAAGTATCAGAAGGTGATGTATATGGAGAAGAAACAAAGCAGGATAAACAGAACGGGAGTTTTGGGGGTAGGAGGAGGCGTGCCATTGAGATAACAATAATTCATTGCTCCTGTTGTGTTCAGTAAAGCCAGATTCCTCCAGGCCACAAAGCGGGATTTACGTTTCCCCTCCCCAAGCCACCACTACCATGACAACCTAGAATGGTGTCACAAAGATTCTAGATGGTCCATCCCCCACCCCAGAGAAGGCTAAACTGGGATAGCATTCCGTTCTGTGTAGGTAGTGACATCGCCATCACGCACCTCGGTATCTTGGGGGTGTCAGGGGATGGGCGAAGACCAAGAAATAAGCCTCTGCGCGCAGTGCCCACCCTGGTGTAGATCCTGCCCCCACCCCGGGTGTACAGTGCATATATTGACTGATAGCCTGCTTCCCCCCCCTTTTCATGTAAGTAGTATATCTTTCCTCAGGTCTAGAAATATTTTTTTATGACACAGTTTGATCCCTGGCATGGTCTTTTCCTTTGTATGCATTGCAATTTCTGAACAATTTCATTATTTTAGCACATTTAGTTAGCTTCCAAATTTTCACTGTGATGAACTACTTACACATGTCACTTTGGACATCTTCGTGGTTTTATCCTTAAGCTAACTTGCAAAAGCAGGTTCAGAAGAGATGCAGGTTTTAACATTTTTTGGTGCAAATTACCAATTGTCCTTCAGAAATCATGGATTTTGTCCCACCTTGACAGCTATGTACGAGAACATTTATTTTCCTGTATTCATACCAATGCTTGGGACGTCATTCTTTTTACTTTATTATTTTGAAAGGTGATGCTTGATATCTCATTAATGTTTTCATTTGTCCTGTCTTTGACTGCGAGGTTTACTGGGATTTGTATGTCTTCTTTTGGAAATTGCTCATTTTTCACTGGAGTCTTTATCTTTCTTTTTGATAGCTAAGAGTTCTTTTTTTTTTTTTTTTTGACAGAGAGAAAGAGATCACAAGTAGGCAGAGAGGCAGGCAGAGGGAGAGGGGGAAGCAGGCTCCCTGGTGAGCAGAGAGTCCGATGCGGGGCTAGATCCCAGGACCCTGAGATCATGACCTGAGCCAGAGGCAGAGGGTTTAACCCACTGAGCCACCCAGGCGCCCCTTTCCCTGCTTTTAAAACTGCTTTATTTTTATTTACAGAGTTTCCAAAAGAGATATACTGATGCTTTGGCACTTAAAAACTTTAGTTAAATTTATTATATTTTTTTTCCTATGCTTTCTTGATAAGTGCTTTTTGCACTTAATTATGTAAATATCTGAATTATGTAAATATCCAAATTCTCTTCATTTTCTATATTTTTAACATTTAGGTAAATGGTAATATCTGGAGTTGATTTTTTTAAAGGTTTTTTAAAATTTTTAAATTTAAATTTTTTAATTTTTAATTTTTTAAAAAAGATTTTATTTATTTGACACAGAGAGAGAGATCACAAGTAGGCAGAGGGAGGCAGAGAGAGAAGGGGAAGCAGGCTCTCCGCTGAGCAGAAAGACCGATGCGGGGCTTGATCCCAGGACCCTGAGATCAGGACCTGAGCAGAAGGCAGAGGCTTTAACCCACTGAGCCACCCAGGCACCCCTAAATTTAAAATTTTTTTTAGATTTTATTTATTTGATTGACAGAGAAAGACAAATAAGACAGAGGGAACACAAGCAGGGGGAGTGGGAGAGGGAGAAGCAGGCTTCCCGCAGAGCAGGGAGCCTGATGCGAGGTTCGATCCCAGGATTCTGGGATCATGACCTAAGCCGAAGGCAGCCACTTAACGACTGAGCCACCCAGGCCCCCCGAAGGTTTTTTTTTTTAAAGATTTTATTTAATTGATAGAAAGAGTAGAAGCAGGGGGAGTGGCAGGCAGAGGGAGAAGCAGGCTCCCCGCTGAGCAGGGAGCTGGACGTGGGATCGTGACCTGAGCCGAAAGCAGCTGCTTACCTGAGCCCCCCAGGCGCCGCTGGAGTTGATTTTTGTGTATGGATTGATGTAAGGCTCCTACCTTACTTTTTCTCAAATGCTTGTCTGATAGTTTGAAGACCACGTCTTAAATAATTCATCCTATCCCTACAAATATAATACACCAGAAGTATCATATAGCTATTGTAGAAATTACTTAGAGATATACCTATGAAACTAAACAATATGAAGTAGCTCTTTTGGAGCCAAAAATAGTAGAATATTGGCAAGTCCACAGGACTTAACTTAATACTAACCTGTGGCAGAGTGAAATTTCCATTTTTAAAAAAGGTGATGTCAATATTTGAATTGAAAAAACAAGCTCCGTCAAAAAAAAAAAAAAAAGATTGCAGTTGTGTGTAACCAAGACATTTTAGCCGGCAAGAATAAATAAGGTGAGATGAGGTGAAGTCAGTGAGTGGGGTTGACGCTCAAGCATTTTTTCCCCCTGAAAATAAACATAAACACAGCACGCTGCATTTTTAAAATATAATATCCTTTTCCCCCCGCCGTGGACTTTTGGGTCCACTTCGCACCAGCTGAGTTGGCTCGCTGAACAGAGCTCCCCTTGTAAGATCTTTCCTCCTCTCTGTCTTTTCCCTGCTGGTCTCATTATTAAAAATGTGCTACTGTCAGATATAAATGATGTTTCTCAGTAAGTACGCTCAATAGCGTTTTCCTTTCACTCTGTTTTTCTTCCAAATCTCACAATAAGCCATCTTGCCTTAGTGAAAAAAGGATCCCAAGCCGCTCTGACTATTCCCAGGCTCTTGAGTCGGCATGACTGGCAGTCTGAGGGATTGATCCATAACCTTTGGGCACTGAGGCAATTATAAGTTGCCCATAAGCTTTGCTGGACTAGCAGAGCAAGTGGAAAGCTTGGGCATCTAATTCTGGGCCAGCAAAGCTCTCTTTTCCTGATGTCTTATGAGAAAAGGACTATAACTCGAAGAGGGAATTCTTTAGAGAACAATGACAATTATTTCTATTTTCCCTTCTCATCATCATGAAACACGGTAATGATTACTTCTTTTTTCTTCTCTGTCCGTGCCCCAAATTGTTTTGCTACTTCTGACCTTCAACATTTCCTTCTACAGCCTTTCCACTAATCTAGGAATAGGGGCAGAGAAAGGCAAGTTTCTGGTGTTCAAAGAAAAATGAAAGTCAGAAATAGCCCTTGTAAATCAAAGTTTCAATATTTCCATTCCCATAATCCTGGGAGTTGTCAATGATTTTTATTTTCACTAATGAGGCAATAACTCAAGAGCTGGTCCTCTTCTGTCAGGAGACAAATATTAGGAAACAGAACTGTCATTTGTCTCCGAGCTTTGCTTTATGCAGAGGCGTATGTGTATAAGCTTGTAAGAAAAAAGGGCATTTTCTCAGCCAAGAGAGAACAAGCCGTAATAGACTGATTACTAAATGGTTTATCATAAAAATCTTGGTACTGAAAAAGAACATTAAAAGTCGGTTGGTTCAAACTCCTGTCTACAAATACGCTCGTTCAAAGCCTAAGGGCCACGTTAACAGATTTTCGAAGCCGCTAAACACTATCATCATGTAATTGTATGACCTCTCTCTTCCCAAAATGTTCGATGACACATGGATTTGAAAATTGATTGTCTTTAGAATTTTGTGACATCAAGAACAATTGCAGATGTCCTAGGCTAGGTTATAATACTCCTAGGAAAATGATTGTTTCTCCAGAAGCATGACTGGTTCACCTTTCAGTTTCGTTTTAGCTGTTGCTGGCTGTAGAAAGAGGACACTGCTCTTAATCTCCTTGGGGTTGATGGTTAAATTACCTGCCCTCCAGGCACAGCATGTCCCTGTTTGCCCTTGGGGAGTCCCCGCCCTCTTCATAGACAGGAGGCTTGGTCATGTGACTTCCTTTGGCCAATGGACATTAGTGGATGAGACACAAGCAGACGCTGGTAAAGTGCTTGTGTGTTGGGGTTTACCTTCCCTTTTACAGCTTTTAGAATCCAATGTTCATATGAAGAAGCCTGGGCCAGTCAGCTAGAGACTCACCGCCCGGTGAATAGCCAACACCAGCTGCCAACGCGTGAGTGAGGCCATCTTAGACCATTCAGTCCCAGTTGAACCACCAGATAACTGAAACTACATAAAGCAAGGCCAGCAGAAGATCTACAGAGCTGAATCCCACTGCAGTTGCTGACCTACAGAATCAGGAGCAAATAAAATGGCTGTTGTTGTAAGTCACTATGTTTTAGCGTGGTTTGTTTTGAAGCAATCAGTAACTGCGGCACTCCTGATACATAGTGAAGCTATATATCTCTGGGGTTAGGTTTCCTAGTTAATGTGTAAGGAAAAAAAATCATGTAAAGTCAAAATTGCCATTGGGTATCCCTTAGGCAGTTACCACTTAAAATCAAAGCAAACATTTTTCCCTCTGTGATTGGGATAGATTGTTAATTTTCTTTTGAGCCCCACATGAACTAATGGGCTTGTGTTTGGGACCATGTTATGTGAAACACACATTCTGTATCTTTAAATATTCACTTTCTAATCCATTGGATCATCACTGAAATCATTCCCGTCTTGCAAACGCCCCAACGCCTTGTTTGGCTTCCAGTCATCATGTTCTCCTAGCAGAATTCTTAACCCTGGATATAGTCAATTATCTGTCTTACTCCACAGTAGTGACTGAGAAGCTGAAATTTGCTGGAAAAAATGACACAACCTCTGCTGAGGACTCGCTGAATTTATTACCGCAAATCTCTAGTAAGCCTTCAGTAGTCCTGGCTAATCCTATTATATTTCTCTTGTAAATTCACTTCCCAAATCTGAGACGACTATTTCACACTTTCTTCTCTCTTCTTTTGTCTCTAAGATCCCCTCCGTCTCCCAACACTGATTTTAAGTGTAAGATTCAATGAGTTTTGACAAATGTATACACACTGGAACCACCACCAAGATCAAGATAGAGAACAATTCTGTCATCCTGCAACGTTCTTTCATGCCTTTTTATGGACATATGTCTTCATTTTCCTTGAGTAAATACCTGGAATGGCACTGCTGGATCAAAGTGCGTGTATAGTCATTAGAATTTACCACCAAATCGAAGAACGAGGAGTTTTGTGAGCATCACAATTGGCAGCTTTGTAGTGAGTGTCTCTGGCCTTCTTGCCATCTGAGGCCTGGAGCACCTCAGTGGACTCTGAGGTCGTCCAGGGGACCATACCTTCTCCAACAAGGTCTGAATCTCTGCAGTGCCTTTCTCCCAGTTTGTTCCTTCTTGGGTTCCTCTCCCAAAGCCTTAGAAATAGTGGCTGCTTCTTTCATTGCTGTTCCTATAGAGTTAGTTTCACTCTTCTTAGTAGTAGTTAAGCCCCTGTTGCTAGTTAATAATGACTTATACTAAATTTTCCCACTGCAAATTATTGTTGTGGTTTTGTCTCCTGAGTTGATCCTGATTAATGCACCCCATGTCACAGATCTCTTCTAGTTTGCCTCAAGAACATGTCTTGGAATATCCACCCTTCCCATTTCCACTGCTAGCAGCCAAGCCCAAGTCGCCAACATGTCGGAACAAATACTTTCTGTCTGGTTTCTCTCCTTTTCCATTATCCTGTTCCCAGACTTCTCCAGTCTGCTCATATAACAGCCAGAATGAGCGGTCTCTTCATTCCTTTTTTTGTCTGTAAGCTCTGTGCCCAACATGGTGCTTGAACTCACTACCCTGAGATCAAGAGTCGCATGCTCTTCTTACTGAGCCAGCCAGGACCCCGCACCGAGCTCTTAATGTAAATTCCGTTATGTTACTACACTGTTTAAACCCCTCCAATAAGGACTTCTGGTTTTATTTTATTTTTTTAAGATTTTATTTATTTATTTGACAGAGAGAAATCACAAGTAGGCAGAGAGGCAGGCAGAGAGAGAGGAGGAAGCAGGCTCCCTGCTGAGCAGAGAGCCTGACGCGGGGCTTGGTCCCAGAACCCTGAAATCATGACCTGAGCCGAAGGCAGAGGCTTAACCCACTGAGTCACCCAGGCGCCCCAGGACTTCTGGTTTCAGCTTAGAGGTGTAGAGAGCTGGATGAGAGTCTCTTCTATTCATACAACAGGGAAAATCTGGACAAACTGGAAATTAGTGATTTTTCTTGAATGAACCGGAAAGCCAAGGTTATAGGGCAAACTATCTAAAATCAGAGGAATGCCAAGTTCTTGCAGGGAGACAGAGGATCTGAACATTTGGTGATCTGGGGCAGATGCTGCTGAATTCCATATAAGCCGGTAAGAGGATTCAACCAACAGTTTTTAAAGAATTGCTCAAGGCCAAGAGTGAGCTAGTTTGAAGACCTCATTCTCTTTCAGGATTTTCCTCCACAAACCCCACCAGGCATTCATAGGGAAGTTAGGGGAAAATGGTGACAAAGCTTCCATCAAGGGGCGCCTGGGTGGCTCAGTGGGTTAAGCCTCTGCCTTCCGCTCAGGTCATGATCTCAGGGTCCTGGGCTTGAGCCCTGCATTGGGCTCTCTGCTCAGTGGGGGAGCCTGCTGTCCCCCCCCACCTTCTGCCTCTCTGCCTGCTTGTGATCTCTCTCTCTGTCAAACAAATAAATAGAATATTTGAAAAAAAAAAAAAAAGCTTCCATCAGGCTGCTGGCCAGCAGAAAACAGCAGCCACTGCTGAAACTCTGCTCAGCCCATCTTTCCCACTTCTGCTGTGGAACGAAAGTCTGCCTTTACGGAGGACGCACAACACAAGTAGTTATCATAGGGCACTGGTGAAAACCCAGGGTAGTGCGAAGAGAGAAGAAAAAAGCAACTCTACTTCCCAAGGAAAGGCAAGAATATGTACTAGGTCGGGATGCCTGGCTGGCTCAGTCCGAAGAGCATGTGACTCTTGATCTCTGGGTCATGGGTTCGAGCCCACACTAGGTGTAGAGATTACTAATAAAAAATATGTAAATACACTTAAAAAATAAAGAGGATGTACTAGGCCAATACTACTGCTGGAGAGTCAGAGCACTTGGGAGACTCGGAGACTGTAAGACTGAGGCTTAATCAGACCATCTGAGACAGCTTTTGTCTCCCGCCCCTCACCACAGGTCAACAAGCATCGGGTCAAAGTAACAGTATGAGAGAGCGGGCTGGGGAGGGGTGGGAGTGGCAGGGGGGAGACTTGCGAGAGAGACACACACCCTCAGCGGTATAGCACAAATGGGAACTCCAAGGCCAGAAGCGGAGACACTGAGGAAGTAACTCTGGCAAACCAGCCCATATCCAGTATTTTGCAAAGGACCTTGCTTATCTTCTTGTTGTATTCCTGGAACGTGGAACAGTATTGGCTCTTAGTAAGTCCTCACTAAACTTTGAACGAATGTCCCTCTGTTAGCTGCTACATCCAGATACCAGCAGAGAGAACATCAGATTCATATCTCACGGAATGAAACAGTCAGAATCATCCGGTATTTAAATACCAATTTATTTAAATTTGAATATATTCAAACAGCTAATATTTGAATGATTATTTCTCTATTTGAATCTTTTTTGCTTAACGCATGTAGTTTAATTCACATAAGTGAAATGAATATATGATGAAGTTCCACTGCAATATCTTTTTTAAAAAGATTTTATTTTATTTTATTTTATTTTTTTTTAGAGGAAGAGAGAGTGCGTGTGTGTGTGTGTGTGTGTGTATGCGGGGATGGGGTTGGAGGGGCAGAGGGAGAAGGAGAGAATCTTAAGCAGGCTCTATGTCCTGCACCAAGCCCTACGAGGGGCTGGATCTCACGATGCTGAAATTATGACCTGAGATGAAATCTGAGAGTCGAGGGACGCTTAACTGACTGAGCCACCCAGATGCCCCTAAAAAGATTTTATTTTTAAGTATCTCTCCACCCAACATGGGGCTCAAACTTACAACCCTGAGATGCAGAATCACATGCTCCACCGATTGAACCAACCAGATGTCCCAATATCTCTTTTCTTTAAACAGTGACCTGTACTTTAGAAACCCCTTCCAAGCTGCAATGATGCAGGTTACCTGCTGCTGGTAGCTGTATCTTACCCTAAAATGATTGGTTTTGAAAATGATTCAAATGAGGGTTTGATCAAGGAGATGGCCTCATTCATAAACAGCTGGCCAAACATTAATGATGAATCAAAGCAAATCTAGAAAAAGCAATCTCACTCTTTTGGGGATCATAATAGACACAATCCCCGAATCTTCATTCACGTATAAAATCTGCGGGGGTGGGGCACATTGGGAGGGGGGCCAAGCGTCAACAAAGTAAGCCATCTCTTTTAATATCGTCTTAAAGGTTATACTTCAGCTCACTAGGCATCTTTCTCTTATCCGTAAATTGGTAGAATTGGACCAATTCTACCTCTGTGGTCTATTCTAGTTTCTTAAAATTGCTAAAGAAATTTAAAAAGGGGCACCTGGGTGGCTCGGTCAGTTAGGTGTCTGCCTTCAGCTCAGGTCACGAAACCAGAGTCTCAGGATCAAGCCCAGCATCGGGCTCCCTGCTCAGAGGGGGTCTGCTTCTCCCTCTCCCTCTGCTCCTCACCCCCACCCCGCTTGTGCTCTTTCTCTCTTCCTCTCAAAAAAATAAGTAAAATCTTTACAAAAAATCCTTCGTTATAAAAATAAGAAAATGAAAACTATCTAGCATAGGTAGCATTACTAAACCGAGAACCATATTCCATTCCTCTAAACACACACACGTGCACGCATGCACCCCTTATTATCGTCTGGTGCATTTGTCATATGCCCTGTTTCCCGTCCTCTGTGTTTTGTGGTGTGCATGCACGCCTGCATGCATTTATGTTTGCTCATGTGTGGGTGTTTTAGACTTGGCTCTGTGCTTTTTATGTGACCAAAAATCATTCTGATGGTCTGAAACTAGATTTCAATTCTCAGGTCACTAGACTTCACATCTGCATTGCAAACATTCTGCTTCTGATATTTAGTGGAGTAAGAAATAAGAATAGAGGGGCGCCTGGGTGGCTCAGATGGTTAACCGTCTGCCTTCAGCTCAAGTCATGATCTCCAGGTCCTGGGAGTGAGCCCCACGTTGGGCTTCCTGCTCAGCGGGGAGTCTGCTTCCCCCTCTGCCTCTCCCCACTGCTCCTGCCGTCTCTCTCTCTCTCTCTCTCTCTCTCTCTCTATCTGTCTCAAGTGAATAAATAAAATCTTAAAAAAAAGAAATAAGAATAGAGAAAAATGAAGTAGGACTACAAGTTACGTTGGGCAAAATTCTCTTTAATTGGCAATACTTTAGGAACTCATTGGAGATAAGTTTTTACATCTTCATCTGAAGAAAATTATATGTTAGCTTCTTTTTTTAAAAATTTATTTACTTGACAGAGAGATAGAGAGCACGACTAAACAGAGCAGTAGGCAGGGGGAGAGAGAGAAGCAGGCTTTCCGCTGAGCAGGGAGCCCGATGCGGGGCTCGATCCCAAGAACCTGGAACCATGACCTGAGCCGAAGGCAGCCGCTTAACCAACTGAGCCACCCAGGTGCCCCTATATGTTAGCTTCTTATTTCAACTAGCTTGCCTGCAGTTTTAATTATATTTTAAGGATTTTATTTATAAATAATCTCTACACCCAATGGGGGGTTCAAACTTACAACCCTGAGATAAAGAGTCACATGTTCTACCAACTAAGCCAGCCAGGTGCCCCTACAGTTTTAATTTTAAAAACTCATAATTTCTTTTTCTTTTTCTTTTTTTTTTTTAAAGATTTTATCTTATTTATTTTAACAGAGAGAGAACACAACAGGCAGAGAGGCAGGCAGAGGCAGAGAGAGGAGCAGGCTCCCCGCCGAGCAAGGAGCCCGATGTGGGACTCGATCCCAGGACGCCAGGATCATGACCCGAGCCGAAGGCAGCTGCTTAACCAACTGAGCCACCCAGGCGTCCCTAAAAACTCATAATTTCTTGATTGATTGATAAAGTATATTCACTTAGTAAAATAAACATCTATGGAATACCTACTATGTGCCATGCGTTAGTTTCAATTATGAATAATATATAGTCTCTAATCTCAAGAAACTTAGGGTGGAGTGGGGATGGGGTAGAATAATGTAACAAACTAGCATAATAATGTGTTTGAAAATTTAGTAGGGTGATAGAATGTTGCCCAGTAAGAAAAATAATTTTAGAAAACCTGTGTAAGAATCCAAATTATCTTTTCATTTATTATTACCCAAGACTTAACTTACAGATATCACTGGTAAAGTAGAATATATTTATTTAAGGGATAAGAATCTAATTTTTTTACTTTTTGATTCACAAATATAATTTATTTTTGTCCTGGTTTTATTTCCCTTCTTCATTTAGTTATTTTTTTTCATTTAGTTATTTTTAAAATTGATCTTACCCGTCGATAGTCAAGAGCAATAGTTTCTTAAAGTGTGGTCTGCGGACCCTTGGGAGACCCCAGCATACTTTCAGGGGACCCATGAAGTCAAAATAATAAAACCAAGACTTTATTTGCATTTTTCTCTGTGTTGTAAATGCATTAATGGTGCAAAAGCAAATGTGGGCCAAACTGCTGACTTCTTAACACAAATTAAGGCACTGACACCAAACTGTACTAATATTCGTTATAGTCTTTATGTTCACATAATTGCCGAGAAAAGCAATTTCACTTACAGTGTCCTTGCATATGCAGTAAAAATGGTTAATTTTGTTAAATTTCGATCCTAGAACACATATCTTTTTAACAGCATGGAGACTGGGGCGCCTGGGCGGCTCAGTGGGTTAAAGCCTCTGCTTTCGGCTCAGGTCATGATCTCAGGGTCCTGGGATCCTGGGATTGGGCTCAATGCTCAGCATGGAGCCTGCTTCCCCCTCTCTCTCTGCCTGCCTCTGCCTATTTGTGATCTCTCTCTGTCAAATAAAAACAAAACAAAACAAAAAACAGCATGGAGACTACTTAATTAAAAAAAAAAAAAAGCCCGACTAATAGAGAGAAACTACAGCTTTTCTGATGTGGCTATTTTGCAGACATTTTCTCAAAAATGAATGAAGTGAGTCTGTCACTATAGGAAATTCAACTGACAATATTTGCTGCCAATAAAAACATTAACTTGCCAACTTGTTTTGTTTTTTATTTTTTAAAAAGATTTTATTTATTTACTTGACAGAGAGATCACAAGTAGGCAGAAAGGCAGGCAGAGAGAGAGGGAGAAGCAGGCTCCCTGCTGAGCAGAGAGCCCCATGAGGGGCTCGATCCCAGGTCACTGGGACCATGACCTGAGTCAAAGGCAGATGCTTAACGACTGAACCACCCCGGCGCCCGTTTTTTTTTTTTTTTAAACAGGTCTGTGTCTCAGGAATGGTAAGGGTTTTGTGAGGTGCATTAGACCCAAAGACCTTTGGAATTTGTTGAAAGACAACTCAGCTTCCATGAGAAACAAAGTACAAAGATTGGTATGCAGTTCTGAGTGTCTTGTAAATAAATCTCGATGTGATTACTTTCACAATCCTGTGATTTGTAAGTTTTATGGGTAGTTAAATGCATCATGAGTTTACCCACATATTCTGTGTCTTTTCTTGGAGGAATTTCAGTTGTTTAAAGCAATCAAGCTCACATGAGAAGAAAGAGATTGCTTACCACTTGCCCTTCCCTGTGTCCACTAGTTTACGAGGATGCCCCTAACTGTAACTGCACATCACATTTATAGCTATACAGTGAGGTGGCCAAAGTATGGGGATACGTCTTATGGAAACAGACTGAACTGTTGGGAGATAAAGTTAAAAAAAGCCCACATGTTACATTCATAAAGTTAGTTCACAACAGTTTTCTAGTTTAGAACTTTTATGGTATTTTAAAAATGATGTATTTCCTCATTACATAAATAACACATACTCATTACAGAAAATTTGGGCTAGAAGAAAAATCGTAAAGAAGAAAATGAAAATCCCCCATAATCTCACTATCCCAAATTAACTACAGTAAATAATTTGGTGGGTTTTCTGCCAGGATTTTTTCGAATCAGAGCCCGGCAGAGCTGGAAGAGACCTCAGAGATTATCTCGTCCAACCTAATCATATTACAGATGAAGAGAATCCATTAGAAGTTTAACTTTATTTCTGGGTTTGTTTCAAGTCATTTAAGTAAGAACAGTCCAGTTATGATAAGGCAGCCCATTGTGCAGTGCAGATTAATTTCAAAAAACCCTGGATTGTATCATGGGTGCAAGCCATGGCAAAGAGCTAACCCAGACCAAGAGCCTGGCTCCTAAGGCCTTCCTGTTTTGGTTCTTGCATGCGATGATGTGATGTTTGGAACTGCAGCAGTCATTTTGTGACCAAATGTGACAAGTCTGAGGACTAAAAGCTCACACATTGAAGGTGACAGAGTGTAATGAGAGAAAGAATATGGGTCTTTAATGATATAATTGAGCAGCCAGACTAACCTTAGTGTTGTCCACCCTCACATCTCTTGCTGAGAAAAGTGAATACGTCTCTTGTTTCAGTTCTTTAAGTTGGATATTCTGTTACTCATAGCCCCCCCAATCCAAATTCATAAGTCCTGTGACCTCGAACACATTCAAGTATTAACTATTCTTTGCCTAGGTGCCTTCATTGGTAAAATAGAGATTAATACACACAAATATTTTACAAAATTATACACACTCATTTGTATTCTATTTCTGCCCTATAACTGTCTATCCTGACCTTCTCCCATGATCTTCAAAATATTTCTAAAAGCACAGTCTTTATTGGCTACAGAGATGTTTGTCATATGTTTCTTTCCAAATGCCCCTATTGTTGGGCATTTACATTGTTGGCAAATGTTCTTTAGTATAAGGAAAGGCTGCAATGGATCCTCCTTGTACATGAAGTTTTGTGCCTTCACTTCTTTTTTGAGAATCAATTTCTAGAACTGGAAATCCTGCATCATATGTTTAAGGCTTATGATATCAAAGCCACATTGCCTCCCCTCTGTCTTTCACAGACTTAACCAGCCCGGTGTACATGAGGAGCAACTGGCTGGTTCAGTCAGTGTGGCGTGCTACTCTTGATCTTGGGGTTGTGAGTTCAAGGCCCATGTTGGGTGTAGAACTTACTTTAAATAAATAAATGAATGAATAAATAAATAAATTTTTAACAGGATTTTATTTATTTGACAGAGGGAGACACAGCAAGAGAGGGAACACAAGCAGGGGGAGTGGGAGAGGGAGAAGCAGGCGTCCTGCTGAGCAGAGAGCCCCATTCGAGGCTCGATCCCTGGACCCTGGGATCATGACTCGAGTTGAAGGCAGAAGCTTAACGACTGAGCCACCCAGGTGCGCCAATAAATAAATTTTTTTTTTTTTTTACAGGCTCCCTGCCAAGCAGAGAGCCCGATGTGGGGATCGATCCCAGGACCCTGAGATCATGACCTGAGCAGAAGGCAAAGGCTTTAACCCACTGAGCCACCCAGGTGCTCAATAAATAAATTTTTTTAAAAAAAGGTATACATTCATATGGAATACTCTTCTAAATAAGCAATGCGTTTATGTGGTTCTAAATTCAAAGTGTACACTGGAAAATTTTCCTCCCATTTCTTTTCCCTAGCCACCCGGTTCCTCCCTCCAAGGTTTCTGGGAAACATTTCCAAATGTGTTCTAAGCATATATGGGGTCCTGGCAGGAAACAGATGGTAGAGTCAAATTAATCAATTTAAGTAAAGGGATTATTGACACAGTAGAGAGGAGTGTTGGGAAGCCCTCAGTCACAGCGTCGTTCCCTGGAGCTAGGAACAAGGGCTTCGGAGGACTAACACCAGAAGGGAGAAGAAAGTGAACCTGGAAGCAGAAAGGCTGTGTGGAGAGGACTGGCTTCCAGGAGCCTGGACCTTCAGTGGAGTCGCTACCGCTAGCCTGTGGCAACCCCAAAGGGAGGCACTGGGTGAATAAACCCCCTCGAGTTCCCCAGTCTCCTGTTGGTGCTCCGCTCTGGTGGGAACCAGGGGGCCAGGGCTATTCCGGGCATCTCTTTCATATTGGGAAGCCTGGGGTTTCGTGGCAGCATCTGTTATTTTCAAGGTTGGTATACAGAGGCTGGCTACGCCGAATTTCTCAAAGCAAGCGTTGCCCTTCTCACCAGTGCATTCCTTATTCCTTTAATAAAGGGAGAGTCCTGTGGTTCCCCCAGAGAAAAGTCAGGGATGGCAGCTCTCTAGCTACGTATATTAATCCATTGCCACATTCTCCCTCCCTCACCCTGTGACCTCTTCTCCCTGCTCGGTCAGGCCGTCATCGCTGTCTGCCCGAAGGTTGAAGAACCATCCCAGCAATGTATGAGGATCCGTCCCAGGTGTCCCTGCCAGGGGTTCAACTCTGCGTCGCAGGAGAGTGCTTGGGTGACCTTAGGCTCTTTTCCACCTAGCCTTATGATCCACTCTGGGAGCCCGCCCCCACAGGGCCCAATCGTTTTACCTAGGATTCTTTAGAAATCGATGCTTAAATGCTAATGCTTTTCGAGAGTGGGATTTGCCTGTGACTGTCCAGGTGTGAACACTGATCGTCCCGCATCCTGGAAACCCCCTCAGTCCTAGGCAAAGCTGGATGGTGTGTCCCCCTAATTGAGGGGTCCAATCCCAGAGCAGCAACAATGAGGGAAAAGGGAAAGCAAGGTAAAGAAGCAGGAGAAGCAAATGCGAGGTGATTCATTAACAAGCCAGCCAGACCTTCAAGAGGAAAATAGAGCCGACTGTTCGGTCAAGCGACTTGGCTCCAGACAGGCTTCGCTGGCCACTGCTCCTCAGAACCTGTCTTTTGGAAAGAGAAAGGAAGAGGAAGGTGTCTGCTGACTTCCTCCCGCCTCCTATCTTTCATTGGTCAGAGTTCACCATATGGGGGGTTCAACCCTCTGCCACTCAGGGCTCCGCCACCTAGCCTTTTTGAAGAGCTGCTAGGGAGGCCATGTCGTGTCCCTCCCGTTGTAGCACTTGTGAGTCGGAGGGGGTCGGGGAGAGACCAGAGCCCCTGTGCTTCTGGTCATGTCAGGCTTCTGGGTGCTGGGGCTGTGGGGTGATTAGAAACAGCGGCTGATCCCACAATCTTTATCATCACTCTCCCTGCATGGTGATCAAACTCCACGCACAACCATTTGCTCTCACAGAACCTTGCCCTTCACCTACACTGTGTGATCATTTGAATTATTGTGATGTCACTGAATCCCCAGGGATTACCAATGTCCCCAGGAAGTTCTCTACGTACTCCTCAAATTTGTGATCCATCCTATCCCAGAATGCCATTTTAGTGTTCTGTGTCTTAGGACCAATTCCGGGATCAATAACTGTACCATTCAGGGACCCGGCATACACCCTAAGGCACATTTAAACTGGGTAATGGAGGTCAGTTAAGAAAGGAGCCACTTACAAAGGTGGGGGCAGGGTTCAAAGAAGGGATGGTGTCATTCTTCAGGGCTAGCAACACCATGAGGGAGCAGAGGGAAGAAAGAATGACTAGAACCAGGGGAGAGTAGCTCTATGGAAAGGACCACTAGACAGAAGGATATGGCAACTCACAGTCCAGCAAAAGAGGAGAAAAAAATCCTGTCCTTACTCTTCTCCCACCTTCCAGTCTCCTGTTAATGCTTCCATTGACCACACCCAACCTAAAGCCACAAAATGACATAGTTCAGTTTTGGGGGCACAGAATGGAATATGGGTCAGTAGAGAGTAGCCCAACCTTAAGTCCTGTGGTTCTTATCACTGTGTATGAAAATAATGGCCCACATCGATTGTTTGTAATATATAAATACATGGGAAATCTAGGAAAATGTCACTATTATTTTATTTTATAATTCCATCATTTCACAATTTCCGTCGAGATGCCCCAATTCCATGGAGGCATCCGCTGACCAGCCTGCACATGACTGTCATCACAGAGTTTCAAGGACAGTGATACTTACATTTACTAAGATTTTAAAGTGTATGTCTTTCATAGGCTTCTAGTATATTAGATAAAAAAGTTAAATAAAGAATGACAATACCAAAAACACAAGTGCCAATACAGCCATTTATTCCCTTTATGACTCTTCAATCATTTATTTAATACATGCTTATTGGCAACAAGCAAAAATATAATCAAAGCAAAATTCATGAGTTTGACAATTTTTTAAAAACTTTTAAGATTTTATTTATTTATTTGACAGACAGGAGAGAGATCACAAGTAGGCAGAGAGGCAGGCAGTGTGAGAGGGAGAAGCAGACTCCCCCTGAGCAGAGAGCCGAATGCGGGGCTCGATCCCAGGACCCTGAGATCATGACCTGAGCCGAAGGCAGAGGCTTTTTTTTTTCCTTTTTTAAAAAAATTTTTTATTAACATATAATGTATTATTTGCCCCAGGGCACATGACCAAAGGCAGAGGCTTTAACCCACTGAGCTACCCAGGCGCCCCTGACAATTTTTTTTCAAGGAATTTATTTATTTGAGAGAGCGAAGAGAGCGCGCGCATGCGTGCGCGTGCATGCGCACATATGCACACGCATGCGTGGCCCAGGGGCGGAGAGGAAGGGAGAAGCTTCCCTCAGGAAGCTGGGGCCATGACCTGAGCCCAAGGCAAGTGCTTAACTGACTGAGCAACCCAGGTGCCCCTGAATTTAACATGCTTGTCGGAGAGTTACACTTGGTCAGAGAAGAAAGCAGAGGCTAATTATACAGTAAGAAGTTTGTACTTTATTTGTGGTGAAATTTAAAGTCATTGGAGGATTTAAGCAAGGTAGTAATATGATCTATGCTCGATGTTTTTTTTTTTTTTAAAGATTTTATTTATTTATTTGACAGAGAGAGAGAGAGAGAGAGATCACAAGTAGGCAGAGAGACAGGCAGAGAGAGAGGGGGAAGCAGGCTCCCTGCTTAGCAGAGAGCCCCATGCGGGGCTCGATCCCAGGATCCCGAGATCATGACCCAAGCTGAAGGCAGAAGCTTAACCCACTGAGCCACCCAGGCGCCCCTATGCTCGATGTTTTCAAAGATGTGTATGTATGTATGTATGTATGTATGTATGTATGTATGTATGTATGTATTTATTCGAGAGAGAGGGGGTGAGGAGAGACGGAGGGGAAGGGAGAGGGAAAGAGTCTGAAGCAGACTTCCTGCTGACCCCGGAGCCAGACTCGGGGCTCAGTTTCACAACGCTAACTAAGATCACCACCTGAGCCGAAAGTAGGAGTAGTGTTGGATGTTTTTAAATGACCATTTTGGTAGCTGTCTGGAGAACAGACTAGGGTAGGGAAAGAATGAAAACAGGAGCTCCTCAGGAGCCTATTGTGGTAGCTCAGAAAAGCAAAGGAGGTGTTTTGAACTAATATGTCCAAGTAGGAGGTGGAGAAAAGGGGATGCACATGTGGTATACTTGGGCCGAGAACGAACGCAGATTGCTCAAAGGGAGAGAGAAAGGAAAGACTCCAGGGCATCGTCTATCCTTTGGTCTGGTCCGAACGGTGGAGCTGTCAGTAACCTGCCGGGAAGGGAGTGTTGGGTGTCCGGGGCGGGGCATCGGGAATCTGATTTTGGACGTGTTAGTTTGATACCCAGGTGGAGGTCTAGTAGGTAGTTGGCTCCCAAAGCCAGGCGTTTCAAAGATGGGGCAGGGCTGGCGATCCAAGTGCGGGAGTCCGGAGTGAACGGATGGCATCGAGAGCTGCCACACGGGGTGAGTTACACAGGGAAGTGGTGTGAGATAGGAAAGAAGACCCAGAGGCTGGGCTTTTAGAGACCGGGAAGAAGAGGCAGAGCCGGCAAGGAAACTGAAAAGGGCAAGCCTGGTAGGCCAGGGGAGTTTGGCATTCTCGAAGCAGGTTCGAGAGAATGGAGCAGACAAATCCAATGAAAGATTAAGGATATTTAGGAGAAAGGAAGTGGACATAATGAGCGTACACAATTCTTCCAATAAATTTTACTGTGAATGGAAGAAACCCAGCTATACATTGTTTAATCTTCTTTTTCTCTCTCTATAAATGCAATGTTTAAAGATGATACCTTTTATAACATTTAAAAGAATGTTAGGGGCGCCTGAGTGGCTCAGTGTGTTAAAGCCTCTACCTTTGGCTCAGGTCATGATCTCAGGGTCCTGGGATCGAGCCCCGCAACGGGCTTTCTGCTCAGCGGTGAGCCTGCTTCCTTCCTCCTCTCTCTCTGCCTGCCTCTCTGCCTACTTGTGATTTCTTTCCCTCTGTCAAATAAATAAATTAAATCTTTAAAAAAAAAAGAAAAAAATAAAAGAATGTTAAAAGCTTAAGAGACATTTATTTCTTTATAAGATTTTTTAAAAGATTTTTTTTAGGATTCTTTATTGGAGGGGGGAGAGAGAGAGAGAGAGAGAGAGAGAGAGAGAGAGAGAGAGAAAGAGAATAAGCAGGGAGCCCTACTCCAGAATCTATCCCCTACCCTTAGATCAGGACCTGAGCAAAGGCAGATGCTTAACCAACTGAGCCCCACTCAGGCGCTCCATGCTCACGTTAGAAACCTCAAAGTTATTTTCTACCTCTCTTTTCTTCTCCTAGTGTAAAATGGTAAATTATTTAATTAGCTAAGTAAAAATGTGTTTTGTGGGAAATCATTTTCTCTCAGTATTTTAATAATCCAAATATTAAGATAAACTTTGATTACAGACCCATTACTGTTTTAATTAATCATATTCAGAAATTAGAAAGAAATAACATAATTGGCAGACTGAAATATAAAGTTTATTTAAATTCCTTACAACAAAATGTGACTTAATATCCTAGTAATATGTTTCATTTTATTTGTTTTCCTACAAATATGCAGAGGTAATCACCAATAAGTGGTAATATTTAAATACTTAGAAAAAATACTAAGTGGTACTCCTGCCTTACGTGATTGTGTATATGCTTCTTATCTGAAGTTGGCAGCAACTGAAATTAAATTATATGGTTTTCCAGATGACTGCATTGTCAACCCACCTCCTTTCAGCTAACTGACTCATTTCAGTCATCGCTGCTTCCCAAGGGGGTCCCTTGCACTGGTGTGGAGTACTGACGATCCTGTATGGCACTAAAGCTTCCCATATCCATCAGTTGGTGCAACCCTATAAGGGGCCTTTCGTTAGTTTAGTTACTTATTTTTTTAATTTCTTAAAAAGATTTTATTTATTTCACCAGGAGAAAGAGAGAGAGCACAAGTGCAGGGGAGCAGAGACAGAGGGAGAGGGAGAAACAGACTCCCCGCTGAGCAGGGAGTCTGACGTCAAGCTCCATCCCAGGACCTCAAGATCATGACCAAGCCGAAGGCAGATGCTTAACTGACTGAGCCACCCAGGTACTCTTATTTTTTAAAATTTTATTTTAATGCAAGCATAGTTAATCTACAGTGTTATATTAATTTCAGGTGTACAATATAGTGATTCAACACTTCCATATATTTATTACTTGGTGCTCATCATGATAAGTGCGCTCCTTAATCCCCTTCACCTATTTCACCCGCCCCCCCCCCACCTCCCCTCTAGTAATCATCTGTTTGTTCTCTAGAGTTAGGAGTCTGTTTTTTGGTTTGTCTCTTTTTTTCCCCTTCGTTCATTTGTTTCGTTTCTTAAATTCCACATATGAGTGAAATCATATGGTATTAGTCTTTCTCTGACTGGCTTATTTCGCTTAGCATAATATACTCTAGCTCCATCTGCGTGGTTGCAAATAGCAAAAATTTTCATTCTTTTTGATGGCTGAGTAATATTTCACCACACACCCACACACACCCTTACATCCTCACATCTTCTTTGTCCATTCCCTCTTGATAGACATTTGGGCTGCTTCCATAATGTGGCTATTATAAGTAATGGTGCAATAAAAATAGGGGTGCATATATCCCTTCGAATTAGTGCTTTTGTGTCCTTTGGGTAAATACCCAGTATTGCCTTTGCTGGATCATTAGGGTAGTTCTATTTTTAACTTTTTGAGGAACCTCCACCCTGTTCTCCACCGTGGGTGCACCAGTTTGCATTCCTACCAACAGTTCACGAGGTTTCCCCTTTCTCCCTATCCTCACCAACACTGGTTTTCTGTGTTGTTATTTTTAGCCATTCTGGCAGGTGTGAGGTGATATCTCATGATAGTTTTGATTCGTGTTTCCCTGATGATGGGTGATGTGGAGCAACTTTTCATGTGTCTGTTGGCCATCTGGATGTCTTCTTTGGGGACATGTCTGTTTATGTCTCCTGTATAAGGGGCATTTTAGAAGACACTGAATAGGGACCCTTCCCTACTGGGATACAAGTATGGTATTGTAGAGGCATATTGTTGGTTTTCACTCAGATTAGCTTTGTAACCATTCTGGGCCTCAGTTTATTCACCTGGAAAACAGGAGGTTACTTTTATGGTCTTTCTCAACCCGCGGCTCTCTGAGTCCGTGTGGGCTCTGCTGGTGCAATGGAATCAGCACTCTGTCAACCATACACACAGAGCAGGGGCCCTGAACACCCCCAGTTCTGGTTAATACCGGAGGCAGGAGCAATCACAACCACTGTCAGGTAACAAGTTTATCATTCCGCAGATACAAATCCGAAGTTCAGATGACACGAGTATAGTAGCCGGTAGGAATCCAAAATCATGAGCACCAAAGAGTTCCAGTCATCTGTGACTGCTGTTGAGTCCACGTGTTAGGAAACATCTGTGCAGCATCACCGTGTGGCTGAAATGACTGTCCACCTGCATTTTGCAGTTCATCAGGTTGATGGGATCAGGAGGGAGTGTCCACCACTTTTTCGGTCCCAGATCTTTGAGACTCTGTGACTGTCCCGGGGGCCATCAGTCCTTCAGGCCATGAGCATAAGCATGGAGCTTTGCTTTGCATGGGCAGATGAGTAGGAGCGCTCCCGGGTCTCAGGTGCCCTGGGAAGCCTGCTTGCCTGGCTAACTGTTCGCTCCCCTTCCTACTGCTGACCTGCGTCGTGACATCAGTCCTCATGGTCTCACCCACGCCAGTCAAGCCAATCAACATAAAAGTCAATTCCTTATCTCCAGGTATATTCTGCGTCCCCTTATGTTTTCTTCCCTCAGTTTGCTTTTTCTCCATACTCCTCAGGGCTTCAGCGTTGAATAAACACTTTGTCAATCTAGTGTCACATTAAGAGTAGATCTGGGAGTCCCAAGTCTCACGGTCTTTAGAGCTGAGTCCGAAACTTTACTCAACTATCCCTGTCCCTGCCTTCCTCCCTCTCTGCTCCCCCCCACCTCAACTGCCATGTGAAACAGACTATTTTCCTGACAACATAGGACCTTTATGGTGTAATTGTTCAAAACTCTCCATGTGGGGGCGCCTGGGGTGGCACAGTCATTGGGTGTCTGCCTTCGGCTCAGGTCATGATCCCAGGGTCCTGGGATAGAGCCCCACACTGGGCTCCATGCTCAGCGGGAAGCCTGCTTCTCCCTCTCCCTCTCCCCCTGCTTGCGTTCACTCTTGCTGTGTCTCTCTCTGTCGAATAAATAAATAAAATCTTTAAAAACAACAACTCTCCATGCGAGCACCTGAACAAATGTGGCTCTCACGGGACAGGGGAGTCCATCATGAGTACTTTAAGCTGCAAGTAGCATAAAACCTGCCTTACAACAGCTTCCATAGAAACAGGGCTCTTTCTATTTTTTTTTTCCTCCTCAAAACCGGAAGTCTGAACGTAGGTGGTTGCTTGCATTTATCCAGCAATTCAAGGACTTTGGAGCCAGCAACTCTATAATCATTTGAGCTTTTCCTTCTGTTTGACCCCTTACAGTTTTTAATCCAGCTTTATTGAGATATAATTGACATACAGCATTGTGTACGTTTAAGGCATACAGCACGATGATTTGATAGACTTGTATATTATGAAATGATTACCACAGCAGGGTTAGCTCACCCCACATAATTATCATTTCCTTTTTGTAGTGAGAACATTGAAGATTTATTCTCAGCAACTTTTAAATATACAATTCAATATTGTTAACTATAGTCATCGTGCTGTACATTAGATCTTTGGAACTTACTCATCTCATAATTGGAAGTTTGAACCCTTGACTGGCATCTCCACCACCCTCGCCCCAACCCAGCCCCTGGCGAACCACCATTCCACTCTCTGCTTTTATGAGGATGACTTTTTCAGATTTCACATATAAGTGATCACATACAGTCTATTCTTTGACCTATTTCAGTTAGCATAATGCCCTGAAGAGCCATCTGTGTTGTTGCAGATGGTGGAATTTGCTTCCGTTTCATGGCTAAATAATAACCCGTTGTATGTGTATGCTACATCTTCTTTATCCATTCATCCGTAGAAGGATAATTAAGGTGGTTTATATATCTTAGCTATTGTAAATAATGCTGCAGTGAACATGGGAGTGCATATCTCTCTTTGAGACCCTGATTTTATTTCCTTGGGATATATACCCAAAAAAGCGACTGCTAGATCATATGGTAATTCTACTTTTAATTTTTTGAGGAACCTCCATACTGTTTTCCATGGTGGCTGCATCAATTTACATTTCTGTCAATGGTACACAGGAGTTCCCTTTTTTCCCACATCCTTGCCAACACTTGTTATCTCTTGTCTTTTTGATAATTGCCATTCTAATAGGTGCAAGGTAATAATCTCATGGTGGTTTTGATTTGCATCTTCCCGATGATGAGTGATGTTGAGCATCTTCTTATGTACCCATTGGCCATTTGCATCTCTTCTTTGGAAAAATGTCTATTCAGTTCCTCTGCTCAGTTTTAAATTGGATTGCTTGGTTTTTTGCTTTTGAGTTGTATGAATTCCTTCTGTATTTTGGATATTAACCCTTTATCAGCTACGTGGTTTGCAAATATTTTCTCCCATTATGTAGGTTGCCCTCTCACTTTGTTGATTATAGTCCTACTTATTTATTTTTTGCTTTGGTTGATTGTGCTTTAGGTGTCATATCCAGAATACTGTTGCCAAGGCCAACGTCAATGAGATTTCCCCCTATTTGTTCTTCTCAGAGTTTTATAGTTTCAAGTCTAAAGTGTAAGTCTTTAAGCCATTTTGAGTTAACTTTTGTGAGTGGTATAAAATAAGGATCCAATTTCATTCTTTTTGTGTAATCACAAAAAAAACCACTTTGCCCAACACCACTTACTGAAGAGATTATCCTTTCTTCATTGTATATTCTTGGTTTCCTTTTCAGATATTAATTGACCATATATACTTGGGTTGATTTTTGGGCTCTTGATTGTTTCATTGGTTTATGTGTCTATTTTTGTGCCAGTACCATATTGTTGTTTTTTTTTTAAAGATTTTATTTATTTATTTGATGGGAAGAGAGCAAGAGAAGGAACACAAGTTGGGGGGTTGGGGGAGGGGGAGAGGGGAGGGGGAGCCTCAGCAGGGAGCCTGATGTGGGTTTCCATCCCAGGACCCTGGGATCATGACCTAAGCCTAAGACAGATGCTCAATGACTGAGCCACTCAGGCGCCCCAATAGTACCATATTATTTTGATAATTATGGTTTTGTAATATAGTTTTAAATCAGGAAGTGTGATGCTTCTAACTTTATTTTTCTTTCTTGGGATTGCTTTGGCTATTCAGGGTCTTTTGGAGTTCCATATGAATTTTAGAATTGCTTTTTCTATTTCTATGAAAAATGCTAGTGCAATTTTGATAGATACACCATTAAAGCTATAGATGTTTTTGGGTAATATGGACATTTTAATGATATTAATTTTTCTAATCCATGAATACAGAATATCTTTCCTTCTATTTGTTTCTTCAATTTCTTTCAACCAAGTCTTAGTTTTCAGAGTACAAATCTTTCACCTCCTTTTTACTTATTCCCAAGTGTTTTTATTGTTGTTGATGCTATTATGAATGAGATTGTGTTATTTCTTTTACAGATATTATGCTGTTCATGTATTGAAGTGTAACTTATTTCTGTATGTTGATTTTGTATCCTGCAACTTTATTGCATTAGTTCATTAGTTCTAACAGGGTTTCTTTTGTTGTTGTTTTGGTAGAGTCTTAAGGATTTTCTATATATAAGATCATATCATTTGCAAATACAGACATTTTTACTTCTTTCTTTCTGATTTGGATGCCTTTTATTTATTTATATTTTTGGTTACCTTTTATTTCTTCTTGCTTAATCTTTCTGGCTAGGGCTTCCACTAGTATATTGAAGAGAGGTAAGAGTGAGTACCCTTACCTTGTTCCTGATTTTTTTTTTTAAAGATTTTATTTATTTATTTGACAGAGAGAGAGAGTCACAAGTAGGCAGAGAGGCAGGCAGAGAGGCGGGGGGAAGCAGGCTCCCCGCTGAGCAGAGAGCCCGATGCGGGGCTCGATCCCAGGACCCCGAGATCACGACCCGAGCCAAAGGCAGAAGCTTTAACCCACTGAGCCACCCAGGTGCCCCTGTTCCTGATTTTGGAAAGAGTTTTCAATCTTTTACCATTAAGTATGATGTTAGCTGTGGGCTGCCTTTACTATGTTGAGCTACTTCCTTCTGTACCTAATTTGTTAAGTATTTTTATTGTAAAAGGACTTGTGTTTCGTTAAATGCCTTTTTTTAATATATTGAGATGATGGTGTGATTTTTTTCTTTTCTTGTTTTTCATGTTTTTATTTTAATTCCCGAATAGTTGATTTTTAACTTTCACTCCATTAATGTGGTGTATCACGTGGATTGCTTTGCATACACTGAACCATCCCTGCATCCCAGGGATAAATTCCACTTGGTCATGGTGAGTGATCCTTTTAATGAGCTGTTGAAATTGGTTTTCTAATATTTTGCATTTTTTGCATCTATATTTATCAGTTATTGGTCTATAGTTATTTGTCTTGTAGTGTCCTTATTTGGCTTTGGCATCAGGGTAATACTGGTCTTGCAAAATGAGTTTGGGATGTAAATTCCTCTTCAGTTTTTTGGAAGAGTTTGAGAAGGATTGGCATTCACTCTTCTTTAAATGTTTGGTATAAATCCCCAGCAAATCCAGTGGATCCTGGGCTTTTCTCCGTTGGGCAATTTTTGGTTATTGATTCAATTTCCTTACTCATTATTGCTCTGTTTAGGTTTTCTATTTCTTCATGATTCAGTCTTGGTAAGTTGTATGTTTCTAGGAATTTATCCATTTCTTCCTGGTTATCTACTTGGGTAGCATGTAATTATTCAAAAGAGTCTCTTATGAGCCTTATCTATTTCTGTGGTATCAGTTGTAATATCTTTTTTCACTCTTAATGTTTGTTATTTGTATCTTCTCTCTTTTTTTCTTAGTTGATCTTTTCTATTGTCTCTCTGGTCTCCATTATATTTATGTCTGCTCTGATCTTCATTATTTCCTTCCTTCTGCTAACTTTGGGCTTAGTTTGCTCTTTTCTCTGTTTCTTGAGGTGTACTTAGGTTATTTGAGATCTTTGTTGTCTCTTAAGGTAGGCATTTATCACTATAAAATTCCCTCTTAGTTTTTAAACAAATATTTTATTTTTAAGTAATCTCTACCCCCAAAATAGGGTTCAAACTTCCAAACCCAAGATCAAGAGTTGCATGCTCCATTGACTGAGCCAGCCAGATGTCCCTATAAATTCCCTCTTAGAACTGATTTTGCTGCATCCTGTAAGTTTTGGTATGTTGTATGTCCATTTTCATTTGTTTCAAGATTTTTATTTTATTTACCTTTTGATTTCTTCTTTGACTTGTTGTTTGGTCAGGACTGTGTTGTTTAATATCCACATATCTGTGAATTTTTCAGTTTTCCTCTTCTTATGGATTTATAGTTTCATACCATTGTGTTCAGAAAAGATACTTGTTATGATTTTAATCTTCTTAAATTTGCTAAGACTTGTTCTATGGTCTAACCCAGGATGTATCTTGAAGGATGTTCCACGTGCACTTGAGAAGAATGTATGTTCTGCTGCTGTAGGATGGAATATTCTGTATATGAGCTTTAGGTCTGTTTGGTCTAAAGTATAGTTCAATTGCAATGTTTATTGATTTTCTGTCTGGATGATCTATTCATTGTTGAAATTGGAGTTTTGAAGTCTCCTACTATTATTGTATTGTTATCTATTTCTCCATGTAGATCTGTTTGTATTTGCTTAATATATTTAGGTGCCCTGATGTTGGGTTCATATATACTTATGGTTATTATATCCTCTTGATGAATTGACTCCTTTATCAGTATAATATGACTTTTCTTTGTTTCTTATTACCATTTTTGGCCTAAAGTCTTTTTTGTTTGATATAAGTACTGCTACTTCTGCTCTCTTTTGGTTTCCACTTGCATGGAATATCTTTTTCCATCCCTTCACTTTGAATCCACGTGTATCCTTAAAGCTGAAGTGAGTCTCTTGTAGGCAGTATATAGTTGTGTCTTTTTTTTTTTAAATCCATCCAGCCACTCTATACCTTTTAATTGGATAATTTGATTCATTTACCTTTAGAGCAATTATTGATAAGTATGGATTTACCAATGCCATCTTATTAATTGTTTTTGATTCTTTATTAGATAAAGCACAGATTTCCATGTCTTTGGGGTTGGTTACTGGAAGATTATTGTGATCCTTTGGTGGTGTCATGTTTCCCTGATTTTTCATGTTCTTTGAAGTCTTGCATCACTGTCTTCCTATTTGAAGTAAACATCACCTCCTCTAGTCTGTACTAACTAACTATCTTTAGGAGATAAGTACCTTCTGTTAGCCCTGATAGGGATTCTGAGACTTTCCAGACCTTCTCTGGATATACCTACTCAATGTTTCTTGCTCCCTCTCTTGGCAGAATCCTTAAGCTCGGATGCCTTCTGTTGATCTTGCAAAGTACCAGGCTTGTGTGCCGACAGCCTTCCTTTTGCCTCTCCAAGGGTAGAGCTAAAGCTCAGGGTTGTGGTCTCTCCCTGTCCACAGATTTAGGCAGGCTTTCTGCACGTGCTCGCTAGCCATCTGCCAAAGCTTGCTTTAGCTGATCAAGAGCATGCAGAGGGAACTGGTCACAGGGTGGGGGTGCATGTGGGTGAGGCATGGAGCACAGGGCCCATTGCAGGGGTCTGTGGGTGACGTGTTCTGAGCTGCACATGGAATTCTTGGTGCAATTATTAGGATCCACGCCCTTTAATGCCCTCCGAGTGTCCTATCTGCTGCTCCCAGCCTCTTCCCACCCCCCGTCATGCAGCTCACAGTTCGGTACTCTAGATGGGGTGAGAGAGAGAAATGGGTCTCTTTGGCAGCATTCTGCACAGTTGGGGAAGATGGGTACTCATCCATGCACTCCCCATGGGAGGAATCATGGACTGGGATGGTCTCCTTGGCACTGAGCTGTGCCGCCTGGGAAAGGGGTGACACGGGTAAAGTCCAGCTATTCTTCTTCTCCTCTCCAACGTGTCCAAACTCGTAATTTGTTTCTCCCACGGTGTGGTGGGACTTGTCCGCTGGAAACCTGGACTTGCGTGAAGGCGCTCTTATCCGTGGGTGATTATCTAAGACTGTATTCTCCACGGGCTTCTGGACCATGGCCAAAAGGGGCTGGAATCAGTTCCTGGGATCACTGCAGGGTCCACAGCTGAGACCAAGGTTTGTCTACTCATTACCTGATGCATGGATGGTGATATTTTCCAAGTCCCTTGGCTTACCAGTGCTCAATCACATAGCTCCCACAAAGGCACTTTCCCCATGAATAGATTCCAAATTGTTGTTAAAATGGGGATATGAATGAGGGACCTCTTATTCAGCTGTGGCGCTGATATCGCTTCTGACTTTTTATGGTTTTAAGATGGCTGTATCAGCTCCATATTTTCATGTATTTAAAACCAATTTAGGGGGCGCCTGGGTGACTCAGTCGTTAAGTGTCTGTCTTCGGCTCAGGTCCTGATCCCAGGGTCCTGGGATGGAGCCCCGCATCAGGCTCTCTGCTCAGCGGGAAGTCTGCTTCTCCCTCTCCCACTCTCCCTGCTTGTGTTCCCTCTCTCACTGTCAAATAAATAAATAAATAAATAATCTTTAAAAGAAAAAGAATTAAAAAAAATAAAACCAATTTAGTATATGCGATATATCCAAAAGTTAATAGTTCCTAAAGCAGCGTTTCCCAAAGTTGAGTGACCCTGGGCAAGTTTCTTATTTCCCTGAGATTCATTCCTTTAGTTAACAAATATTTATTGCTATGTGCTGAACACTCTGCTAAGGAAAGCTTAGCAAAGCAAAGATAGTTGCTGTACTCCAGAAGCATACATTATAATTGTGTGTTTGACATCAATCAAATACCCAAGGAAGTGAATGTGTAATTATAAGTTGTGGCAAATTATATGCAAGAGAAGAAAAAGTATTCTATAAGAACTGCAGTATCATTTGTCATGTGGAATAATACACTATCTCTCTGAAGAATTAAATGAGATAGGGGTGTCTGGTTGGCTCAGTGGGTTAAGCATCTGCCTTCGACTCAGGTCATGATCCCAGGGTCCTGAGCTGGAGGCCCACGTTGGGCTCTCTGCTCCACAGGGAGCCCAGTTCTTTCTCTCCCTCTGTCCCTCTATCCACTCACATTCTCTTTCTCTGTCTCTGTCTCTCTCTCAAATAAATAAATAAATAAATAAATAAATAAATAAATTCTTTAAAAAGGTAAAAAAAAAAAGAATTAAATGAGATAATGTATGAAAATCACTTTGTGTAGCATTTAGTGTTCAGTAAGTGCTCAAGAAACAGGAGCTATTTTGATACTATTTTTGCCATGTAATTCCAAACTATAAATACGTTACATGTCGAACTACGGCTGATTTATAGTGGCGAATTTTTCTTAACAGTTTCTGGCTCATTATTATTATTATTTACTACAGTTAATTTACCAACTTGTTATTTCAGTATTGAAGAATTGAATATATGTAGGTTCTCCGTCCCAAAAAATACACATGTATTTTTTTTCTTGTGCACACTGATCAGAGTTCTACTAACTCTACTGCTGTCAGACAGAACTGACAAATGATGTGATATTATTTGTATTATTTTCTGCCAAAATACTAAGAATTGATATTATTTATAACATGCAGAAATCAGACATCTAAATCATCCTTTTCAGTGTTTACAATCAGTTATTTACTTAGGTCTGTTCCGTTTTTGCAGCCATCCTGCAAAGTCTTACTATTTTGATTTACTTCGGCTTGATGCTAATCTTTTGTCCACTTGAAAAGCATTCTTGGCACAGGGAACTGGGGGTGGGGGAGACTGCTGTCACTGGCAGCCTCTATGCCGTTCCGACAGTGTCGCTGTGTGGCTGGGAGGGGGCAGAGTGCCTATCTCTGAGGATGAGAGGATGAGAGGATGAGAGGGCCGACCCAGGGCCTGTGCTGTGATGTGTCTCAGGTCTCTGCTGCTAGTTTCCTGTGCTCATACAACTGCCGCCAATAATGCAGGTCTTAGTCATATGAGGTGGCACTGTAGGCCTGAGAGGGCTTTAAAGCCCATCCTGTCGACTCCCCAAAGTTCACTTAGACTCCTTCTATGGCATCTTCATATCAAGGGGCCATTCAAATATATCTTCCCCTTAGAAGAGCTGTGGTTCCATCTACATGAGGAGAGCTCTATGAGGAATTTTCAGCGCTGCCTTACTTAAATGGGATCTATGTGTACTTGAAAGACCTTTATCAACTGTGAAGTAGAATTTCAATTTAGGGAAAGATTCTCCTGGTTTGTCATAAATCTGAAGATGGGACTACATCTCCTGTTGGTGATAATAACAGCGCAATAAAATAATAATAATAGCTAAATTTATGACAGCTCTAGTGTCAGTTATATGCAGTAAAAGGTCAAGTGAGCCCTTTACCTGTTGACTCACATAATTTCAGCAATACATGCCTGTGGGATGTACTGTGATTCCCAGATGAGCAAATTGAAGCTTGAAGAAGTTGCAAATGTCCAAGAGACTATTACAGAGGCCACATGATTGCTGATTTTTTCCCCAAAAAAATATTGTATATGTATATATATATATATTTATTTAGAATTTTATTTATTTGACAGAGAGCAAGCGAGCACAAGTGAGGGGAGTGGCAGACAGAAGGAGAAGCAGGCTTCCTGCTGAGAAGGAGCCTGATGTGGGACTCAATCCCAGGACCCTGGGATCATGACCTTAGCTGAAGGCAGATGTTTAACTGACTGAGCCACGCAGGCGCCCCGCCCCATGTATGTACTTCTTTAGTTTCCAAACATGTTATTTCCAGTTGATCTTCGTCCTCACAGGCTTGTAAGAATCTGCTCTAAACCCATCTTGCCTGCCATCCATTTTTGCACCTTTCATCAGAGAAACTGGAAAGCCTTATCCATAGAGTGTTATCCACATCCCAGAAAAAAGGGACTTGAGTTTGGGCCTAAATGCGGCCTCCATGATTTGTTCTGGGCCAACGAAAGTTTCTTATCCCGGTAAACAGTGGTTTGGGTAAAGAAGCGTATTGTCCAATATTCCCCAGAAGCCCTTCCCATGGTTAGTAAGGAAGACAGCATCAACCGCTGCCTCCAGGCGGCCCTCTTCTCATAATGAAACCAGGTGGAACCTGGTGCTGGAAGGTTCCTTCCCGGCCATCAGAGGCCAGCGGGCCGCAGTCAACCACCTCAGAGTTGGAGCCTGCTGCTTCTCATGGAGGGAGAAGGATGAGGAAATGCTTCTTCCAAATGAGGAAAATCGTGCTAGAATGTTTTAAAGAGAACATTCTACATCTTTGAGTGGCTCCTCCCATTCAAAGGGGCCCCTTATTTCTCCATCTGCTCCATCTGGGCTGGCCTTGTGCCCCAGGACCCTGCCCCAGGCAGAGGCTTGAAAGCCCATGTGCTAGGACTCATCGTGTGACTGCATGTGGAGCCCCGAGACCACCATGTGAACGAGCCTGAGCTAGGCTGTGGGGTGACGAGATACCCATGCCGGGCCGTGTCGTCCCCACTGGCTTTACCCTCTCAGCCAGCTGGACCCCAGCCACTTGTCACTCACTGAAAGAAAGAATGGGAGAGCACTGTGGCTTGGGACATTATGAATAATTGATTTCTGAAAATTCTCCTGGTGACCCAGTATGCTTCCTCTCTAATGCTGCAAAAAGGAGCCATTTTTCATGGTGAAGCTGCTATTCTCTTTAAGAAACCAAAGAGTTAAGTATCTGTGTGGCCTGCTTGTCTTGGTGACAGCTTCTGTCTAGAGGGTGATATCTTTATCAAGTAGTCACGATGTAGATGAGTAGCACAGGGATTCCTGGAAAACTACCCCTCCGCTGTATATTTCATAATAGCAGTGGCCCCATCTATCTCCAGGGAGGGGAGGAGATGGCAGCTGGAGAGGGTTTTGTGGGTCTGTGAATAAAGGTTTATTACTTTTCTCTACCTTCCATCAATCAGCTCGATGTTAGGAGAACTAAAAAGGAAAAAGCAAACCTAATCTTTGTGTCTGTTCATAAAAGAAAATGGGCAGAATATTCCCTTATTCCTGACCTTGAAAGTAACTTTTTCAAAGTTGGGTAAAACCAGGGAACATTATCTGATTAGAACTGGATACTGGAAGAGAGAATCTATAGCTTTCAACCGCAGCTTTGACATTTCTCCAGCTGTCACAGTTCAAGGCGGCAAACGTTTATGGGCACCTCCTCTGTGCAGGGAGCCAGGCCGCTGATGCCGACGACCAGAGATGGACAGGACACGGGGTCTGCCCTCTCCAGACTCACAGCATAGCAGGGAGTGAGCAACGCACAACTGTGATAGGTGACAGAAGATGTTAGAGTCCAAGAACAAATGCATGAGTTTTTTCTCTGCTGCTGCGGCCCCTCTAGTTCCTGCCCTCCAGCCGTGCCTGTCGTCAGGCCAGACGCGCACCTGCTCCTGGGCCGTGTGCCCGTGGGACTGGAGAAGCCGCTCTGTGTGGCCACCGCCGCCATCGGGGTGACCCTGAGCACCTCGGGAACATGACGTGCGACTGGGTCTGGTCTCGGCGGTGCGTGGCTCCACTGGGCCCTGCACCCAACTGCCCGTCTCCTGCATCTGGGAGCTGTCTGCTCCCTCCTGGCAGAGGAAGGGCCTGGTGGATACCAGCTCCTGGCACCCCCCTCAGGCCCCTGTGCCTATGACTCTGCCGTCCTCTTCTTTCCCAGCCTTGTGTCAGATACACAAAGAAACCTTCATCTTAAAAAAAAAAAAAAAAAAAGAAGAAGCAACAAATGAAGAAACAGGGATGGGACAGAAGAATTCTGACTTCCCTGCCAGGACAACTTACTAGAGTAGGTGGGCTTTGCAAAAGAACTTGGTTTTCGTGGGGAAGACGGCTGCCTGAGAGGTGGGAGAGCTGGGGCAGCTGCCTTGGACGGAGAGTCAGAAGCCATATCTCTCGGAAGCCTTGGCCTTCGTACCTTGGAACTGTTGGATGAGAGACAAATTTACATTTTGTTTAAGCCACTGTTTAAAAAAAGGTGAGGGTGAAACAGGTCAGAAAGGTATAAACTTCGGGTTATAAAATAAGGCACAGGAATGTAATGTACAGCATGGTGACTATAGTTAAGAATACTTTAGATTTGAAAGTTGCTAAGAGAGTACCTCTTACAAGTTCTCATCACAAGAAAACAATTCTCTAACTGTGGAGTGAAGAATGTTGGCTAGGCTTATTGTGGTGATCACTTCTCAATATATACAAATATCAAATCATTACGTTATACGCCAGAAACCTATATAATGTTAAATGGCAGTCATACCCCAAATTAAACAAAGGTTTTGGGAGGGAAATGCTAGACAAAGAAAAGAACACGGCCGCCTGAGTGGCTCAGTCCATTAAGCGTCTGATTCCTGATTTCGGCTCAGGTCATGATCTCAGGGTTGTGGAATCAAGCCCCGTGTTGCTCAGTGGGCAGTCTGCTTGAGATTCTCTCTCTCCCCAACTCACGCTCTCTCTCTCTAAAATAAGTAAATAAATCTTTAAAAAACATAAAAAGTTGAAAGACAAGAGAGAGACCACTGATTTTAAAACTTACCTGAGAATTGGCCTTTGGATTTAATAAGACAGAGGTCATAAGCAACCACGATGGGAGAGGGAGACAGTAGAATGCTGGGGAAGAAACCATAACTGGGACCTGCTGTGAGGGCATGGGAGATTAAGAAAACAGGATCAAGTAAGAAATGGCTCCTTCAGGGAGTTTTGCTTAGCTGAGGGGGAATATGTATTTAAGAAAAGGCTATTGTGGGAAGGGAAGGAAAAATAAAATAGGATGAAAACAGAGAAGGAGGCAAACCGTAACAGCCTCTTCGTGATAGAGAACAAGCTGAGGGTTGCTGGAGGGGAGGTGGGCAGGGGATGGGGTAACTAGGTGGAGTGCGCTTGTTGGGAGGAGCGTGGGGTGTTAATATGTAAGGGATGAATCACTACATTCTACCCCTGAAAGCAATGCTACACTATATATTAACTAACTTGAATATAAATAAAAATTTAAAAAAGGAAAAGGCTGTTGTTTTGCTTTGTTGTGCTTTTTAATATGAAACATCATAAATACGTGATGGATACGTCTTCATGATGGTGTGGTTGGAAAAAGAGACGAGACAAATGACCAGAGAAAGTCATCGAGTAGGCACAAGGGATGGGATCCAGTGATAAGTAGACCCCCGGGTTCCAGTAGGAGTAGAGATGTTTTGTCCATGCGAGAGGAGGAACACGTGGGTAGAGCTGCAGTTATGACAAGCAGGGGAAAGATGCGGCCATTCCCTTCACTTCTAATACTTCAGTGTACTTTGGATCCAGAGCCCAGCTGAGAGTGAGGAGGCAGGAAGGGGTGCTGAACACTCGAGAAGAAAGAAGAAGGCATCCATCAGTGTTCTCAGAAAAAGAGGGAGTGACTTCACTACAGAATGCAGGAAGATTGCTCAGCAGTGCTGAGAGTCCACTTTAGGGTTTTTTTTTTTTTTAATCATAAATTGAAAGTAGCAACTCAGCAGAACTTCCACACCCGGTAAGGAGAACGAAGTGATTCAGAACAATGTTCCAGCTGGACAAGATATTTTTCAGTCTTCTTTTTTTTTTTTTTTTAAAGATTTTATTTATTTATTTATTAGGAAAGAGAGAGAGTGAGAGAGAGAAGGTCAGAGTGAGAAGCGGACTCCCCATGGAGCTGGGAGCCCGATGTGGGACTCGATCCCGGGACTCCGGGATCATGACCTGAGCCGAAGGCAGTCGCTCAACCAACTGCGCCACCCAAGGGCCCATTTTTCAGTCTTCTTAAAAACATCAAGTAGGTAAATGAAATAGTAATGAGAGACTGATCTGGGAGGAAATTTGGGAAGGTGACAGCAGCGTCCTGACCATGCAGCTGAGAGGACAAGTTGTGCTTTGAAAGATTCTCAGGGCGAGGAAGGTAAAAGTCAGAATCTAGGGGCTGTCAAGGGGTTAGGACCCTAGTAAGCTACTCTAGGAGTCAGAAAAAGCCAGAGGCAGACCTATCATGAACTTGCAGCCCAGACCTAAGTCGTCCAAGAAGATCAGAAAATGTCCTGCCCTAAAACTGTATGGAGGGATCATGAATTACTGCCCCACGCCACCGGCAGTAGCAAAGAAAATTCCCTGAGGGGGAATTAATGTTTTCAAATACGATCTGGAGGCACCTGGCGGGCTCAGTCAGTGGAGTGCGTGACTCTTGATCTCGGGGTCATAGGTTCAAGCCCCATGTTGGGCGTGGAGCTTACCGAAAAGTAAAATATTAAACAAAATACAATTGGAAGCATACAAGCAGGTCCTCCACTACCTTGCCCCCACTTACTTTCCAACAATCTCTTCTTGACCTTCCCATTCCTAGGCCCCATTCTCACTGCCCATCCAATCTTCACTGGACTCTTGTAGCTTTTATTCTGCTTGACATACTTTCCAGTTCTCTGCCTTGGTTTGTGTGCTTATCTTTTTAAAATTTTTTTTAAAGATTTATTTCTTTATTAGAGAGAGAGTGAGTGTGCCTATGAATGGGGGGAGGGGCAGAGGGAGAGGGAGAGATAGAAACTCCAGTAGACTCCCCGCTGAACGTGAAGCCCTACGTGCGGCTCAATCCCAGGATCCCGGGACCATGACCTGAACCAAAATTCGAGAGTTGGACGCATAACCAACTGAGCCACCCAGGCGCCTCAGAAATAAATGTATGTTGTCGAAACCAGCCACCCATGGTAGTTCATGATAACAGCCCTCATGAGGACAGCTTCTTGCAGCTCAGACCCTCTTCCAGCTGTTGTATCTCTTACCTGAACCAGCGTAATGCCTTCTGATCTAGTCCGCTTCCCCTGCTGCCCACCTATATGGTTGACACTCTGTCCAGTCACCAACACGATCAACTCACGTCACTCTCTTGCTCGAAATTCCCTAACAGATTTCCTCACACTTAAAATAAAATATAGTCTTCTTACCATGGCTCACAAGACTTGCCCTGTGTTATCGAGGCTCACTCACCTTATGCCCTTACCTCCTACCATTTCCCCCTTCCCTTCCCACGCCACCTACTATGGTCACATTGGCCATTTTGGTGTTCTTCAAGTGCTCCAGGGCTATTTCTCCCTCAGAGACTTTGCACGTGCTGCTACCTGTGCTGTAAACACCTTTCTGGGGACACTTTATGTAGCTCTCTCTCTCACTACAGTCAGGGCTCTGTTCAAATGTCACTTCCTTTGAGAGACATTTCTTTAAAATTCCATCTAAACTTGCAGCCTTTATTTCCGTCCCCTTCAGTCCCTTAAGCCTGCTGCATTCTCCTCCCCAAACGTTCACCATCACCCTATCATTGTCTCCATGATGCCTACTTCAGTTATTTTCATGCTCATTGCCATAGTCCCAGGAGCTACAACAGTACCTGGCACATGGCATTTCAGAAATATTTGCTAGGGGCACTTGGGTGGCTCGGTCAGTTAAGAGTCTGCCTTTGCTTGGGTCATGATCCCAGGGTCCTGGGATGGAGCCCCACATCAGGCTCCCTGCTCGGCGGGGAGTCTGCTTCTCCCTCTTCTCCCCACTTGTGCGCGCTTTCGCTGTCTCTGTCTCTCTCTCTGAAATAAATAAAATCTTTAAAAAAAGAAATATTTACCAAATAATTAACTGAATAAATGAATTATAAATTTTTATGTTCCAATCTTATTTGGAACTTCACATTGCTGAGAAATCCTTTTACTTAATGACTATTTATCTTCCTAATGGCGATTTCAGACACTTATGGTTCTCTTGAAATCATCCTCCCTCTTAGCTCAGTAGTCACAGAGAGTATTTGTTTTGCTTTTTTTTAGCTTCCCGGAATCTTTAGAACGCCCTTCCTGCGCTCCCATCTCCCCAAAGTATAAGGCAGAAATACGCTCTTCAGCTTCGTTTTTTTAAAATGAGATTTTATTTATTTACTGGAGAGAGAGACAGAGACAGAGAGGGGGCACAGAGGGGGAGGGAGAAGCAGACTCCCCGAGGAGCAGGGAGCCTGATACGGGGCTCCGTCCCAGGACCCCGGGAACACCACTGAAGCTGAAGGCTGACATTTAACCGCCTGAGCCCCCCAGGCGCCCCTCTTCAGCTTCCTCCAAAGCTGGAGTGATGGTGGCACCGGTGCTAGCCTGTAGAGCATCTGGAGAAACAGGTCTCTCCTCTGAGCGGATGCAGTGTCAGGGCTCCCAGCGAAGTGTGAGCTTACTGCTTTTATGCAGATTAGAAAAAAAGCCCTGACAGACTAGGAAACCTAGTTTACTGAGAAGATAATGCCCATCAAGTAACCCCCATACACTGTCATCCACATCCTGCCCTCTTTCCCACCTGCTTTGGAGGAAGCGCTGTCTCCAGCGGCTTTGGTCCCGGCTGACTTCTGTACATGGGCGCTGCTTCCTATCACGTGCCCAGCACCGACCACGTAGTGGAGGTAATGGGTGGTAATGGAGGGTAATGGGTGCATTACCCTCATTCTCTCTGGCATCCTGATCTCCAATTTGCTTCCTCCCTTCTGAATATGGGTAGGTTTGTGCTGCTGTCATCCTAAGGAAATCTCTCGACATTGTCACCATGCCTCGGAAACTCAAAAACTGGATGCCTTATTTATTCCTTGACTTCTCACTAAGCTTTGGAGAGCAGATTCTATCTCGAAAGCCCTGTCCACTTATTGTAGCTCTTTGAATTCTCCAAGTTGGTGGCCCTTTATCCTCTTCTCATGCTCTTTGAGTTTTGTGCAGAACTGGGACACCCAGTGGATATCCCATCTTCTTTTCAAACACTTCTTCCTATGGCTTCCAGAGCACCCCTGATGTCTGATTTCCTCCTTATCCCTTTTACTGTTACTTGCATTTTCCTGATTCTTCTCCGTCTTCCAGATCTTTGAATATTGGAATTTCCTATCATTTTGTCTTCAGGTAGTCTCCCTTTTTACTTTACTTTTTTTTTCTTCTCTTTTTACTTTAAACAATCTCTAATGAATTGCATCTGTTCCTGTATCAATAACTCCCACTTCCTAGCCAATACTATTAAATCTACATTTTGGCTCACTTTCTTTCTTTTCTTTTTTTTTAAGATCTTATTTGTTTATTTATGAGAGAGAGAGAGCACAAGCAGGGGGAGGAGCAGAGGGAGAGGGACAGGCAGACTCCACGCTGAGCATGGGGCTGATGTGGGGCTCAGTCCCAGGATCCCGAGATCATGACCTGAACCAAAACCAAGAGTCGGTGGCCAAAGTGACTGGGCCACCCAGGTGCCCCTACATTTCTGCTATCTTTCTTAACTATAGACCATACTTCTTATTTCTACAGAGATTTACTATATGCATTTCAGACTCAACCTATCTGTAGCAGTCAGGGTTTGAGCAGAGATAGAACCACTAGGAAATCACATATATATGACCTCTTACAGGGACTTGGACTTTTGTACTTGTAGAAGTTAATCGACCATTTCTGTAAAGCTGTGGTCTCCACACTGGATTCTGTAGCTTAAAGTCAGCAGCGTGAGCAACTGGGAAGGGAAGATAGATGTCAGTGGGGGGTGGAGCAAGGACAAATAGAAATTCAGGAGAAAGGCCTGGAACCCATGTCGGTCTCTTGTGGCCTGTGCCGCAATGAGATACCTGAACTGGGATAATGTAGGTGTCCTGCAGGAGAAGCTCACATCCTTGGCCATGGAGCTAACCACGCACCCGGTCCAGCTGTCAGAGAATCAGAGGGTAGACAAGGTGGAAGGTGGAGCAGCGGCAGGCCCAGTTGCCGACCCACACCAAGCAGGTGAGCCAACAGATAAGCGGCAATGTGCGTGAGCTGCAACTTTGTGTCCCTGCACTGACCTTCTGAATCGTACCCAAAATGTCTCCTGTGACCAGCTGTAACCAAACACATTCACTGAAAAGGATTCTGGGAAACAACGATTAGCCTAGGCATGCTGACACATTACAAAGCCACCCTACTTTTCAAAATTAGATTCACTATCTTCCTGTGCCTTTTTTCTCAGAAAAGTGCTCTTCTGACGCTCTCCCTGTCTCATTACATCCTCCTACTTGTCTAACCTAGAACCTCCGACTCATCTCTACCTTTTTTCTCTCGCCACCCTGCCCCCTCCCCACATGGCACATCCAGTTAGTCATCAGGTCTTGCTAATCCTAACTTGGTAATTGTCTTCACATTTATCCTCTTCATACAATCTGATATCCTAACCATGTCTTGTGAGGCCCCTGGATCAGAAGCACTGGTCCAAATGCCTCAAGTTCTTCCCTACCCCATTCACCTTCCACATAGTCACCAGGATGAACTTTCCAAAATTTAGATCTAATCATGCATTTTCTTAATACAATGTCATTCATGGATCTTTTAATCTATAGAATGAATGAGAACCCCTAAACAGGTAGATTGGATTAGTGTTCCTAATTCTTCCCTCTCCTCACAAATAGAATTATATATCCATGCCCTTTGCCACATGACTGTAATTCTTTATGTGATGCGAACACAGTATACTTCCCCATCCCACGTGACTTGCGTTGGTCAACAGAATCTTGGCTGATGGGAATGAGAAGACTTCAGTGGTGCTTATATGGCTTGGATCCCCCTCTCTGGATTCAGTTATTGTCATGAGGGATGCACGCCCAGAAATACATGCTCTGTATAGGTGGTTACGGGTCGCAGAGTGAGATATGTGGAGCAGAACTCGTCTGCAGCCCGGAGCCAACCCCAGCTAAACTTGTGGAGGCCTAGCAAAAATCAACCAAAATAAGCCAAACCTCAACTGACCCACCTGTGAATTAGAAAACAAATGTTTGCTGTTGGAAGCTGCTAAGATTCGGGGGGGTGGGTGGGGATTATTCGTTACCCAGCATTATTGTGGCAGTCGTTGAGTAATGCATGTAATATACAAGCCTTGCACAACTTCAGCTCAGCCAGACGTTCAGTGCCGATGTCACACCATTCCTTCCATGCACCTAGAGTCATGCTTGTTCTCGTGCACAGAGTACCTGCTCTTTTCCCGCCAGATTGACTTGCTCAGGTGCTCAGCTACAGAGTGAGTAGCAGAACTAAGATTCATGTATGTCACAGACCAGATCAGCATGTGTTCTTCTCACATTTTCATTTTGTTAATCTGTTCTCCCTCCAGCCGCGGAGTTGCTCGGGAGTCTCCAAGCATGCCTATAACTCGAAGCCTATTCTTCTCCATCTATTTTTGTAGGTCAAGTTTTAGGCTCCCTTTTAGGTATTATCTGATCATATTAATAGTGAGTAAATTTCTTGAGTGCTGTGTTCCCAGACACTGTTTTAAGTTATTCATGTAATCTTCATCGTGACCCTATAAGATAGGTACTGTCATTGTCACTGTAACAGAGGAGAAAACTGAGACCCAGCGAGGCCAAGTTACTTGCAAGGTCACCCAGTGAATCACAGATCCAGGATTCAAACCCCATTTAACTCTAGAGCCTCTGCTCTTAACCATTCTACTGAATCCCCATCAACTGTTGGGTCTCTGTGTCCCTGCCCTACTCTGCACATGCCTATATTACAAGCCTGCATGTTTCATGATGATTATTTATACTACTATTTCCCCCACTTCACTGTGAACTTTTAGAAGTCAAGGACTCAATCTTATATGTCTGATACCCAGTAAGTGGCTGGCCCATAGCTACTTCTCACTAAATGTGAATGGTATTTGCTGTTGAACTGTTTTGGCATCAAATTTTCATCACAAATTGCCAGAGAACTGGTCCAAATTGCCTTTCTCTGATACTTGAAACTGACACAATGTATTTTGACAATGATTTATAGAAAATCATGTATTTCACACAGTTGGAAAGGCTACAACAATAAGGAATGTTCCAATTTCCCCTCAGGTGCTTGCCTTTTAAACATCAAACAATCAACAAATCATGCCTGAGCGCCTCCCCTCCTCCACGCAGAACTAGGCCAACCACTCGTACTGGAGATGGCTAACTAATTACTTTGTGCTCTGGTGGCTGTATTTCATTTTTTTCAGATCCAGTCTTGTTTTTGTGTCTTTGAGCCAGTGAGATCAATGAATATGGAAAGAATTTAAGATAAAATAGAAATTTTACCTGACAGCCTTTTCTGGAAGCTTCAATGGCTCTGGGAGAGTTTATTGATTCCTAAAGAAATATTACCATTCTCTTTTAAGGAAGGTGAAATATAGGAAGGTTTAGTGAATAAAGGGAATTAGAGAAATTAGCATAGCCGTTTAAAATCTGACTGATTTCTATTGATTAGATTGCCTTAGAATTGTTGAAGGTAATGGAAAATACGTATGTGAGCAAGATAGGAGTTAGGTCTGTCAACCAAGACCTGCCTTTTGAAGAAAAAAATGCTTGAAAAAAAGCCCAGTGTTGAGAGAATTCAGCCACAAAAGTGAAGGGAGAATTCCTGAAGGTTTCAGACTGTAAGAGGAGAAGTATTTTTTCTTTATAAAGGTTAGGTGGTCATAGTCATGCAATGAGATTTTTGAGACCAAGTACAACGTACCTGCTTAAAATGCAAAATTCAAAACAAAAAGAGAGGGTGCCTGGGTGGCTCAGTGGGTTAAAGCCTCTGCCTTCGGCTCAGGTCATGGTCTCAGGGTCCTGGGATGGAGCCCCACATCAGGCTCTCTGCTCAGCAGGGAGTCTGCTTCCCCTTCTCTCTCTGCCTGCCTCTCTGCCTACTTGTGATCACTCTCTTTCTCTCTCTGTCAAATAGATAAATAAAATCTTAAAAAAAAAAAAAAGAAAAGAGAAACTAGAGCCAATATTTATTGAACCTATTAGGCCTATGTTAGTGAGTTATTTTCTTTCACTGAGTTATTTTCTTTGAGTGAATGTATGAATTTTTCTTTTTTGGTGGTGGGACATAGTTTACTCAGAGTCACTGTCCTAATCAAACTGAAAAAAGGCATACAATAGAATCCAAATATTTCAGCCTTGTTCATCCAGAAAAAAAAAATAGGTGAGGAACATTTTCTTCTGCAGCGTTGACTTCTTACCAGTTCTGTATGAATATACTCAAGGAAAAAAGTGGATTTTTGAATGGCCTAGTGATTTGTTTGGTCAAATCTTGCCTGAGTTTTAGAGAATTAAAACAGATGCACATTTCCCTTATCATATGCATTTGCTGTATCAACAGAATGGTTTGTATCCCAGATGTGGGGAATGCAATTTAAGAAAAGTAAATCTCAAGGTTGAAGAAGGAATATAATGATGAAATCATAATTGAGGCAAGAAAGCACAGAGCTCAGTATTTTGTTAGTTTGGGTAATTAAAAAAATCATTTATATATAAAGAGGAAGACGGAAGATGATGCTTGGGTGGTTCTTTGTGTGGTGTGATAGTGTGAGATGAATGGTACACAATTAGGGCATATGCAAAATCACATTTTAATGAACCGGAGGAAGAGTTGGCTTTGAATGTAGGCCTGCATTCCCAGTGGAAGTCAGGTATCATTTCATCAAAACACATGCTCTCGTCAGTTTGCTCGCACGACCACTTGTTTGCTGTATGTGCATTGCATTCATTTATTCATAAATATGTATCAAGTCTGTTCAATATGCTTGGTTGAGGATATAGTGACTCTTTTTAGTCTTCCTAGACCTGTTGCTCCCATCATCTTTCCTTTGGGAGTAGAAGTCACCATCTGCCTTGCTTTCAGAACTGGGCGTAAGGGACAGGGCTCCTGTCCTGGGACCTGACTATGGAGGATCCCCCTTGGGACCTCTTTTGATCACAGCCCTCATTGGGGCTTGAGGAGTCCATGGGACTGAGGAAATAAGCCCCCTGAGATTAGTCCGCTGAGAGCTTGTGACCACTGAGAGTCTGTTCGAGCCCAAATTCTAGGTCAGGGCCAGGTTCATGAGTGTGCCTTCTGTGTGGCCCTACAGGGCCCTGGGCTCAGAACGGCCCACCCTTGATTTAACGCTCCTCTGTTACTGTCTTGAAATGCTTCATAATTTTACCTTTGAGCTTGTATTTTGTAAATGAAGTCTGAAGGGACAGTGGGCGTGCAAGTGAGAAGTGGGGGTACACTGCATTTCCTCTCCACTCCTTCTTGGCGGCTCATTGTCCCTCCTCTAGCACAAAAGCATTTACAGTGCCCCCTGAGCTTGGGATTCTGCTGGATCCACATGTGTCGGAGTTTTGTGAGTCTCAGAGCAAGCACAGAATAAATGTGTTACATCTATGATCGAGGCAGTGAGGGCAGATGACCCAGAAAGGCCATACTTCCCATGTGCACTAGAACTTGTTTGAGTGCCGAAGGAAGTCTAAGAAAGCACAAACGAGCAAGAAAGCCTATCCTACACTTTCTTGCTCATTTACTCGCCTGTATTAGCTAACCACTTTTGCTGAAAATGAAGACACAGAAGGAAAGAGGGAAATAAGCGAATACACAATTCCTGTTCCTTTCTCTCCTTCCTTACTCATCAGGACGCTGAAGGTACAGAGCATTGGTAGAATATGCACACATCAAGAAGTGAAATAAAAACGGTCGAGTTGATTTTGTGCAGACTTTCCATTGTTCCAGTAGGAATGAAATACGAATGCATATGCTGGTTTGAAAATAGGAATTGTGTAATTTTAGCAATCCTTCATATGAGTTAAAAGCTCTTATATTTGCATTTAAAACTGGCACTTCATGGTATAAAGATTAATGATGAAAATCCATGCCAATAATTTAAAAATTCACTTTTTCTTTTTTAGAATGGCATCAAATAGCAAATAAACAACACTGTGACAAGTCGGACGGTGGAAAAAGAGAACAAGCTTTATATTTTAGTACCATTGACAGCACTTTTCTCTTGCCTTTTGAACAAGGGGCTTTGCATTTTCATTTTGTACCGGGCCATGCCAACATGTAGCTTGTCCCACGCAAGAGAGCTGGGGCCCAAGAATCTCTTGCCCAAAGGGCTTACAGACCCTCTTGAGACCTTTCCCCCAGATATATCCTTCTGCTGCATATTTAAGAACACATGTGTTATCTTTGGCTTTTCTGTTTCCTTCACTAAACTCTGGCTGTGCGTGGCACCTTGCTCACGTTTGCATTGCCAAGTTCTAGAGCAGAACCTGACTCGCAGCAGGTACTCGATGTGTACTTGCTAAGTTAGTGAATGAATGAACGAACAAATATGAGCAGGGAAGTCCCTGTCTTCAATGATTTAAAATCTACAAGGGGCAACAGGCAATACGAATACTGTGATGTTAAATTTGATAACAGGCAGTACAAAGTAAATAAATGAATGAACGACTAAATAAAAATAAGGTGCCATGGGCCCATAGAAAGGGGGCATCTACTCAGCTTTGGAGACTGGGCCGATGGTGTTCTACTTTGGGGGAACCTTAGAATTATTTAGAATTTTTGAAAGCTAGGTGACTATGTTACTTGGCCACATCCCAGATCGATGAAACCGGACTCCCTGGGAATGGGACCCAGAGAGCAGTAACTCCTCAGGTGTTTCCGAGATAAAGCCCAAGCTGAAAACCACAGGTTTGGGACTGGGTCGTGAAAGATCAGCAGAATTCGGGCAAATGATCTGGGGGCGGTGGGAGGAGCCAAGGTGGGCCGATGATGTAGTAGGAGAAAAGTAGGTGGATTGGAAGGTAAACAACTTCTTTAAAGTCTTGGAGCTTCACTCATTTCATCTGTAAGACATGGCTAAGAATATTTAGCTCATGGGGTTGTTGTAAAGATTAAAGAAAGACCTAATTTCTCTCAAGTGCCTGGTTGTTAAGAGGTGTCCCATGATACAGAATTGAGAGTGCTCATGGGTGCAGTTGTGGATGATTTGTTTTTGTGTGTATGTTTTCTGGAGTGCAGAGACTCTACGACCAAATCTCGGAGCATTTCTCCAAGGAGACAAGGGCATGCTGAAGGCCTCATGCAAACTGGAATGTGGAAACAGAGGCCCAAGGCCCAGCAGGTCGCTTGTTTCCTGTGGGCAAGCTTCCTTGTCATTAATAATTATGCTCTGCTCTATTCATATCATGTTTCCCCTTGTCAACTTGATTTTCAGTCCACCTCCCCTGCCCTGGCTCAACACAATTCCATCTATGTACTTAAGGGACAAGGAAAGGCATTTCCATCAGCATTTCTCAACAGCCCGAAGGACTCTGTCATGCTTTTTTTTGGTTTGGGGTCCTAGGATAAGACTCAGGGGTTCTAGAGAGCTCAGGAGGTTGAGTCTATGTGACTAGACCTGAGTATACGGATGCCAGGCAACAGTTTGTGTTAAATCCTTTGATCTGAAATCTCAGGGAGATTCAGTGAGTGAGTTGGACCAGCCCAAATCTGAAGGACCAACATGGAGGCAGATTCCCTGGTAGGCCAACGTGGTCCCCAAGTGGAGGCAGTTAGGGCAGCGCTTCTCAAGCTATCTGTGGTAAAGGATTAGATATTTAAAAGATTTTCTAGCCCACAGTGAACCAATACTTTTGAAAAAGGCAATAAAACCCAAATCCTAGAAAAATAAAAGAAAAAAGAAACAAAGACATAAAATTCAAGTCTAACTGTCTTATTAGATGCAACAGATATCAAATTACATTTGAATAAATATAATCAAAGCAAATAAAAAAGAGAAGCACAGAAAGCATATATGTTGTTTATGAAAATGTGCATATAGACTATGAATACAATCATCATTACACATAACTTCTTGTTATGCTACAATTACAACTAAACAAAAGTTGAGCAAAGTGGCAATTCCTTATATTAAATGCCTATATACATTTTTGAACAAACATTGTATATACCAATATTTGCAGTTTTGATGTAACAAATGAGCTTCCTTCTTGCTCATTAACTAATCTAGACATGACTACTCATGGAACATAATGCATATCTAAAATGTTTCTATGTTTTGTTTTAATAACACTCATAGTAGAGAGATCAATCTTACGTAAGTGTGCTGAGGGAAAGGGAAGACGGTATTTTAAGGTAGTTTCAGCAAGCTGGGGATATCTGTTTTTAACTTTTATCCAAGATGAACTAGGCAGTGCTGTATTTTCAAAATTCATCTTCATTCTTTCATCAGCAGCCAGTTCTAACAATTAATCTTATAAAATAAAACTGAATTTTTCCCTTCTTTTGAAAGGGAAGGGTTAAAGATCCACGAATTTCCTGTACATGATTTTTTTTTTTTTGGAAGGAAAATAAAAGTCAAAATGTTCTTTTTTTTTTTTTAAATATTTTATTTATTTATTTGCTAGAGAGAAAGACAGCGAGAGAGGGAACACAAGCAGGGAGAGCCGGAGAGGGAGAAACAGGCTTCCCACTGAGTAGGGAGCCTGATGTGGGGCTCAATCCCAGGACCCTGGGATCATGACCCAAGCTGAAGGCAGCCGCTTAATGACTGAGCCAATCAGGCACCCCAAAACTCAAAATGTTCTATCAGAGTTGTAAGGTATTCAGAGAAAACTTTTTGCCAATATGTAATATTAAGATCATTACCCAAGTCTGTGATAACTGTTAAATTATGAAGAAGGTCATAACAATCTGTACAAATTTTGTTCTTCCAAGGTTCTAACTTCTGTTTTGGTTTTTAGATCTTACCTGTCATTGAAAAACATGTCACACTATGTGCTTGCACGGGATAAGCACGGAGCTCAGATCATAATTATAGTGAAAATATAATACAAAAATATCAAACTGGCTAATTCCTACCTTCAAAAAGTTGGATTAAATTGATTCCCTATTTTTTTTAAGATTTTATTTATTTGACACAGAGAGAGAGAGAGATCACAAGTAGGCAGAGAGGCAGGCAGAGAGAGAGAGGGGGAAGCAGGCTCTCCGCTGAGCAGAGAACCTGACGTGGGGCTTGATCCGAGGACCCTGAGATCATGACCCGAGCCGAAGGCAGAGGCTTTAACCCACTGAGCCACCCAGGCGCCCCTGATTCCCTATTTTGCAGAAACACTGAGAGTTTATTCTGTAGTATGAATATTCTCGATAAAACTTTTCTCTTAACATTATACCCAGTACGCAATAATCATTGTTTATATTCAGCTTCTACGTTATCACAAAATATAGACACTAATCTGAAGTGTAATGCATTAGTTTCTTTTTAAAAGATTTTATTTATTCCTTTGAGAGATAGAGATGGAGCATGCATGAGCGCAGGGGTGGGGGGAGGGGCAGAGGGAGAGGGCCAAGCAGACTCCCCGCTGAGCAGGGAGCCCAGAAGCCCTCCAACCCAGGACCCCAAGATCATGACCTAAGCCGAAGTCAGACGCTCAACCAACTGAGCCACCCAGGTGCCCCATAATGCATTAATTTAAATGTAATTCTCAGATTTACCATGTCACTAAGCCCACTGTTTGGTTCAGCTGACATTATTTTCATAGCAAGATTTTCTTGATGAAGGAAAGTGCGTTGATTTACATTCTACAGACACCTTAATCTGACTAACTACTGAGAATGGTTTTTTTTTTTTTTTTTTTTTTTTTGTGATTGCAGCTTACTTAGTGCATCACTTCCAGAGGCGCCTGGCTGGCTCAGTTGGTAGAGCGTGTGCCTCTCAATCTCAGGACTGTGAGTTCAAGCTGCATGTTGGGCATGGAGCCTGCTTACAAACAAAACGGAGCATTACTTCCACATGACACCTAAACTTATTACCGCATTTATTGGCAATGTTTTATCACATGAAACATTTGCGTTCCCGGTTTTATACAGTGCAGTGCAAGTTGCATTTTCAGCAATGAAGTTGACAAAAAATTCTTCTTAGTATTTCTGTCATGTTGAAATCAGACATCTGCTAAAAGGTGCTATACTTATTATTTGCTAATGAAACCAAGTTGCGATGGAAAACACTTCACAAGCTTTACGTTTTCAGAGTCGCTCTTTCATAAACTAGCCTGTTCCTCCTGTTGGAAAGTGATACCTGTGCTACCTTCTTTGCCACCAATTCACCCAGTATTTCCAAGCAAGTATCTTCATTGGGTCTTTCTCTGATGTCTTGGCAATTTATATATGGATTTGGGGTCTTAGCAAACTGAAGGGCTACATTATAAGAAGACTGCACAGATGGGGCACCTGGGGGGCTCAGTCGGTTAAGTGTCTGCCTTCGGCTCAGGTCATTATCCCAGGGTCCTGGGATCGAGCCCCGCATCAGGCTCTCTGCTCAGCAGGGAGTCTGCTTCTCTCTCTCCCTTTGCCCCTAACCCCACTCATGCTCTTTCTCTCTCAAATAAATAAATAAAATCTTAAAAAAAAAAGCCCACATGGCACTAGTGTTTATATGTGAAAAATCGAGTATTGGCCTCTGTAGGCTTTTTATTTCAATACCCTTTCTTTCTTACGCTTGGCTTGTAAGTGCTGCTCACATTTTGATATTTTTATTGCCTTTCTTAGCTAGAAAATCTCTACAACTAATACACTCTGTTTGAAGCCCTTTACCATAAGTTATGGCTACAGGCCTGAACTTACCACTTGAAGGAAAATACTTGGAATAGAACTAGTACAAACTCCTCTTGGCCTTCCTTTTTCAAGACTCAACTTTGATTAGCATCATCTGGTTTACTACTCCTGCTGCCATCAGAAATGGTTTATCTTCTTGACAAAAATGTCCCAGTGAAGCTTATTTTGTCTAATGTAATTCAGCTTCAAACTTTACTTCCTTAATTTAGTTAATTATGCGAATCCCTAAAAGTTAAAGCCTTGTAAAAATGAAAAATTATTAAAAGAAATAAATTCCTGGGCACCTGGGTGGCTCAGTTGGTTGAGCGACTGCCTTCGGCTCAGGTCATGATCCTTGAGTTCCGGGATCGAGTCCCACATCGGGCTCCCAGCTCCACGAGGAGTCTGCTTCTTCCTCTAACCTTCTCTCCTCTCATGCTCTCTCTCACTTTCTCTGTCTCTCAAATAAATAAATAAAATCTTTAAAAAAATAAATTCCTAAATTGTTTCTGATTCTTGTAGACTTAGAGTTACAGATGACAGAGTAATCCTAAAATGCAACGTAGTGTAACGTGGTCTTACCGTGAATGACTCGTGTGTAGCCGGCGCCATATGTGACTCACCAGGCGAGGGTGACAACAGCCAAGCTGGTCCGCACCCTGTTCTGTGAGACCAGTCCGCTGATAGACGCTCTCTTAGACGTTGCAGCAACGTCAAACTGCTCTAAAAGTTTCCAAAGATTCCCTCTCAATTTCACTTACCTTGACCATAGCAGTTCATGAACAGCACTGGTCTGGGGACCACTCTTTAAAGTATGAGATTTGGGGTCTAGAGAGATTGGATTTCAAAACCAAAATGTTATTACTTACTAGCTATGTGACCCTAGGCCAATTTTTTTTCCTTATTTATTTATTTATATTAACATATAATGTATTATTTGCCTCAGGGTATATGTCTATGAATCATCAGGCTTACACATTTCACAGCATTTACCATAGCCCATACCCTCCCCAATGTCCATAACCCTACCCCACCTACCTCCCAGCCACCCTTAGTTTGTTTCGTGAATTCAGGAGTCTCTTATGGTTTGTCTCCTTCCCCATCCCATCTTGTTTCATTTCTCTCCTCCACCCCCCCACGACCCCCTGCCCTGCCTCTTAAATTCTTCATATCAGAGCCATCATGTGATAATTGTCTTTCTCTGCCTGGCTTATTTCGCTTAGCATAATACCCTCTAGTTCCATCCACGTCATTGCAAATGGCAAGATTTCGTTTCTCTTGATGGCTGCATAGTATTCCATTGAATATATATACCACTTCTTCTTGATCCATTCATCTGTTGATGGACATCTAGGTTCTTTCCATAGTTTGGCTATCGTGGACATTGCTGCTATAAACATTCGGGTGCACATGCCCCTTCAGATCACTACATTTGTATCTTGAGGGTAAATACCCAGTAGTGTGATTGCTGAGTCGTAGGGTAGCTCTATTTTCAACATTTTGAAGAACCTCCATACTGTTTTTCAGAGTGGCTGCACCACCTTGCATTCCCACCAGGAGTGTAGGAGGGTTCCCCTAGGCCAATTTTTTAAAACCTCCTTTGCAACCTCCTCTTCTCTGAAATGGAGATGATTGGGGCACCTGGGTGGCTCAGTTGGTTAAGCGTCTGCCTTCGGCTCTGGTCATGATCCCAGGGTCCTGGAATCAAGCCTCAGGCTCCCTGCTCAGCGGTAACCTTCTTTTCCATCTCCCTTTGCTCACCACCCTTCCCCCCCCCCCCCCCCGCCGCTCGTGTGCTCTTTCTTTCTCTTGCTTGCTCTCTTACTCTCTCTTTGAAATAAATAAATAAAATTTTTAAGAAATGGAGATGATAGCATCAGTCTCAAAGGGTTGCTGTGCAGATGAAGAAATAACGCATTCATGCATTCATTCAGTGAACACATATCTAACGAACCCCTACTATGTGCCAGAAACTATTTGAGGAGCTTGGGTTATAGCGATGAACAAAACGGACAATGGTGGTACAGAGATAATAGTAATAACAATGACAAAACAAGTAAATGATGAAGTTCATAAAAAGTAACAAGCCTTATGGGAAAAAGTGCCCCATAGCGTGTGGTAAGGGGACTCACGGGTGCTGGGGCAGGGGCGGGAGGGAGGCTGCAGTTGGACTAGTGTGATCAGGAAAGAAATGTGATTCGAAAATGCAAGCAGAATGACTAGCACAGAGCCTAGGTAGCACTTAGCAAATGGTAGCTTTTATAATGAGTTCATGATTGCTTCTACACCCTTCAGAAAGCTAAAATGCCTTTATTTTGGGGTGATTGTTACAGATGGGGGTGTGCACCCAGCAGCGCCTGCGCACGTGAACACCTCCTCATGCCACAGAAATTTGGCGTGGATTTAGCCACTTCCTTCTAGAGCACATTTCTGTTTGCATTCGTGATCATTTGGGGAGCCCAGATAAGTGGGAGTTAGCTTGGTTTGAGGGTAGAAGAGGATGAAATGAGAAGCTCACAGACTTCTGGGCTAATTAACGTAGAGGGAGCATCAGTAGGCCAAGACTAGCTTTTGAGTCCCTCCTCACTTTCCGTGTACCTAACTTGTTTCTCCTTAATTTGTTGAGGTGTCACTGTCTCTTTAGATCCCGCAAGAGGCATTACATTCGGCCAAAGCCATGGGAGAAAGTATAGCAGGGAAGTGACAAGTGTTGTCAGCTGACCTTTACGGTTGATGTTTCTTGAACACTGAACTCCCCATCACTACCTTCTCAGGAATAACTTACTCCTCCAAAATTGTACACACACCGTGACAAGACTTTCATTAGGAAAAATATAGTATGGGTGTCTACAGAAAGGATGGTTATCTTAGAGTGCTGGGATTATCGGTCCTTTCCCATTTTCTACAATCGGCACGTATTTTTTTTTTTAATAATCAGAAGTACCCAACAAGTGTTATTTATTTATTTATTTTTTAAAGGGAGTAAAATAAACCAACTCTTGCTAGTACAGAGAGGCTTGCTCTTTGCTACTTTCATTTTCATCTTGGGGGAGGTGCAGGAGTGGAATATATTGGTTTGGGGACTGTTTGGAGAATCTCTCTTTTGGATTTTATCTCCACATTCTCTGAAAAACCCTGAATTTACTACTCAGACTGCTTTTCTGTGTTATTATTAGACCATCCTCCTCCAAACTTGGCCAGAAATCAAAGGCCCCTCCAGATAAGAATCTCCACGATGTGCATTTTCAGAGCAAGTCTGAAGCTGTTTTGCTCTAACACTCAAAGGATCCTTTTGTATTTTCAATTTCAAGCGCCATGCGGTAAACCAACAATCTATATAGATTAAACAAAAGGGTCATATGTTGGTTTGAACCAGTATCTGAGGGGGAGAATCACCACTGAGGAACAGCAAGTGTTTAAATAATAAACTGACAGCTGCTGGTCCATTAGATCCGTCCACAGGGCTAACTCCCTCAGTTTTCAATTTCTCTGTGATCTGTAGGCACAAGTCTCTGGGACTGAGCCGGTGGTGATGGGCTCTGTTCCACCAGCACCTGAGCTCCATCAGAGCAATACCTTTTATCAGACACCTCTCACATGGTCCTTTGTAAGAGAAGACTCAGTGCCAGCTTGGAAAGGGAGAAGAAAATACCTACCAATTTCAAGTTCCCGATTGACGATTTAAGTACTTGTAGAGCCCTAGAAGCTTGAAGTTCTCGATTTCTACAATACTCCTAGCACCATTCTCGGGGGCATCAGGATTCGCCCTCAGCCAAAGTTTCATCCCAAAAGTTAAACCTTATAGTTTGCTAAACTAAGTGCTCATTCATGATAAGGTCTGTCTTTATTTTTCTGGTGATGGGCTTAAAGAAGCCAAGCGAAAGAATATGTTCTTCCCTTTTGCTTCCAGAAACGACAGTCCTCTTAATTTTCTCTTCACCAGCCCTTTCAAATGGCCCAGGGGTTTGGTCCAGGGATTCTCTGGTGGATTGCTTTTTTCCCCTTCAGTCACGTAGACGGCCTTCCCTTGGGATCGCTGGGTTAGCTTTTCGGTTGCTGTTTACACCTGTTTACCCTGACTTCATCTCAGATGGGCCAGATATTGACTGCTTACTCACTGCTGACTTACTTTTGAGCCCCACCACTTCCTCTCACCTCCGATCCTTAATAACTGTCCCTCTGCTTTTCTCCACGTGGTGTAACTGCAGCTGTCCACGCCCAGGCCCAACCCAATGAGGCTTTAGCTCTACCACTTTGAGCTGAGGGCCAGTGGAGTCCAACAGGCAATTCAATTTACTTTCCCAAACTCTGCTGCACCTAGTTCTTTGAGTCAGTGGATTTACTTTTTGTGCAATTAATGAGCAAATTTTTTATTGCACTAAACGATAAAGTCAAAACAGAAAATAGGTCATGTCTCAAACAATGTCATATTTCAGCACCCCCCCCCCAAGAATACTGAGTATATTTGGTCAGTGTAGGGAATACCATTTTTAATGTGGTTTAAAGTTTCATCATTGGATCTCAAGGCAGAAAGAGGCTGCTGACTCATTTTATCCGACCAAAGTAGACAACGACAGCAGTAGTTGAATATGAACAGCCGAGGACCCATAAAGCTTAAAAGTGATGCTATAAGACCTGCAGTAAGGAATCTCTCCATTATCTAGAGCCCTAGATAATGCCCTTTCCACTTGAAACCCAGTTCACACACTCTATCTCATTTGGTCCTTATTGGTATTTGGGCTCTTCCTCCTCAGGACGAGTGTGAAGGCCTTGAGGTTGGGCATCATCTCACTCATATTTGTACCTTCTACAATACCTAGCACCAAACCCAGTGTCCCGTTAGGTCTCCAACAATCGCTGAATTGAATTGAATTCATGGTTAACCCAAAGAAGGAAAAGGCTTATGCTGAAAAACAGAGATTTGTGCAATTTTTTTTTTTTTTAGGTGGTAACACAGGAACAAAGCAGTTTAATTATCTGGACATGGAGGCATTGAGACTCCTCCCTATCAGACAGAAACATTCAATCCAATGAGACCAATGCAAACACTGCGAAACATTCTCCATGTATCATCGAAACACAGGGTGACACAAGTTACAAAAAAATGCTGAACAAAGTCTGAAGTACTACCACTGTCAAAATGCTGACATTGATTTTATTCACTTCTTGAGATCTAAATTGGAAAATCAAAAAGGATCAGATTGAACACAGGTCTTTATGATATACTATAATCAAAGACAATACAGAGCTAGGACTACAATGTGTAATGGAAGGTCTCAAAGGATGGAATTTGCTGATTCTGGGATGGAGGAATGAGTTTTGTTCCACAACTTAGTGATTTATTACTCACGTTGCCAATTCACCGATCATTGTTGCATCCCTCAGACAAAGAAATCCGGAGCTTTGTAAAGAATAAATAAGGAAAGGGAGGGACCTAAACCCACGAAATGATGTGCAAATAAAGAAAGGAAAAACTAATTTTCTATCAAATGGCTTTTCTCTTTACTTTAAAAAATACAGAAGCACAAAGAAGCAATTCTTCCCTGCGGTTATATATAAAAGCAGAGTCGCTTAAAATTTTTTAAGAAATCAGCTTTCCCAGAGAAATGTATTTATAGAGAGAAGAGACATGCCAAAATGGAGTTGGGAGAACTCAAGACTGGAATCCCTGCTTCCTCTATCAGATGACTGCTCCCTTCATAAATGTACCAGGGCAGGAGTCGCTAAACTATGGCTCACGGCTGAAATCTGACCCACGGCCTGTTTCTCTACCCAAGGGCCAACCATGGTTTTGACATTTGCAGATGGTTGCAACATTTTTATATTTTAAAGAATACTATTTTGTGACGTGTGAAAAGGACATGAAATTCCAAATTCGGGATCCATAAATAAAGCGTTATTGGAACACAGCGTCCATGTGCTTACACATTGTCCGTGGCTGCTTTCCTGCCATAACTGCACACCCAAGCAGTTGGGAGAGAACATATGGCCTTAGAAGCCCAAAACGTGCATTATCTGGCCCTTTATAGGAAAAATTTGGCAACCCTTGTGTTATATCATTCATGACATATTTACACTCAAAAGTGGGCATGTTTCCAAAGAGGCTGGGACTTCGTGTGACTTGACATTGGAAGGAAACAATATTCTCTTATGCGCATGGCCAGATACACTTACCTCCATGCACACACAAATTGGGCACCTGCCGATGACCTGCAAGGGCAGCTAATACATCTCTTGGATGCTTTTGGTGGTTTTTGCTTTTGTTTTTTTAGCGTGTGAGAGAGCCAGAGGGGTGGGGGGGGGGTAGGACGCACAGAGGGAAAAGGAGACAGAGAATCTTGAGCAGGCTCCATGCCCAGCGCAAAGCCCAACTTGTGGCTCGATCCCACGACCCTGGGATCATGACGTGAGCCAAAATCAAGAGTCAGAGGTTTAACCGACCGAGCCACCCAGGCGCCCCTTATGGCTGCTTTTGACAGAAGGGTGAATTCACATACTACCTAGAAAGCTGCTTCTAAGAGGAGGTGAGCATTTGGAATAGATATCTGGTGGTTTTTCTCTTTTCTTCTTTTGACTGGAATAGACGGGCTGCAAGTGACTGAGCTATTTCATAAAATTCTAGACATATACAGAGAGGAGAAATATCAAAGTCAGGTCTTTCCAAATCTAAACATATCGAATGTCACCAGTACCAATGAAAACCGAATTCTTCTTAGAAACCTGCCACATTAAAAAAAAATTGCGGCCTCTTTGACACCAGCTCACTCCCATACCCCAGAATGCTTGCTTGTTTGCGTGTCATCCAAACACTGGAGAACTCAGCCAGAGAGAAAATGGAGCGCGCACAGAAAAATATCTTGTTGAGTTTCCTGGTTATGGCTTTCTTATTTTTAGACGACTCAAGTGTAAATGCAATCGTGACATTTAAACATCCATGTGTTGATATGTGAAAAATATTCCATACATGCAATAAACAACCAGCCGAGAATTATATCTCTAACGTAGTCTGCTACTGTGTCATGGCACGTTGATTTGCTAAATATAATTTGTCACATTGCTATTGGGCAGAAAGCCGCTGTCCACTGGCAGGCTCTCTGAGTAAGAGTGTCCTGTAAAATATCTTTAATAGGAAAACAATACATTTTTAAAAGTTTTACTTGGTGCGTGCATGCATGACCCCGAGGATGAAAATAACCAATGTGTGGATGTAATATATAAATCAAGAGATGATATGGAACACCAGCGATTTTTATTAGAATTTTCTCAAGTTGGAATATTGGGATGTCTCTGTAGGATCCGGTCACTGAAGAGGCAAAGCAAATGATTGTAGGAAATAAGGAAGAGAAGCCCTGTATCATGCATGGGCTGAGGAAGGAAATTTACGCTTAGAGAACTTTGGACAAAGCGCTCCTGGAGAGTATTTCTTCTGCCACAATTGACTGATTGCAGAAAAGGCCACAAATCCCTCTCATCTCTGTATGCACTCTCTCTGCAAGTTAATTTGGCTGCTTCTCCCAGCAAGAGATGGAGTCTATCTTCCTACCCCTTGAAACTGGGTAGCAAATAATGACACAAACGGAATCTTCAAGAGCCCCTGTCCTCCCTTTGGAGTTTGACCTGTCTTGGTGCTCTTTGCAACCCTGAGGCCACCGTGTGAAGAGCCGAGGCTAGCCCGCTGCTCTTCATGGAGCAGACCGGCCATCTCAGCTGTGGCCCCTGAGGAACTTACCCCCCGCCCCCAGCTACCAGACGGGTGAGTGAGACCGTCCGAGGTAGCCCGGAACAGAACCTCTCAGCTGATCCACAGATACAGGGGATTTAATAAATGCTTATTATTTGAAGCCAGCACATCGTGAAGGGACTTGGTATGCAGCATGAGCTGGAGTCTGTGCCCGGGTAGTGGGCCCTGGGTGGTTCCTGCATTGGGGGGGGGGGGCGTCCAATCACACTGCTTTTGCCCAGAATTTGCCCGACTGTGGGGGCCATTATATACAAGTCTGCAGAAGCCCGTTGGGCTATGTGCTGGTTGCTGGGGTTTGTCGATGGGGTACAGGGATCATGTCAAGCCCTAGGGGACCTTCTTGGCCGGGCAGCCACCTCCGTGAAGGGACTTATAATTCTGGTTCCTTGGGGTTTCCTGCTGGTCTGCTGAAATGGCTCAGGTCCATGAAGTTGGGGAAGGCCTGGAACTTCCTCCACCAGTTAAGAGTTCTTTACTCTCCACAACCTCTGAGGGTCCTCTGACACTGCCATATGTTTCTTGGATTTGTCCCGACTCAAGTGAGAATCTTTGGGATAGTCACAGAAGCTGCAAGGACAGGGACAAGGGCAGACATCCCCACTATAGGCTCAGGGGTGGGAGGGTACCAGGCTCTCTGGAGGCAAACTGCACTCATGAAGAAGGGGTTTTGCCCTCCTCAAAGAGGAGGACAGGCAATTTCATGGAGGGCCTGGGCTCTAGACTGGATCTGGCCACAAACTAGCTCTATGTTTCTGACGACAAATAAACAGACAAATAAACAGGATGCTTCACTTTTCTGGATTTCCATGTCCAAATCTATGAAGTGGGGAGAACGGGGTTGGAGGCTATTTACTGTCTTCGGTGGATTTAACAGTCCTTGAGAGTCACCTCCCAGACTTTGCACCATGTCCTTCTCATCCCTTACTTTGCTCTGTCATTCCCCTGGCCCAGAATTGTGGTTTTGAGGGAGAAGGGAGGTAGTCCCATTTCAGGACGAGACCTGGAGCCATGCCCGCGGACTCTACCAGAGCTCATCTAACTGATGTTCGGTGACTTTGCTCAGGGGAACATTACTGGGGGTCCGGCAAAAAAGGAGATAGTAGAGGAAGTGTTGGAGGTAGAGGGGAGAGCAGCCCAAGAAGTAGCCTGGGAAGGGTGTCCAATCTAATGTGCTCTCTTGTAAATAATCTCCCATCCACGGAGTGACACGCTCTCTCGCAACCTCTCTCTCTCTCTCTCTCCCTCCGCCCCCCTCCGCCTCTTCCTCCTTCCTCTGCCCTCCCTCCCACCCTGCCCGTGGATTGTTGTCTTGCAACAGCAGGTGAGGACTTCAACCTGTGAGTTTACCTAATTCATATTTCTCTGTGAACTCTGTTATCCTAACAAAGTTTTGGTTTTTACACTGCATTGCTAGACTAACCACTCTCAGTATGTAGGGATCTTGTTTGGCTTCTTTTAAGATTTTATTCACTTACTAGAGAGGCGGGGGGAGCCGAGAGAGAGGGACAAGCAGACTCTCTGCTGTGTGTGGAGCCCCAAAGCGGGGCTTGATCCTAGGACCCCAAGATCATGACCTGAGCTGAAATCAAGAGTCAGATGCTTAACCGACTGAGCCACCCAGGTGCCCCTTGTTTTGCTTTTTAATACTTATGTTTTTTCCTATTCTGAATGCTTACAAGCTGGTCCCGGTTCAAAACCCACCAATGACTTCCATCAGATAAAGCCCTTGCTAGTTCCAATGGCCTGAACGTTACCTTGGAACAGCCGACCCTGCTGACCTTACATCCAGCACTCTCCCATCACTCAGCTCTGCTCGCCGCTCCTGGAATACGCCTACGTTGTTCCCAGCCCGGGTCCTCTTGTGACATACAGCTCTGCTGGGAACCAGGACTTTTCAAGTTCTCCAGAAAGTTCTAAAGTGTGGCCAGGGTTGAGAACAACCAAGCTAGAGTGTCATTTAGGCTCAAAACTTTTCTGGTTTAAATGTGGGTGTAAACCACCTTGGAATCTTACTCCAGTGCAGGTTCCGATTCAGGAGTGGGGAGGGGCTTGGGATTCTGCCCTTTAACCCAGCCCACAGGTGGTGCTCCTCTCCCAGCCGAGGGTGAGTTTCCCGAGCCCGGGGCACCCCTCGCTTCACGCCACCTATGAATGTTTGCTGGCTGGAAACTGCAAGTTGCCTTAGCTTCCTTTCAGAAAAGTGGCGTACCATCACCAGCGGGTTCTCATGGCCTCAAATAAGACAGGATGTGTTACCTAATCAAGACATCAGGCTCTGTAACATATATCCAGCTGTTATAATAGGACTTTACATGGGCGAACACTTTGTATTAAATCTTTACATTCCAGAACCCTAACAATTTTATTCTGGACTGTGAAGGAAGCTTTCATCTCTCCGGCAATGATGAAATGTGTTCTTGTTCTTCAGATCCTTCCCCGTGGTCATTATAATCTCTTCAGTCTTGCTGGGTTTGACATGGAGTGAGGTAGATTTCAGCCAGAGAGATTTTCTGAGGGAAAAAAATGGGAAAGTAAAGATGCTGCTCTACTTTCGCCATCCAATACCCTCTGTGTGCTCATCAATAGCACTGATTCCTGACACCCATACTACAAAACTCGATTCCCAAGTCTGTGTTCTGTCAACAACTTCATCAACTGCCTTTACAGCATTTTCTTCCGAAGTCTTCTTAGTGTCACTTTATATATCTTCCCTGCCTGGAGTGTCCACACCCAAAGGACATCCCTCAGGCGCCCCACTTAGTCACCCACTAAATCCAAAATGAAGTCAGCCCTGCTCTTGCCCCATCTTGCACCAGTGGAGAAGATAATCTAATTTCAGGGGCTGCAGGCTCTCTCCTCCCCAGAGCATGAGAGAATGGGATTTCTTCCCAACGAGGTTAAGAGGGGTATTGTTGTTTCAGGCTTTGCTGACAGGAGGAAGATTGATCCTCTCGACTCTCTTCCCTGATTCTGAAGAGATTGCGGACCGGGGATCTGCAGTGCCTCTGGGTCACGTGGTAATTTAAAATTGATGACTTGGAAAGAGAATGGAGATAAAGATGCTGTCCTGGGATGTGCCCTTTTATAGAGAGGTGGTGTAATTGGGGGCGCAATGTTCTCTCAAGCAGTTCCTTTGAAACACACGCACGCGCGCACACACAGTGGTTTAGCGGTGTACTTTGATCACTGACTTCATCAGCCAGACACTCAGGGCATACTCTCTAAGCATAGAGACAGAGATGTACCATTTACTGATTAGAACAGGGGATCACGAGGGTGCTAATAAAAATCTTACAAGTGCGATAGTATGATTCCATTCCGTAACATTCAAAAGCAGACATAACTACTATGCTCTTAGAAGTCCAAATAGAGAGGCGCCTGGGTGGCTCAGTGGGTTAAAGCCTCTGCCTTCGGCTCAGGTCATGATCTCAGGGTCCTGGGATTGAGCCCTGCATCGGGCTCTCTACTCAGCGGGGAGCCTGCTTCCCCCTCTCTCTCTGCCTGCCTCTCTGCCTGCTTGTGATCTCTCTCTCTGTGTCATGATCTCTCTCTCTGTGCCAAATAAATAAATAAAATCTTAAAAAAAAAAAAGTCCGAATAGAGGTTGCTTGGGGGTGGGGATTAGTGACTGGAAGGAAGCCTAAGGAGTGCTTTCTGATGTTCTGAAAATGTTCTATTTCTTGATTCTTTTACTCTGGTGTGTTAACCTGGTGCAGTTCCATTGATCTATATCTACTTCTGATTTGTGCACTTTGCTTTGCATACCACCCTTCATTAAAAATTTACCAATAAATATCCAACACTTTTTTTAATAGACAAAGTTTTGTGTTTTTTTTTTTTAATTTTATTTATTTATTTGAGACAGAGAGAGCATGAGAGGGGAGAAGGTCAGAGGGACAAACAGACTCCCCATGGAGCTGGGAGCCTGATGTGGGACTCGATCCCAGGACTCTGGGATCATGACCTGAGCTGAAGGCAGTTGCTTAACCAACTGAGCCACCCAGGTGCCCAATATCCAACACTTTTAACACTCTTTTAAGTTTTCCACTTAGGAAGAAATCATAAGTTGAAGAAATCACTGTGTGAAAATGTATCTGAAAGTCAGTTGTTCAATTAAAGGACACACAGCCCCCTCCAACGAAGTGTTCATTTTCACCCTCAGACTTCAGTGCCGTGCGTGTTAGTCCTCTTCCTGAATCTCATAGCTTTGCTCCGATTGTGGGGAATGCCAGAAAATCTGTGACTTGGAGGAAGCTGTAACCTTAACAGGCTTCTTTATCTTATTGATGAATTATATCTTAGATAAGTGCTTGCATTGAAATATGCAGCCTGCCTCGGTTATTAGTCACTGAAACTGCCCCACCTCTCGGTGAGGGCGCTCGTCCTCAGTGCCTGCAGGACAGGATGAGGGACCTTTGTGATCAAGCCTCGTGCTTCCTGGATACTAATTATGTCTCCACACATGGAGCTGGCTTGGCTTACCAAGTTAAGGAATGAATTAAAGTCTTGAGACAGATTATATTGGTGCTTGCTTTACTCCCTAGGAATAAACCAGATATAATAAATGAATTTTTGTTTTTTTTTTCTCCCGGTTGAAAATTTATTTATTTAATTTCTGGGATAGGAATATCTTCACATGGCTCATGAATTACAAAGTACAAGTTGTATGCAGGAAATGGTGTTTCTCCCACTTCTGCCCTCTGTCAGGCTGTGTCTGCCCCCCCACCCCCATCCCTGTTGATAATGTCTTCGTCTCTTCCAGAGATGATTAAGGTATACTCGAATAAATTTTGAAATGATCAGTAAGAGAATTCTGTCAGGCTTCTATGATCACTAAAAATACAATACAATACAATACAATACAATACAATAAAAATCCCTGTTTTAGGACCTTGCCACTCAAACTGTGGTCCTCAAACCAGCAGCGTTAGCATCACTTGGGAGTTGGCTAGAAATGCAGAATCTCAGGCCCCTAGTCCAGAGCCACAGAGCAAAATCTGCATTTTGGCAAGATCTCCATGGTATCTGCAGAGCCCGAAAGTGTAAGAAACAGCGCTTTAGGGGAAAGGGACCGGACGGAGTAGTAAGATGGGTGGGTTACAAAGGTACCCAGCTTATCCCAAAGGAGTTCTTTGTCCTTTGGAGGAAAAATTAACTCAATCGAGTCTCATTATCCTTGTCACAATTTCCTCAGAGATTTTTCTCTTGTGCATGCTTAAAATGATGTGCAGCTGTCTTAGGCATTGATAGCTTTCAGAATGCTTGCCCCTGTCTCCTCTACCTCCAGCACTGAGGACTTTCATCTGTGCATTCTGCACCAGAATGTTGAGGGTCTGGGTGCTGAGCAATGGACATGGTCCCAGGGAGTTGGCATCAGGGCCTGCTCACAGGAGAATTGGGGAAATTGTTGGCATGCTAGTCATCTTTCCCCGAAGTCCCTATCTCACTCCCCGACTCTGTCGCTGGCCTCTACTTGGTTTTCTTTAGCCCTTGGTCCAGTGCTCTCAGATGGAGGCAGCACCACCCTCCTTTCCAGCCCCCATGCTCATCAACCTTTGTCATTGCTCTGGGCAATTTCTTTTGGGTTCAGGGATCCTCCTGACAGCCCTCGGACACGTTGTCCTGCTCCTGTCTGAGGATCTGGAGCCAGTTACCAAGAGGAAAACCGAGGGCAAGCAATTGCTTCTATCTTCTCCTTGCTTCTCAGAATAAGAAGATAATGATATTGTTTATGACTTGCAGGGGAGGGAAGAAATTCCATGGGTTGGTTTTCCTCTTGCATTGACACGTGACCTTCTTTTTGCTAGTGAAGTCTGCTGATGTGGGGCATTTTTGGCATTGGGATATTTCTGGTTTTTTTTTTTTTTTCTCAAAAAGGGACTTGACACTTCTCACTTCCTTTCCTCTACTTTTCAAGTTCTTCCCACGATAGCTATTAGCCACAGAACACACTCTTCTACCACTTAACTGTTTGCTGCTACTCTACATTTCCTGCACTGCAATTTACAGTCATTAGGCCTCTGTCACAGTCTGATGCTGAGGACTTTTCCTATTGACTAAAATAGTGTATTTGCCACTGGTGGTAAATACACTTAACATGAGATCTCCCGTTGGTGGTAAATACACTTAACCTGAGATTTCCCCCTCTTAACGAATGTTTAAGCATGGGATATACTGTTGTTGACTATTGGGACAATTTTGTGCAGCTTAGTCATCTCACCCAACCAAAGCCTTGTGCTTGTCCAGCTAATTTTTATTAAATTATCACAGACAGGGTGCCTGGGTGGCTCAGTGGGTTAGAGCCTCTGCCTTTGGCTCAGGTCGTGGTCTCGGGATCCTGGGATCGAGCCCTGCATTGGGCTCTCTGCTCGGAGGGGAGCCTGCTTCCCCCTCTCTCTGCCTGCCTCTTTGCCTACTTGTGATCTCTCTCTCTCTCTGTCAAATAAATAAATAAAAATTTAAAAAAAATTAAAAAAAATTATCAGAGACAAAAAAGTACACCTAAAGGTACAGCTCAATAAGATTTCCAACCTGATTACACCCGTGAAACCAGCCCCTAGATGGAAAAACCAGAGTGTGTCCAGTACCTCAGCTCCCTCCTGCCCACTGCATGGTCATCATCACATGCCTCCGCAGGTAACCACTCACCTGAGTCCAAAGAGCGTATTAAAGTAGGGCTTGGAGGCTTTGCCAAAATGGCAGCCTACAGTGCTCACCCTCGTGTGCGGCTGCCATGGCTCAGAGTCATGCATAGAGCTCCAACTGTACTGAGCACAAAGCTGAAGATCATGAATTATCCACTGCGGCATTACTTACCCATTCTGCTATTGACGATTGTTCTGCGGTTTCCAGTTTGAGGCTATTATGATGAGCACTGCTATGAATATTCTCGCACATGTCTCATCATGAAAATACATAAGTTTTTTCTGTTGGGTATACCCCAAAGATGAAAGTTGCTGGGTGATGCTAACTTCTTAATGTATCGGGACTGATCACCTCATGCGCATCCGTGCCATAGAAGCAAGGGATGTGATTAGACAGGTAGGAGTGCACTCAGACGCGCAAGGGTAAGAAGAGGAGCTGGAATCTTTTCTTCCCCCATGCAAAAAAGGAACTTTCGGCTTACCAGCAAGTTCTGAGCTCCTGCCTTACTCCAGCCTTCCGAGGATGCAGTGTTGATTGCTTTAGTTTATTTTATGATTTTAATGAGATCACCCCACTGCTGCAATAGCTTTTCCAGGCATGATATATCCTGGTTCCATAGCAAGAACGGAGTCAATTCTCGGTTGTGCGCCAGCGGCAGCTAAAAAATCACTCTTCGTGATTTTCGGCTTTGGAGTCTCTATCCTTGAGGGTGAACAGTAGAGGCAGGACACGCCATGTGCTGAGGAGGTGATCATGTGCATGCTATCATGGGGATGCTCTGGCTGGCCCATAAATAGCCCTGCCATAAACACCCTCTTCCCAGAGGGCCTGGAACCCTCACCACTTAAGCGAGCATTTGAGGTTAGCCCACTGAGGCAGGGGAAAGGCTACTGTGGAAATGTACGTTTCCTGCAGAGAGAAGAAGGGTCTTTATCTGTCTCCCAAGGGGTTAGTAAGTCATAAACTTGGCAGTCAAGAGAAGTCAGTGCATGGGAAATAGGAAAGAGGGTCTTCTTGGAGGCAGCCAGGCTAGGAGGTGTGGCGATGGGGACCTGATGGGGAGGAACTGAGTCCTAGGGCAGTGTATGAAGAGCTTAGGCCTGGAGGGGATTCACAGAGAGACCCTCTGGACCACCCCTGGGACTGGGGTTAAGAGAACACCCAGGAACAAAATGGCTGCTGAGAAGCCCCTTGGATCTTGAATGGTCTGTACTTCTAATTCTCTGACTTCATCTGTTGAGTAAAACAGTATTTTGATTCATACAAATCTTTGCTGTTGGGGCACCTGGGTGGCTCAGTGGGTTAAAGCCTGTGCCTTCAGGTCAGGTCATGATCTCAGGGTCCTGGGATCGAGCCCCGTATCAGGCTCTCTGCTCAGCGGGAGCCTGCTTCCCCCCCCCTCTCTCTGCCTGCCTCTCTGCCTACTTGTGATCTCTCTCTGTCAAATGAAAAAAAACAAAAAGAAAAACAAAAACTTTGCTGTTTGTACTTTCTTTATTATGCTAATCTTATTTAGGTATAGTTTGGCCATTTCTTGTGGGAGAGGGTAATGGCACCATAATTTGATACGTTCTTCTCAGCTCCAGGCTGTTCAAGATTTTTTTCTGTTAAATGTATAATATTATTCTCTATATTCATACATATATATTATATATACACATAATATGTGTTATATATGTATATATATAGTGTTTGATATCATTAAATTTCATCATGATGGTGATTTTGAAGGAGAGGAGGCATACTCTTAGAGGCTCACCCACACTGAGCAGACTTAAAGAATCTTTATTGTTTTTCTGATGATAAAATAAGGCATACTCCTAGGAAATTCAAATTTTTCGGAAATGAAGAAGGAACTGAAAGCCCGGCATACCCGGACTGTTTGTTAAAGGTATAGCAGGAGGTAGCGATTGTCTGTTGTGCATATTTTTTGATAATCAAGGGTATATTTTAAAAAATAGCATGGACTACTTCACCTACAACAGATTTAATATATGTATTACATAAATGCCTTATAACAAATGTCCTGATTGGCCAAGCGGTGGGGTGGCCCTTCTGGGAAACAGAGCAGAGCCTGACCTTTTCCTTTGCCTCTTTCTGGCTCCTTCACTACTTTCCACTAAAATTTATGAAGCAAAGAGAATAACCAACATAACAAGACAGTTCTACACATTCAAAAAAGAATTTGAAAAAGATAAGACATTTATAAAAATCACCACAAAAGATTGTATAAGAATGTTTATAAGACTTCCTCATAATAGCCCGAACCTGGCAGTGATCCAAATTCCCCTCAATGGGAGAATGAATAAACAAATTGTGGTGTATTCACATAAGGGAAAACTCAGCTAGGGAAACGAACAAGCTACTGATCATGCAACATTATGACTGATTCTCAAGAATGTTTTGTTGAGCAAAAGAAGCCAGAATCAAGAAACATTGTATGATTCAATTTATGTGCAGTTCTTTTGTTTTTTTTAAATTTATGTGCAGTTCTTAAACAGTTTAACCTAATCCATGGTGATAGAAATCAGAACAGTGGTTGCCTGGGGCGGGGATTGGGGGAGTGGTTGTGGGCAGGGATTGCTTTCCAGGGGCACAAGGGACTTTCGTTCATTGAGGTTCAGGGACAAAGAAACTTGTCTCACCCATCAGGGTGGTCCCCAATCAAAGCTCATGTATTAGTGATATTTTCTCTATTCTTTTTTTTCTCCCCAAATATGTTTATTTTAATTTTTCAGTGTTACAAGATTGATTGTTCATGCACCACACCCAGTGCTCCTTGCAATACGTGCCCTTCTCAATACCCACCACCAGACTCGCCCACCCTCCCACCCCCTCCCCTCCAAAACCCTCAGTTTGTTGCTCAGAGTCCACAGTCTCTCCTGGTTCATCGCCCCCTCCGATTTCCCCCCATTCACCCTTCCCTTCCTTCTCACGATGCCCTCCATGATTTTCTTTACGCTCCACAAGTAAGTGAGACCATAAGAAAATTGACTCTCTCCGCTTGACTTATTTCACTCCGCATAATCTCTTCTAGTCCTGTCCATGTTGATACAAAAGTTGGATATTCATCCTTTCTGAT
>CM052801.1:23172747-23183150 GCA_028533885.1 Nasua narica
TTTCCTGAGGAATCTCCATACTGTTTTCCAAAGTGGCTGCACCAACTTGCATTCCCACCAACAGTGGGGGAGGGTTCCCCTTCCTCCACATCCTCTCCAGCATTTGTTGTTTACTGTCTTGTTGATTTTGGCCATTCTAACTGGTGTAAGGTGGTATCTCAGTGTGGTTTTGATTTGAATCTCTCTGATGGCTAAAGATGATGAACATTTTTTCATGTGTCTGTTAGCCATTTATATGTCTTCTTTGGAGAAGTGTCTGTTCAAAGCTGTGATCACCAAGACAGCATGGTGCTGGCACAAACACAGACACATAGACCAGTGGAACAGAATAGAGAGCCCAGAGATGGACCCATAACTCTATGGTCAAATCATCTTTGACAAAACAGGCCAAAATATCCAGTGGAAAAAAGACAGTCTCTTCAATAAATGGTGCTGGGACACCATTTATTTACACCATACACAAAGATAAACTCGAAATGGATAAAAGACCTCAACGTGAGTCAGGAATCTATCAAAATCCTAGAGAAGAACATAGGCAGTAACCTCTATGACATTAGCCACAGCAACTTCTTTCAGGACATGTCTCCAAATGCAAAGGAAACAAAAGCAAAAATGAACTTTTGGGACTTCATCAAGATAAAAAGCTTCTGCACAGCAAAGGAAACAGTCAACAAAACCAACAGGCAACCCACAGAATGGGAGAAGATATTCGCAAATGACACTACAGACAAAGGTCTGATATCTAAGATCTATAAAGAACTCCTCAAACTCAACACTCACAAAACAGATAATCACATCTAAAAAGGGGAAGACGATATTTTCTCTATTCTTGATGCTCGGGTATCTGGGGCTTGAGGACAGCTGACCAGAAAGGGATCAACCCTCAATGGATTATAATTCCTAGAGAAAAACAGTTCAACCTGGAGTGTGCCTTTCGTATGTAAATTAACAAATCCAGACCCCGCACCTCCTCCGGCTCCTCCATCTGGCTCTTCCAGGCCAATATTCCCAGGTCGGTAGTACCCCAGGGCCAAGTATCAGACGCTCAGGACAGCACCCCCATCAACCTGCAGACATTATTCAAATGAGCCAGCCCTAAACCTGCTTACCCTGCCTTGCCTTTTCTTTGCACTGAAAACCAAAGTAAGGGCTTCTACTTACATTTTCCCTTTGTTCCCTCTGCCTCCTGAGCAGCCATGTTCTCTGTGTGGCCCTGCATGGTGTGGTGTGCCCCTTCTTCTTGGGATCTGTAAGGAACAAACTATCTTTTCAATGGTAACATGTGTTGGCTTCACCATATATTATTTGGATAAAGAAACCCTACGTTTTATTTTATTTTACTATTTTTGGGGGAAGGAATAGGGGATTTTATTTTATTTTTATTGTGTTATGTTAGTCACCATACAGTACATCATTAGTTTTTGATGCAGTGTTCCATGATTCATTGTTTGCATATAACACCCAGTGCTCCATGCAATACGTGCCCTCCTTAATACCCATCACTAGGCTCACCGATTCCCCCACCTGCCTCCCCTCTAAAACCTTCAGTTTATATCCCAGAGTCCATAGTCTCTCATTGTTCATCTCCCACTCCGATTTCTCCTCCTTCATTTTCCCCGTCCTTCTCCTAATGTCCTTCATGCTATTCTTTATGTTTCACAAATAAGTGAAACCATATAATTGACTTTCTCTGCTTGACTTATTTCACTCAGCATAATCTCCTCCAGTTCCATCCATGTTGATGCAGAAGTTAGGTATTCATCCTTTCTGATGGCTGAGTAATAGTCCATTGTGTATATGGACCACATCTTCTTTATCCATTCATCTGTTGAAGGGCATCTCGGCTCTACGTTTTAAAACAGCTCACTGTAGTTAAGGATAAGTCTTTGCAGAGGAAGGGAACCAGGAGTTTCTCGTACGGGGTGGCTCTCTTCTGCCCAGTGCCTAAGCATTAGAAGGGAAGATTTGTTCTGCGCATAAAACACAGGGACTATCAGGATAGATTCAAAGATGCTGATAAGCATCCGTAGAGATTTTAAGAAGTATTTGGTAAAAGATCCTGGGCTTTCTTCTGTTTCAGTAGGTCGACTCCAATATCAATTCAGCATGTCATGAATTTCAGGGAATTTGATAAGCAGCCTTAAGTTTGCATGATTAAATAGAGTTGCATGTTTAAATATTGAGATACTACTGGGAGGATTTTTTTTAAAAGCCCTCACACTCTTTTCTCCTTTGATTTATTGTTTTCCACATATAAATAATACATTCCAATAGCAAAAAAAAAATAAAGAGCTACACAAAACTTTCTGAGATAGGAAGAAAGATAAAGAATGAGGTAGAAAAAAGAAAAATGAAATAGGTGAAATTTCTCTTTCCATTCGTAACTACTGTTATCACTTTCGATTCTGGTCATAACTGTCTCTAAGGGCTTGGTATAGCACAGAACTAGTTCCAGGCAGAAGGTGGGTAAATGTCCGCAGGGACCAAAGAATCTCCTGGGAGAGAAGAGACTGTGATCGCTGTCTCACTTCTTTCATGGTTTGAAATAGTCCCACTGGAGGTTTGTCAGGGGGAGGGACACAGAAGTCCCCAAAGGGACTCATCATGGAGAAGTCTTGGTGGGTGATTGGGGTCCAGTACCAGGCTCTACATTGGGGCAGATGTGAGGTTGTCTCTGACACAGTGTGTGTGGTCCAGGCGAGAGAGCTTTCCCTACAAAAGGGGCTTTAGGGGCGGTAAGTGAGCATGGGAAGGTAAACGTGGTTGGAGTTAATAACTAACTAGAGTGGCATTGTCCTTCTGTGAGATATAGCTGTGGCCTACAGGGATCTGGACTGGGGTAAGGGTCCCAGCTTCCCAACGACACTTTATGAGGATCACAAAGGCAAGAAACAGAGGCCTCTCGGGGATCAAACAAAACATAGGTAACACTTTGTGCCAAATCAGAATGCGTCACGTGCCTTTATTTATTGAACCCTTTTACCTTAACACACAACAATCTAATGAGAGGATTTCAATTAAAAATTACTCTCATTTATTGGATGCCTGGATGGTTCAGTTGGTTAGGCGTACAACTCTTGATCTCAGCTCAGGTCTCCATCTCAGGGTTGTGAGTTTGAGCCCTGCATTGGCCTCCATGCTGGGCATGGAGCCTACTTAAAAAAAATTACTCCCATTTACAGAGGAGCAGCCTCATGAGACACAGCATGCTGAAATAGTTCACAATGCTACTGAGGGACTGTGCTAAATTGTACTATTATTCAAAAACATTCACTTTCCTCTCCACACACCTCCTCCCTGCTCTGTTGATTTGGGATTTGACCGATGCACTTCACCTATCTGTTCTTATGCAACTACCTCAAAAGTGAGTGGCTAAAAACACTATTTTATTATGTCTCATGATTGTGTGGTTTTGCTGGGGCTCCACTGGAGTTTCTTCGGCTGGTCTTCTTCAGGGTCTCTTCATGCACCCACATCAACTGGGATCTAGCTGAGGCTGCAGTGTTCAAGATGGGCTCTCATCCTTCAGCACTTCCTGTGCATGGATTCTGTTCATTTTGTCATCCAGTCTGGATTTCCTTTCAGCATGCCAGCTATGTCCTAAGACACAGGAGGTGGAAGCTGCCTGCCTTCTTAAGAGCTGGGCTTAAAAATCATAAAGTGACACCGCCTGCCACATCTTCTTGGTCAAAGCGAGTTCACAAGTCCAGTCCGGATTCAAGAGGATTGGAAATGGCCCCACTTTTTGATGGACAGAGCAGCACATACATACAGAAAAGGAAGGAATTGATGATAGAAACCATACCATGTGAGTTACTTTATTTAGTAAAAAAAATGTGAATGGACGTGACATCTAAGCAGAAGCTTTAAGAGTGCTTGCAGAGTCTGGTTTAGTCTCTGTTGTCTTCCACGAGAGCACGGCTTTCTCAAATCAAGATTCATCCTTCAGTCAGGAAGACATATGGTACAGACCCTACTATGCCTCAGAATCAGGAGCACACTCAAGACAGCTTACCTATGGCTATCTGCATGTCAAATGAAGGAGAAATATTACATTCATTGTGGGAACTAACGTTTGTTTGTTAGGCAGCATAACCCTGTCATAGCTGACTAATACACATATAGAGCTGGGATTTGAACTTGGGCAGCAGAGTTTGAGAATCCAGGCTCTCAGCCACTACACTGTGCAGTTCACCTGGAAGCAGGATTTCAACTTTGGATTAAGGGGACCTCGAGTGTTCTGAGACAAACTGAAAGTGTTCGGGAGGTGCCAAGAGAGACAGTGTGTAAATATGAAGAGGTAGAGGCTATAGGAGGAAACAGAACTGTTATAAGGCTATATGATCAAATTTATATCAGAAGCTAGACAAGTGGGCCATGTTCCTTATTCAACTAATATGTTGAATTAGAATATTCATATTAGAATAACAAATATGTTAATTGTCACCCTAATTAAAGGAGGATTTTATTTTCTACTTTTGTTATTTATTATTTTGAAAATCCTAAAAAACAGACCTAGGTTGCTCTGTATGGGGGAGTCATACTCCCTTCCAAGTCGACTTTGCAAAAATTTTTACTGATATTAAAGATTGAGACAGAACTGCTAAAAATTTCATTTTAAATGCTGAGAGTTCTCAATCTAATGATTACCTCTCAGTTTTCATGTCACCCGACCTGTGAGTCTTATGAGGCCTAGTCTAGTAATTAATTGCACTTCTTTCATGTGGCTTCTGAGACCCTGTACTCTTGGGTTTCCTCCTCCCTCCCCGGTTGCTTCTCTATCTTTTGTGTCTTTGCCAGGACCTCCTTTCCCTGCTGTCTCAGTAGTGGAGCACTATAGAGCTTCATTTTTCAGTCATTTCCTCTCCTCTAGCTATACCCACTTCTTGGTGAACTCATTTGGTTTTTAAAGACTTTAAGGGCGCCTGGGTGGCTCAGTTGTTTAAGTGTCTGCCTTTGGTCAGGTCATGATCCCAGGGTCCTGGGATTGAGGCCTCCGTGGGGCTCCCTGCTCAGTGAAAAGCCTGCTTCTTCCTCTCCCTCTGCTCTTCCTTGCATTCATTCAGTCTGTCTCTCTCCCTTAAATACATAAATGAAACATAAAATCTTAAAAAATAAACACTTTAAATACTATCCATATGTCAATGACTGCCAGTTTACCCGCAGTCCAGACCTCTCTCCTCAACTTGAGATGCACACATCCAACTGCTTATTTGACATCTCGTTTGTTTGTCAAATAGACGTCTCAGAATCACCATTCCAAATGGAACATTTGGTTTCCTCCCATTCAACGTCTCCTGGCTTTTTTCATCTCATTTGATGGCAACTCCACCCTTTGTGGAGATACGTAGCCCCAAAACTGTGGAGCCATCTATATTTATCTCTTTTACACTCCATATTCAACCCATCAGGAAATCCCATCAATTCTACCTTCTACATATATCCATAATCCTCTCGCTTCTTGTGACCTCCCCATGACTACCCTGCTCTGAGCCCCTATCATCTCTCACCTGACTTATTGCAATTGCCTCCCTATGGGTGTTCTACCTTCTACCTTTGCTCCCTTGTAGTCATTGTCAACGTAGTAAACAGTCTGCTGCTTTGGAATATAAGTTCATGGCACTTATTTGTTTCAGTGGCTTTTCATATCATGTGAATGGAAAGCTATAGTCCTTTTTTTTTTTTTAAGATTTTATTTATTTATTTGACAGAGAGAGATCACCAGTAGGCAGAGAGGCGGGCAGAGAGAGAGAGAGAGGGAAGCAGGCTCACCGCCGAGCAGAGAGCCCGATGCAGGGCTCCATCCCCGGACCCTGAGATCATGACCTGAGACGAAAGCAGAGGCCTAACCCACTAAGCCACCCAGGCGCCCCAAGTTATAGTCCTTTTAACTTACAAGACTCCGTATATGATCTGGCTCCCATCAGACAGAGAGCACCTCATCTTGTACCCTGAGTGCAGTGCAGGCATAGATCTAGACATGTAGTAGATATATAAATATTTACTGAATGGACAAATGAATGAAACTAGTTATAGGAGAAGCCTTCAGTCCCCAAGTCCTATATAAGGTAAGAAATGTATTTTCAGAATAGAGGTGGTTTTTTTTTTTTTTTTTTTTTAAAGTCAGAAGTCCAGCAAGGTGTGTTCATGTTTTCCACAAAAGCTCATAGGACAATAAAGATGGTGATGAGTTTAGCCTACCTCACCAAATTCTTTATTTTATTCTGTTCCTGGGACTGGGTTGAATGAATTCAGCAGCCCTCAGCTACACTGTAATGGCAAATGGCCACATCTGGCTTCTCTGAGCTCACACAGCTGTTCTGTCAACTCCCTGTGGGTTTATGTCCCCTCCTCTTCTAGGAAACTGCACTGCCTATTGGCAATTAGCCCTAATGAAGCAGCAGGAGTTTCCTGAGGGGAATGCATTGCTGACAAGTATAATTACTATTAGCAGCTGTAGGGCCTCTGGCTCCGTGAAAGGAACCCATCCACCTGTCAGAGCGGACAGCAGGACTGCTAAAGCTGCACCTAGCAGTCATCTGTCCCTCTAAGCCAGGCCACTGTGTGAGGAAAACAAGAGACTGCCATTTGGAAACCAATTGAGACCATTTACTTCAAATGTTGAAATTTCTGCAGCCCAGCTGCATGGGTTGTGGACCCGTAGCAAATCATCAATTCACATCTCTCAGTTCAATGTGATCCTTGTTTCTTTCAAGCATCCCTAATGCCTGCCTCTACTTAGAAAGGACTGGGGGGCTCCCCACAAGGAGGCAGGAATTTCTAATTGTCTTTACTTTTATAAAAGAAGAAAGGAAACAAGCTTCGCTAATATTTAATAACTGACAAGGTTTCTTCCGTGGGTTAGTGTATGAGACCTTCATGTCCCACTTCTGGGACATTTGCAGTTCTCCAGTGAGAAGGGTTTGCAGTGGCTCCCTTTTGGTGCTGTATTTCTATGGAAGATTAAACATGGCTGCAGATTCTTTTCTACGTCTGAAAGATGTAATCTGATAACACTCTTACTTGAATCCAAGCTGGGCTTAGAGACTTGCTTGACCAATAATGTATGATGGAAGTGACACTATGTCAGTTACAGGGCTAGCCTATGAGGAGACTAAGAGCTTCTGCATTGCACTTTTAGAACCTTGGGGCAACCATGCTGAGAGGAAGCTCAAGCTACCTAAATGGAGAGGCTATGTGGAGAGATGCCTGGTGGCCTTGGTGTTCTGTCTTCCAGGCAACTTATCCTAGATGAGGTCCCAAACATCATGGAACAGCGATGAGCTATTCCCATGCTGCTTTGTCCAAATTCCTGACTCACAAAATTTTAATATTTAATAATACTAAATTATTGTTTTAAGCTCCTACACTTTGGCATAGTTATACAGCAGTCATTAGTAGAGACAGTTACAGTTTTTGGGATGCCTGGGTGGCTCAGTCGGTTAAGCCTCTGCTTCTGGCTCAGGTCATGATCTCAGGGTCCTGGAATTGAGCCCCGCATTGAGTTCCCTGCTCGGTGGGGAGTCTACTTCTCCCTCTCCTCCTCCCCCACAACACACTGTTCTTACTCTCTCTCATTCTCTCAAATAAATAAAATCTTTAAAAAAGGAAAAATTATAGTTTTTGTAAGCCTAGTTGAGAGGATTTACAGATTATATTAAGAAGTTTAAGTGAACTCTTGAGACACTGATAAGGGCCTCAAAAAATTCTTACAAAGAATCCTCAGATGGAGGAAAATACCAAGACTACTACAAGGAGATTTAGGAGCTGACATTCCTTTTCGACTTAGAACTAGGTCTTCATCAGTCATATTTGAAGTAAAAATAGTGACACTTTCATGAAATCTAACAAGTAGTTAAGCAAAACTTTGAATTATTAAGAAGATCATTTGGAAAATTAATATGTACTCACTGTCATTAACAATATACATCACCCTGAGTATATACTAGTCTTCAGAAATTAGCTAACGTGAAGCTATCAAGATTAGCAAGACATTAAAAGTTGACTATTCAGAACATGAAACCAACCTTCTACAATTCACTAGAAGTATTTTTTTGGTACCATTCATTAAAAGAATATTTATTTTATTTTTACCCCATGTTTTAAAAATATTGTTTTTTATGTGTTTTATAATTTCTATATTTTAGTATAGTAGTTATGTATAAAAAAGATATCTGGTTTAACCCATTAATTTAAAAAATTGTTATGAAATATACCATACACATAAATATACACAAAGTGGTATAAAATGTATATATGCAAATTAAATAATAATAAGAAAATGCACATTCATGGACCTACCACTCAGTTTCAAAAATAGAACATTTAGAAGATCCTATATGACCTATATGACCCTCAATATAAAATTGATAATTTTATGTTATCAATTAGCTCATTTGCTTCACTGAGTTTTTCTTAACTGCATATGAATATATCTCTTAATAACATGTTCCTTGGTTTTCCCTGATGAGAATAGTTGGGAATTGGATTTGTCCTGGATGCATTCTTCAGTGACCTGGACTTTCCACTGACCTTTGTGTCTCTGAGCCTTGTTCATGCTGATGCATATGGTTGTAGTTCATTCATGTCCACTGTTGCAGAGCATTCCTGGGTAGGACTATATCTCAATCTGATGCTCTCGTTGTTTATGATGGAGAGTAGGGTGTTTTCAGCATTTTGCTCTTAGGAATAAGACTGCTGTAAGCATTCTTCCTATATCCTCTGGTCCCTGTGCAAGAAGTTCTCTCGCTTATATCCCTAGAGGTGGAATTACTAGGTCATAGATATGTGCATGTTCAATAGGACTTTTCCCAAATCGATGAACTTCTATCAACAGCAGATGAAAGTACATGTTGTTTTACATTTTTTGTCAACCCTTTTTATTATCTGACTTAAATTTTGCTGATCTAGAGTGTGTAAAATGGTATCTTGTGGTTTTAATTTGTATTTTCCTGAATACTAGTAATTTAGCATCTTTTCATGCCATGGCCATTTTTATTTCCTCTTTGATAACATGTATACATCCCTTTGTCAATAGCACCCTCTCTTAAATATTATAGCTATTAAATAAGATTTGATGTCTCATAGGGCAAGTCTTCCCACCTTGTTTTTATTCTTCAGGAGTGCTTTGGTTATCGTTGATCCCATTCTCTTCTATATAATTTTAGAATCAGCTTGTCAACTTCTGCACTAATCCCACTGAGCCTTTGATTAAAATAGCATTGATTGTATGGTTTCAACTGGGAAGAACTGACATCTTTATAATACTGAATCTTCCAAACCAAGAATATGCTGTATTTCTCCACTTATTTGAGTTTTCTTTCTATATACTATTATAGATTTCCCATAAAAAAGTACTCATCTTGGGGCGCCTGGGTGGCTCAGTGGGTTAAAGCCTCTGCCTTCGGCTCAGGTCATGATCTCAGTGTCTTGGGAGTGAGCCCCGCATCACTCTCTGCTCAGCGGGGAGCCTGCTTCCCTCTCTCTCTCTCTGCCTGCCTCTCTGTCTACTTGTGATCTCTTTCTCCTTCTCTCTCTCTCTCTCAAATAAATAAATAAAATCTTTAAAAAAAAAGTACTCATCTTTTGCTAGATTTATTCCTGGGAACATTTATCTATATTGCTAATTTTACTTAAAAATTTTTTTCCAAAGTACTTCATATATATAATTAATTAATTATTTACCTACCTATAATGTATTATTTGTTTCAGGGGCACAGGTCCATGATTCACCAGCCTTACACAATTCACAGCACTCACCATAGCACATACCCTCCCCAGTGTCCATCACCCAGCTACCCAATCCTTCCCACCCCCTCCATTCCAGCAACCCTCAATTTGTTTCCTGAGATTAAGAGTCTCTTATGGTTTGTTTTCCTCTCTGGTTTCCTCTTGTTTCATTTTTACCTCCCTTCCCCTTTGATCCTCTGTATTGTTTCTCAAATTCCTCATATCACTGGGATCATATGATAATTATCTTTCTCTGATTGACTTATTTTGCTTATCATAATACCCTCTATATCCATCTATGTTGTCGCAAATGGCAAGATTTCATTTTTTGATGGCTGCATAATATTCCATTGTATATGTATACCACATCTTTTTTTAAAATTTATTTATTTAACATATAATGTATTATTTGCCCCAGGGTACATGTCTGTGAATCATCAGGCTTACACATTTCACAGCATTTGCCATAGCACATACCCGACCCAATGTCCACAACCCTACCCCCCCACCTCCCAGCCACCCTTAGTTTGTTTCGTGGGTTTAGGAGTCTCTTATGGTTTGTCTCCTTCCCCATCCCATCTTGTTTCATTTCTCTTCCCCAAACCCCACGACCCCCTGCCCTGCCTCTCAAATTCTTCATATCAGAGCCATCATGTGATAATTGTCTTTCTCTG
>CM052801.1:23189689-23233724 GCA_028533885.1 Nasua narica
TGGAGCCCCGCGGCGGGCTCCCTGCTGGGTGGGAAGCCGGCTTCTCCCTGTCCCACTCTCCCTGCTCATGCCCCCTCTCTCGCTGTCTCTCTGTGTCAAATAAATAAAATAAAACCTGTAAAAACAAACAACAAAAAAACAAATGAATGTGGGAGCTCATGGTTGATCCGTGATAAGGAGCTAAGCTCAAAATTGGGTGGGAGGGAGAAGCAGACTCCCCACTGAGCGAGGATTCCCAACTCAGGGCTCAATCCCAGGACCTGAGCCAAAGGCAGATGCTTAACCAACTGAGCCACTCAGGCGCCCCCTGAGGGACATTCTATAAAATAATTGTCATGTTCTTTACAAAAGTGCCATTATCACAAAAGACCAAGAATAGGGGACTAAAACAGATGAAATCTAAATGCAGTATGTGATCGTGGACTGGATCCTGGGATGAATGTTCCCTTTTGGGGACAATTGATTTGTTTGGAACATAGACTGTTGATTCAACAAAAGTATTATGTCAATGTTAAATGTCCTAAATTTGAATTGTGGTCACATAAGAACTATAGCCTTCTTCTAAGTATATACACATTGAAATATGAAAGGGTTAAGAAGCCCAAAGATGTAGTCTGCTCTCAAATAGTCTAGAGAAAAAGGAAACAAAGGGAGAAAATAATAAAGCAAGTTCTTTGTACTCTTGATTTCTCTAGCTGAAACTTTTCTAAACTAAATAGTAGAACAATAACAACAATAATAAAACTCAACAGGATCCAAACCTGACCAAGGATATTTCCTATTCTCACCACACCCAGTGAGGTTCCTCACCAACCCCTCTTGCCCCTCAGACACTGCTTTCCTTACTGAGCTTCCTCCATTGGTGCTCCATGGCCTGGAGCTGAAGGTGTTCTACTAGGCCTCACAGGAGGTGATAGACCGCGCCACTTTGCCTAGGACTATCTCAGTTTTAGCACTGAAAGTCTCCTGTGCCCACAAAGCCGAAGTCCTGGGCAAAGCAGAACAATTGGCCACCTTACCCCATGGTTAAGCTTTTAACATATGTGCTACGAAGTGAGTCTAGGAGTCAGGAGGAGGAGGTTTTAAGGCCCCACTGCATGCTGGGAAGTTAAAACCTCAGTTGCCTGTTTCCCCCTCAGCATCAGCCTAGCAAGCACCCTCCAAAATGCCCTTGAAAGAAAGGCTCAATTAACTTGCCCAAGGTCTCACGGCTAGCAAGTGGTATAGGTGAGCTAGAATCCAACCTTGCGTGCAGTGCTCCATTTAGTCATTCATTTCTGCATCCGAGAATCGAGCAGCTAAAAGCTGTATTTAGTGACCATCTATTATGTAACAGGCACTGGTTTAGGTCTCTGGGATATAGCTGTGAACAAAATAAACAAGAACCCTCCTCTCTTGGAACTTAAGAGTAAGGAGGAAGATCGATAATGCACAAATGGATAAGTAAACAAGAAAGAGTGAGTGAGAAAGGATTTCCAGAAAATTAAAATAGAGTGATGGGACAGAGTATTCCTGGGTAACTACTTTAATTTGGAAGAGTAAAACAAACTTTGAATGACCAAAAGGAGACAGTCATGGAACCTTGGGGAAGGACACTCCTGGCTGAAGACAGCGAATGCAAAGACCCTGAGGCAAGGGTGATTTTGGTATCTGCAAAGAATAAGAAGAAAGCAGTGTGGTTGTAGTATAGTATGTGTGCGTGTGTATTAGGTGGGGGGTGGAGGGAAAGGAAAGGGGAAAGAGAGAAAGAAGAGTGAAGGAGATAGAGACAGAGCTTGCTCTAGGAATGGTGGCAAGCCATTTGAAGGGTTTTAAGTAAGTTAGTGACAGGATCTTGATACTTTATAAGAGAGGATCTGCCGGGGTGCAGTGGTTCAAGTAAGATGATGGTGACTTGGATTATGTCGGTGATAGTGGAGATGGAGAGAAGTGGGATTTGGAGGAAGGGCTGGCAGAGCTTACCGATGGATTGGATGTAAAAGGTGAGAGAATAAAAGGAATCGAGCTGGTTCCTAGAGTTCTGACCTGAGCTGTTCTCTGGAAGGCAGCTGTTCAGGGAGATGGGAAAGGTGGGCAGCAGTGGGGAAGCTGAATGACAGGTGGGGAATCAAGAGTCACGCTTTGGCCTGTTAAATCTGATGTCTGTCCCATGGCCCCGTGGAGTTGTCAAACAGACACTAGAACTGCGAGTCTGATGTTCTAGAGAGCTGTCAGAGCTGGAGATCGAGGGCTGGGAGTCTTCAGTATGTAGAGAACCTCAGCTGGTGCTTGGAGCTGAAGGGGGTGGCTTGTGCTTCTCCTGGCTGCAGGTGCTCCCTGGATGTGGAGGCCAGCCAGAGGGGTAGGAGCCAGCAACGGAGGCCTAGGGAAGGGAGGGAGAACCAGAAGCCAAGGGAGGAAGCCCTTTGAATAAGGTCCACTCCCCTCCACTCCAAATGTGGGAGAGGTAATCTGCATGTAGTTTGATATTTACATGAGGTCATAATAATCCTTTAACTTTGAATAGCACTTCAGGTGAGCAGGGTTTTTTTTTTTTTTACCCAGGCTTTCTCATTTAACCCACACAGTGGGCCTGTGGGGTGTGTGTTATTGTCATTATTTCACACGTGAGGCAACTGCTACGAGACATGTGAAGTGAGAGTCCAGAGTCCCAGCGCATCCGTGGTCGGCTTCCGGAGCGGAGCTTGAAGCACAGGTTCTTGTTCAGGCAGCTCACTGAGCAAGCGCTCTTCCACGGGGCAAGGGGAAGCAGGAGAGGGCAGAGGAAGAGAGCTAAGCAAGAATGTGGTCTAGACTAGAGGCTGATTTCTGCCAGATCCTACGGGAAACCCAGGGGCACTAAAAGCCCCAGGGAACTGATCCTCCCTGGAGATGGTTGGCCTTTTGTACTCTCGGTGTCGGTGTCAGTCACTCATTGGCTAATGGCTGCTCCTGGCAGGGGAGGGGGGGGCCCTTAACGTCCTGCTAGAAGGGACTCCCATTTGTCCCAGAGCAATTTCCCAGAGAAGACCGTCCTGAGAAGTTAGCAGCCTGTACTGACAGCAGCCAAGGGATGAGCGAACCAGTCAAGAGAAGGGTATCTGGGCGTCCCCCACGCGGTGCTAATGGGCATTAGGACTTGAACCCAAGTCTTCTGGGGCTGTGTCCCATGGAGTTCCCCACCAGCACTGCCCTATGAGATCACTATGGGGTCCTTCATGGAGAGCAGCATTCTACCATGGGAGGTGGAAGAAATAAGACCTGAAGAATAGGAGGAGGGCAGAGGCATAACCAAGAGGTTCTAGTGAAGTAGGGGTAAGGCAAGATACTAGAAATAAAGGATAAACTCGATCCCTTTATTAACGTTACATATAGGGATTAAAATAAATTCTACGTTTCTGTGTCTTCCATATTAGAGATTTAATTTGCAAAACAGGTAACATGAAAAAAATATTCAAATTCAGGACAGTCATCTTACTGGAAATGGTAAATGGGGTTGCCTGTTAAGATTGTTCCTGTAAACATTGAAAATACCTTTCTCTGCATAAAACACCTTGGTTGATTTCAAATGTTTTCCTTGGCTTCTTTTCATGAGCTTACTTTTAAGACAATACTGAAATTAGTTATACTTTGCTATAAAACCCCTAACAACTTCCATGTCCATTTTTCCCTTCTTCTGTGACCTCAGGATAATTAAGTGTCTTTTTCTCCCAAGAAGAAATGTGAAGCATGTGGCGAGCCTGCTGGCCTATTTGCTGATTTATGGGTCAAGTCTCCAGTTATTACAGAGAAAATTTGAAAGTCTCTGATTAAGAAGCCCTGCTGATTTAAGAATCTCACTAGAAATATGTGCATAATGAATTATCTACAGATAATAATTCAAATTGTCCCTGGGTGATTCATATCACCTGCTTTTATTAAATTATCCTTTTTCTGGGAGATATTTAGGTCCTGCATAAAGTAAGACGTAGGGATGCACATAATATTGTAAGAGGTTGAACAGAGAGCAGTTTTCCTGCAGAAGAGCATTGACTCCAAATTTAAAGCTAATTTTCACAAGGCAGTGAGTATGTGTGTGTGACTTATACAGATGTGTTTAAGAAAATTTTCTGTCTGTACATGTTGCAGCTCTTGGCTTGTTTACAAATGGTTTTTGTGCAAAGATAACCATTTCCTTGTAAGTGGTGGTAGAGAGAAGCAGAATAAAAAAAATCAAATTATTTCTTCGAAAAAAATGGAAACAGTAGTCGCCAAGGTCCATTTTTAGCAAGGCACATGGGCCTGACAAGGCATTAGTTAGACTGTGTCACCCTTAAATATGTGAGTTTATTTAACAGTGGAACGAGTAGATATATAAAGAACAGAGCTCCAGTACTGGGAATTCAGAAAGACCTCTTTTCTTTTCTTTTCTCTTTTTTTTTCTTTTCTTTCCCTTCCCTTCTCTTCTTTTCCCCTTCCTTCCTTCCTTCCTTCCTCCCTCCCTCCCTCCAGGAACAGAGATAATTTTTTTCAATCTCTCTTTTTATATAACAAAAAGAAGAAAACAGATGCAGGAGTATTCAGGAAGGCAGATGCCTGATTCAGAAAGGAGGCCCCCCCCCCCCAGTCTGTGCTCTCCCCTCATGGCCGTGGGGTGGGGGAGGGGCGGGGGCAGGTTTAAACAGGGGCTAGACGCATTTTTACCCAAAAACCTGATTGAGGTCTGCTCCTAAAGAACCTGACTGGAGTTGTTGAGGGGGAAGAATTTCAAGCAAGCACACAAACCTTCTGGAAGCTCACTGATACCTTCTGCTTCTCCACATTTTGATTTTTTAGGTTATTTTAAGGTTTTCATACCTTGGGCAAGGTGATTTATTATTATTGGGACTTTATATAACTCTTTAGTTTTGCAAAGTGCTTTCCAGTCATTTTTCTCTTCTTATTGTGCACCACGCCTTCCCTCTCCGCCCCTATAATTGGTTTGGGGGGAGGCCACCGTCGCTTTCCAAGGGAAAAGAAGTTGCTGTTTCTGATATGAGGCACTTTCTGAGGTTTTACCTTTGTTTCTCCTTCGCTTTTCTTCTGAGCTCATTCCCTCCAGCCACCTGTCACCTTCGGGTTCTTTGCTCCTACTCAGACCTGCACTCACTTCCCCCACCTTTGTCCTCAGATCCCACACAGCCCTGGGGTTTGGACTCCCCTCGCCCCTACAGCCAGCTCCTGCTCTCACCTCTGGGCCCCACGTGCTCCAGAGCCAGCCTGAGATCCGTCCCTGGGGAGCGGGCCTTACTCTCATGCACCACCTCCTCCTGGAGCCGCACTGCTGAGATCCCAAACGAATGGAAGTAGTAGCGCGTTCAGGTCTGGCCACCGCTCAGAGCGTCGTCATTCCCTGCAGTACGCAGGTCCTCTGAAGTTGGCCCCTGTGACGTTACCCTGTCGGTAGGGCAAAAATTTCATGTGCTTCAAAGGGAATGCGATGGCCACATAACCTTAGAGCCGGCCCCTGCCGCTTCTCCCCAGCCACCGGAGAAACTTGGGGTAGATTCTTTGCAAACTTTGTAGACAGCAGAATCTTCCACGCCAGTGTTCTCTGGTCCCTACTTGCTCCGATATGTGAATCCTTCCAGTTTTCTTTCCTGTCCACTCACGCCACACCTTTTCTACTGGGCATCTTGCCGCTCCTGTCCCATGGTCCACCTGCCCACAACCTTGTTCATCCCTCCACGGTCCCAGCTGAAGCCCTGTCCCCTGCGGGTCTCTCCAGCAGAGATGCTCCATCCCTCACTCACAGGGTATCAGGTTGAAAGGTGGGGCAGGTCCTCACCTGGCTCTTCGTGCTTGTTTCAGGCCACTTTCCACCCTCTGGGCTTTGGAGACCCACATGAGGTAACTCTGCCACTCTCTAAATCTCCCCATCTCTGTCAGCTTCCAGCTAGCTGGTCACTCGCCCTCAGTCAGTGACTGTCTGTTGTTTCTTCTCCACCCTCCGTCCTGCCATCATCCCATGAACTTCGTGGCCTTTGGAGATAACAAACCACCCCATACGCTTTCAAGGCATGCATCTTCTCTTCTTCTGCGACCTTGGCCTCCACTCCCCTCCACTCATGGATTCCGTGGCCTTATTCTAGGACTAGTCACTCTCAGAACTGCACCACTTCTGACATCTGACGTTCACGTAGTCCACTCTGACCACAGTCTCCTAAATGCACCCCCCCCACACACCGTGCTCACTCGGTTGCCCCCACACACCTGCTGGTCAACCTCGAAGAGCTACCCTCACTTGACCCACTGACTTCTCCCTACATGATATCAGTTCCTTCCTAGCTTCTCTTTTCTGTTTAGCTGGTATCTTGTGGTCTCCAACCTCTCTCCTGCTCTCTCTCTTGCCAGGATTCTCAACATCTTTATTCTATCCCTTCTATCAAATCCATGTGCCAAAACCCTATCCTTGGTTGGATCCAACTTCTGCCTTTTGCTTACATCTAGACAGTTGAGCACTTCTGGGGAAAATCACACCATGGGTACAGCCATAAATCCATGACTTCTTCGTTCCCCCAAGACCACCCTCCATGCCACCTTGAAACCCCTCCATGTCTCAGCTCAATCCTCCTCAGTCTCCACAGGGATTCTTTGAAAGCTTCTTCATGCTTACCTTATCTCTGGTCTCTCACCTACCCCTTCAGTCTCTGCAGAGGTATCTTGGTTCCTAGGTCACCGACAAAAAAGTCAGCAGGCAGGAACACTCAAAATTTCTGTCCACCAGACTTAAAATATCTAACTGCACCCTTCTCTTATTCCCTCTTGTAAAGATGGAAGAGATGCCCCTCCTTGCTACCAATATTTAAACAAATAAGCGTTTCTACTCTTTTTTTTTTAGAGATTTTTAATTTTTTAAAATATTTTATTTATTTATTTGACAGAGAGAGAGAGAGAGAGAGAGAGAGAGAGAGAGAGAGAGAGAGAAATCACAAGTAGGCACAGAGGCAGGCAGAGAGCGAGGGGGAAGCAGATTCCCTCCTGAGCAGAGAGCCCGATGTGGGGCTAGATCCCAGGACCCTGAGATCATGACCTGAGCCAAAGGCAGAGGCTTTAACCCACTGAGCCACCCAGGCGCCTTTTTTTTTTTTTTTTAAATTTTTAAGTAATCTCTACACCCAACATGGGGTTCAAACTTAGGATGTGATGATCAAGAGTCACACCCTTTGTGGACTGAGGGTAGCCCAGGCCTTTCTACACCTAATAAGGTTTCTCATTTCATGTTCTCTATTCTCTTCTTTTTTCCCATTCCCTCCCACATATTTCTTTCTTTTTTTTTTAAAGATTTTATTTGTTCATTTAACAGAGAGAGAACACAAGTAGGCAGAGAGGCAGGCAGAGGCAGAGAGAGGAGCAGGCTCCCTGCGGAGCAAGGAGCCCGATGCGGGACTCGATCCCAAGACGCCGGGATCATGACCTGAGCCGAAGGCAGCTGCTCAACCAACTGAGACACCCAGGCATCCTACCCTCCCACATATTTCAAGGTTAACTTTCCTAAAAGCATTGTCCACCCTTGCTGTCTTCATTTCCTACTTACCACAGCCTCTTCAATCCACTACGGTCTGCCTCCCATCCTTACCACATCATGAAAACTGCTCTGGCCGAGATCACCAGGAATTTCTCTTGTTGGTAAACCCAGTGAAGTCCCCTGTCCCCAGTTCTTACTTGCTCTCTTGAAGTCCTCCTTGTGTTGAAACATTCTTTTCCTTGAGCTTGGTGATACAGACCACTCCAGCTTTTCCTCCTACCTTTCTGGACACTTCTCAGTCTCCTGATCAGCCTATCCTTTCAGTATTGGTGATCCTTGGAGTTCAGTTCTCGGCCGTCTTCTGTTGTTACTCTGTGAATGTCCTGGGGAGAGCTCATGCACGCTCATGACTTCAGTTATCATCTGCACGCCTCTCTCTTCCCTGCTTGTGTTCATGTGACAGTTTCCTTTTTTCTTTTTTCTCTACTGGTTATTCATTTCCTTCATTTGGTGCCTGGATCACTTTCAACCAAGGACTGTATCCAGGTCCTCAGTATTTGCAATACAATCTCAGTTACTTTTCATTATTTACTGGCCAAATAAAAGCTTATTGTTAACTAAGCACAGTTTGTTGGCATTGTGTTTGGTATGAGAAAAATGTCAGTTAGATCCTGGTTCTAGAACTCATATTAATTGACTGGATGGCAATCATTTATTTGAACTAATTTTGATTTCTTGAATGAAGCTTGAAATTCCAAATTATATCCACAAAAATCTGTTAGGCTTTAAAAAAGGCTTTTGAAATTCTTCAATGCAAACGAACACATTCAAGCATGTGTATAAAAAGCAGAAGGAGCCTGAGACTTATTTTGGGTTACTCAGTGCTCTTCTGAGATGTCCCCTGATTCAATAGAGTTTGGAGCAAGATTTAAAATGGGTGAGGTGGTTATCCTCAACCAACAGTAACACCATAACCATCTACTGAAGTGTGTGTGTGGGTGGGTGGGTGGGTGGGTGCAGAATGAGTATGTGATTTGAATACAATGCATCTGCCTCGGAAATAGTCACTTACTCCCAGAGCGAGCTGCAATTTGCCATGTCAAATAAATGCTAGAACGACTCTATTTATTCATCGCACGATCTCTAAATCTCTTGGGGGAAGGAAAGGAGGGTTTTAAAAATTCTTGGTTTTATACTTACTTTTCAGGTTGCCGATTATGAATTTGATAGAAAACCCTTGTACCGTCTTCCACTGAATGAGGCTTCTCCGATAATGTTTACAGATGACAAGTCTTCTCTCGCCAAACATGTTTAGCAAGAGGAACAACACACTTTGAAAATGCCTATCTATCAAGGGAATTTAATCATAGTATAAAGACTCCTGGGGTGAGCCTGGGTGGTGCAATTCCTGCCCTGTTCACCATTTACAGATTTATTTAATATATTCTGCACAGTAATGCTTCATATGGCAGTGGGGATGCTTGATCTAGGCGTTAGGATGTTTCTGATCCCCCAGGAAGCTTTTCTGCCTCAACAGGTCTCAAGCTTCCATGGCTGCCTTTGATGAAGCCATTTATCTTGGCGCCAGCAGCAGGCTGTTTAAAGTGTGCATGGAGGAAGGCATGCGGCAGATTATGCACGCATTTGTGAAGTTAGGGGATTATTATTGACAATCAGCTTGGAGGAGATTTAGGTAATGTGTCCTTCTGCACGAGGCTGCTGAACTTCCTTTCTCGAAACACTGAGAGGGACACAGGGAGGGGTTCTTTCATCTTAGCCCCTCGCTCCTTCCCGAGTGTGCTTTGGTTCAGAGAGAGACTGTGAAAGAATTTTTGGTGGGCGCTGTACCCATGTGATGAGAGCGCTTGCCTCGAACTTTGCACAGTAATGTCTGCTCATCTGTGTCATGCCCTTCTGGGCAGCATCTTGGCAAACCACAGAACTCACCCTCAAAGCACTAAGCAGCCCAACTAGTAGCCGGTGCATAGAGCCCACATCAGGTAGCTTGTGCTGCGTCACACACGTTTCCAAAACTTGGTGGCTCAAACCATCAGTCATTTAGCTCACAATCTGGTGGGCTGCCCAGGCAGCTTTTCTGATCTAGGCTGGCTCGATTGATTTCTGCTGGTTTTCTTCGTGGGTCTCCGGTGAGCCGTAAAGTCAGCAGGTGGTGGGGGGTTTCAGAATAGCCTCACTTACGTGTCCAGCAGTTGACTGATTATTAGCTGGCAGCTGGCTGACTGCGGTTCTTCTTCATGTGGTCTCTTATTTTCCAGAAGGCTAGTTGAGACTCAGTCACATGGTGGCCTTAGGATCCCAGGCATAGCAATAGGGCAAACCTTAATATGCAAGGACTTTTTAAGCCTCTGCCTGAGTCATGTTGGCTAGGGTCCCATTGGCAAGAACCAAATCACAGGGCCCAGATTCAAGGAATGGGACACATCTTGATGGGAAGGGCTGCAACATGAATATTGCAAGAGTGTGGATAGAGGGGCTGGGGGACGATTTTTGGCCATTTTTACAATCTACCACAGAGCCATCTAGCATTTGCCAAGTCTTCTCACATTCATCATCCTCACTCCAACCATGTGAGATGGAAACTATGATTCCCATTTTGCAGATGAGTAAACTGACTTGGAGAATCGAAGCAGTTTAACTGGATAGTGAACAATAGCATTCTTGGCCCACACCTCAGCAGCCTGAACTACATGCAGTGGAGGAACTCTGTTATACTCTTAGCTCCAGAAGCATGCCCTTGGGATCTCAGCATTTTTTCCTCTTCTGTTATTAAGGAGTTCCCAAAATTAATGAGAAGCAGAGTCATTTCCTGGCCCTTGTTTTCAAGGTCAGACTCCAGGGCCCCACCTGGGGTTCAGATTTAGTCAAATCTGCAGCCAGCCAGGGAGCTATGTTTGAAACCGGTAAACAGATGGAGAGACACTGGCTTATGTTGGGATCCCGGGTGTTCCGAACACGGTGCATTTTTATGCTGTGGTGGAGAGCCCGCACTTACATTTTCTTTGGTCTGCTTTCCAGATCCACGAGTCAATAGCATTGGGACAATTATTTGATTTCTCTGAGATGTTGTGTTGATAGGTGCAGAGGGCTGGGGTGGAGATGTAATGAATACCCTAAGAAACAGTGAGCCTGGTGCTCAGTAGATGCTCAGTAAATGCTATTTTTCTGGTCTCCTCATCCTGACAGGCTATAGGACCCACTGATAAGGGAAGTCTCTGTGAAGTGGAAAAACAGTTTCTAGAATGCTTTGCAGACTGGCCCTGTCAGTGCCCATAAGGGAGATATGATGGTCAAATATTCATCAGCACCTCAGAAAGCACATAGCTCCGTTGGGGGGGTGGGGCGAAGGTATCAGATTCATCAGGAATCTAAGAATCATGACCAGAAAGAGTGACAGGCCTCGGAGGCAACAGCTGTTGTCATTAGAGACCAACGATATGCACAAGAGGCACAGAAGGCCTGGTCATGCTTCAACCCCTCCAGTCTTTTCCAAATTGCTGTGAACTTCCAGTGTCAGCACATTGGTCTGTGTGTCCCCAGACAATGACAAAATGTATAATGATTCTATGTTAAGACTGAGCCTTACGTCGATTATGTCCATGTGGATAGAATCCTACAGAATATTTTCCTTTAATAATTTCAATGAAGGATCTAAAACATGGCACGTAGTATGTTATTTCCAAATAATGTGAGAGATTTTCTTGAAGCCTCTGTGCTATAATGATGACCAAATCGCTGGTTTCTTCAGGGTTTTTTTTTCTTTTTTTCATTTTGGTACTTTCTTTCCTATTTTTTAGTGCTGCTGCTCCCATTGCGTCTCCGTCCGACGTGTCTCCTTTTCCTTGGTAGCTTCTGTCTGCGGAAATTTCATGGTTTTCTTTCTTTGTCCCTTCTTTCTTGTTTTTGAAAAAGAAAAGGCACTTCCTCCCCCCTTTTTTTTACCCGAAGAGCCAGAATCCATTTTATTTATTTATTTCCCAAATACTTTTACTTTATTTTTTCAGTGTTACAAAATTAATTGTTCATACACCACACCCAGTGCTCCACGCAATACGTGCCCTCCTCAATACCCACCACCAGGCTCACCCAACCCCCTCCCCTCCAAAACCCTCAGTTTGTTGCTCAGAGTATCAACATGGATGGGACTGGAAGAGATTATGCGGAGTGAAATAAGTCAAGCGGAGAGAGTCAATTATCTTATGGTCTCACTTAGGTGTGGAGCATAAGGAAAAACATGGAGGGCATTGTGAGAAGGAAAGGAAGGGTGAATTGGGGGAAATTGGAGGTGGCGATGAACCATGAGAGACTGTGGACTCTGAGCAGCAGAATCCATTTTAAACTGCATGCCTTTACTGTTTGTGGCCTTCGCATCTGTCTGTGGCTGCCGTCTGCAGTGGACCAGTAGATGGAGCACATCTCCTATGTTAATCACCACCCGAGGTAGTATGTATGCGGGGGTGTTTTCCCCTCCTCTGTCATTTTCCCTGCAGTGAAGCTGGAGTTGCGAGCTACTGTAATACAAAGTGAACCTCCTAATCTTGGCTAGACTAGAGCATATACTTTTCCGACTCATGTCAGCAAGGCAGGGCTTAACGGCTGCTGATCTAGGTAGGTGGTAGCTGAGGAACAGTGCTAGGGCTTGCACACGTGGGCGTGTGTGTGGGGCGCGTGCCCTTGTTTTGAAGAGTTAGCAGCTTTGTGCCCAATGTGCCTTTTCTTCCCCTTCTCTCCTTGCCCCTCCTCCCCAGGATTCCGTTTGGCTCTTCACACTTGACCTCTTTGCTGTTGCTCCGGAGTTGTAAGGTCCCCAGGATAGGGCGCTGTGCACTTCTCTGAAGACCTCCAAGTACAGTTAGAATGCATTAGAGCTGGAAAGAAACTTCATTGTCATCTAAGACAGAAAGCAACAGGGCCCAGGTTACCAAAGGACCCCGGTTGGCATTTGGGGCAGCCCTTGTCTCTGATGGGACTGGCGTCGTTGTCCTTGCTAAGGCTGAGTGGGCATCCCTTAAGGGTGGGCTCACGGCCCGGAGAATCTCCCGACTCACCCGCTTTGACTGAAGTTACTCGTTGCTGCTATCAAACAGCTGATTTGATCTTTTTCATCAAATCAAGCAGCTGTTTTAACTTTGCTGTATGTTGGGGAAGATGCAAGCGTCAGCTTTTGAATGAATTTGTTCCATATGTTGCCTGCTGTAGTATCTATCATGTGCATTTGGGGACTTGTTGGATATTTAGAGTTTGTCAAAGGTCCGTCTGAATCAGCTGGGGTACTTGAAATAAACCCGCAGATTCATGGATCTTATTTCTGTTCTATAGCATTAGAATCTTTTGGCTTAGGGCTTGGTAATTTGCATTTTTAGCAAGTTTGAAGACATACCGGAAGTTTGAGAACTTATGAGATGTTGTCAGTCACTGATTTTTTGATGTACCTCACCTGTTTCGGCTGGGCCTCCACTGTGCACCCCCATTCCGGGGTGAGCAAAGCTTAGGGGCCATGTTCTGTGCAGAACTTGGGGCTGGGAACCAATAAAGCCAAGTCATTGTCCATTTTTCTGAGTGAGGGCTGGAATTTTATTTGGTAAAAATAGTTCAGAAAAGCCCATTTGAAGAACTTCTCTTTGGGCGAAGCCAGCCACTTGCTTCTATGATGATCAAAATAAGGACGTTTGTCCTGAAACTTTTTTAGAACCCTGGGCTGGCATGTTGTGAAAGGTAAGTAGTGTGATAAGACATTACCAACAACCTCTCTCATTTGACATATTTTAAGATCCTAATATTTATTATCTATGACCAGGAACTTCATATCAAAAGGCCAAAATACCGCCTTGAAGAGATTTGTGTGGAAATGTAAAGAACTGGCTGATTCCGAGATGTTTTCCAAGTTTCTAGGATTATTCCAGTTGTATCTTAGGGGTCTGTGGCAGAGGCCTCTGGGGAGCCTTCTTCCCTAGGACAGAACCCTCCCTCCTTGGAATCAGACTGCCCCGAATCCAATGCAAGGCCACATTTCCCAGCCTCCTTTGTGGATAGTTGTGGCTCTGTAACTAAATTCTGGACAATGAATTGTAAACAGAAATGTCACATGGGATTTCTGCTTAAAGGTTACAGACTCACTGGGGAGAGATCTCCTTTTGTCTTTTTTCTCTTGTTCTCTTCTGCTCCTTTGAATGTGAGATGTGAGAGCTGGAATTTGACTAGTCATCTCGGACTGTGAAACAGCGTTGTGGATAAAAAGCAGCACTGAGGGTGGCAAAACAGAAAAACTGAGCTTAGTTTTCTCATAACTTTGTGGTAGCGCCACACCAGCCCCGGACGGACTGCCTTCAGACTTGTATGTAAAAGAATAAATCTGGTGTCTTTTGCCGCTAATATTTTGAGTTTTATGGGTTTTTGTTGTTATTGTTGTTGTTGTTTTGTCTGGTTTTTAGAGAGGGAGAGAGTGTGAGCAGGGAGGGAATGAGGGAGAAGCAGTGAGAGAGAATCTTTTTTTTTTTTTAAAGATTTTTATTTATTTGATAGAGAGATTACAAGTAGGCAGAGAGACAGGCAGAGAGAAAGGGGGAAGCAGGCTCCCCACTGAGCAGAAAGCCCGATGTGGGGCTCGATCCCAGGACCCTGAGATCATGACCTGAGCTGAAGGCCTTAACCCACTGAGCCACCCAGGTGCCCCAGTGAGAGAGAATCTTAAGCAGGGTCCACGCTTAGCGCGGAGCCCGATGCCGGGGTTGGTCTCACGACCCTGAGATCATGACCTGAGCCGAGACCAAGAGTCCGATACTTAGCCGACTGAGCCATGTAGGCACTCTGAATTTTATGTTTTATATGCAGTTGAAACTAGTTCTGATACACATGATCAATCTCCTTCTGTTACAGGGGTTCTCAAACTTTATCCTGTATCAGAATTGCCGGGAGGACTTTTAAACGCATTGCTGGGGCCATCCCCAGAATCTTGGAGTCAGTAGGTTTGGGGGGGAGTCTGAGAACTTGCATTTCTAATGAGCTCCCATGTGAGGCTAATGCTGCCAGTCCTGGGACTGCACTTTGAGAACCACTCTTGCTTGCGTCAAGACCATCTTACCTTGCCAGCCAGCTGCTTACTCAAATCATTGGGGGTGAGCACAAGGCAGCTAATTTCACACCTCTGAGTTGATACCGTAAAAGCTTTCTCCCCACTTCAATAAAATCCATACAGTTTATTGGCTGAGGGCCAAGTCACCTTGAGATTACTTGGTTCAACTGTAGTGCCTTACCTGGGTTATCCTGGCTGCCTCCTCCCTTCTCTGCTCCCTGATACTAACTCCTCACTCAACCTTTTAACCAAAAATATGCAAACAACTTCCAGAGAAGCCTCTTACATTCCACCGGGAGCTCCTTCAGGGTCATCAGTTCAGACCAAGTTCAAGATGGAGGAGAGAGCATTCCATTCTCCTCATTCATGCTGGGTGAGACCATTTTCTTATATCTGCAAAGGAGGCAAAATCAAACTTGGGGTATCACTGGTGGTTTCTCTCCCCCCCTCTCCCCTGGTCAGGGCTGACTTGACCTTTGTTACTGGTGCTTGCTAGGAGTGGCTCCTCCTTGGTACTTCTTTGTTGGATGGGTTAAGTCAGCCTTTCCTACCTCCTGTAACCCACTCCAAGTCCTCAGGAAATCCTATCTCAATTAACATTCTCCAATATTTTGTCCTAATTCCATTATACAGTGTACTTTGGAGTCAGTCTTATCTGAGTTTGAAGCCAGTCTTGACTACTTACTCTGTGAGCTCTAGCAAGTGAGTGACCTAACTAAGATTCAGGCACCTCATTTGTCAAAATGCAGCTAATTGCATCAACTTCACAGGGCTAAGGTAAAGATGAAATTAGATGATGCTTATAAAGGGCTTAACACAGTTCCCAACTCCTGGTAAGTGCATAATACATGGTATTTATTATCACGGATGGCAGCCTTTCAATCCACTGAAGAAAACTTTAGTCCCTATATGACACCAAAAGCAGGACCTACAAAAGAAAAAAATGGACATGTTGGACTTCATCGAATGAAAAGCTTTTGCTTTGCAAAAGCTCCTGCTATGAGAAGGAAAAGATAAGCCACTGACTGGGAGAGAATATTTGGAAATCACATGTGCAACAGAAGACTCATATCCAGAATATATAAAGAACTCTCCAAATTCAACAGTAAAAAAGCAAATTCACAGTAAGAAAGCAAACAGCCCAGGGGCATCTGGGGGGCTCAGTGGGTTAAGCACTGAACTCTTGATTTTGGCTCACGCCCATGATCCAGGGACATGAGATCAAGCCGTGCATTGGGCTCCACACTAGGTGTGGAGTCTGTTTAAGATTCTCTCTCTCCCTCGCCCTCTGCCCCTCTCTCCCCTTGCTTGCATATGCATGCAATTTCTTTCTCCTTCTTAAAAAAAAAGAAAACAAATAGTCCAATCAGAAAATGGAAAGAAGACTTGAACAGAAATTTCACCACAGAAGACAAATGCATGGCAAATAAGTACATGAAAAGTTATTCAACATCGCTAGCCATTAGGGAAATGCAAAATGAAATCATGAGAAGATACTACTACATTAGAATGGCTAAAATGAAAAGTGACTCATCATACTGAATTCTGGAAAGAATGCAGAGATAGGGGATCTTTCATAATTGCTGGTGAAAATGTAAAATCATACAACCATCTAGAAAGGAGTATGGCAATTTCTTAAAAAAATTAAACATATACAACTGGGCATTTATCTCAGAGAAATGAAAACTTATGTTTACATAAAAACATATAAATGGATATTCTTGGAAGCTTTATCTGTAGTAACCCCAAACTGTAAACAACCCAAATGTCCTGCATCAAGTGAATGGTTGAACACATTATGGTACATTCGATCCATTGGAATACTAGTCAGCAATAAAGAATAAACCACTGATATACACAACAATTTGGGTGGATTTTAAGGGCATTATGTTGATGTCTTAATCCATTTGGGCTCCTATAACGAAATACCACAGACTAAGTAGCTTATAAACGACAGGAGCTTACTTATTGCAGTTTGAGAATCTGGGAAGTCCAAGATCAAGGTGCCAGCATGGTCTCATTCTGGTGAAGACCCCTTTCCTGGTTGATTGCCTGTACCTTCTCATGAGGGAAGGGGCCAGGGACTTCAGTGGGGTCTCTTTTATAAAAGTAGGAATTCCATTCACAAGTGCTCCACTCGCACAATCTAAGCACCTCCTAAACACTTCGTAACACCCTCAACTTTGGGGGCTAGGATTTCAACATAAGAATATGGTGGAGGTGGGCACAATATTCAGATCATAGCACTGAGGGAAGAAAGCTAGTCTCACAAAGTCTTATATTTTATGGTTCCATTTATGTAACATTCTTGATGTTATGTACCATTTGTAGTGACAAAATCATAGAGATAGAGAACAGAGAGGTGGTTTCCAAGGGTGAGGGAAGGAGAACAGAGGAAGGAGGGAACACAGTGGAGTTCCTTTCTGATGGTGATGTCACAAATTCACACATGTGACAAAATGCCATGGAATTAGACATACAAAAATGAGGGGCACATGCGTGGCTCAGGCGGTTAAGCATCTGCCTTCGGCTCGGGTCATGGTCCCGGGGTCCTGGGATCGAGCCCCACATCGGGCTCCCTGCTTGGCGGGGAGCCTGCTTCTCCCTCTCCCACTCCCCCTGCTTGTGTTCCCTCTCTCTCCGATGAATAAATAAGTAAATATTAAAAAAAAAATGAGTGCCTCCAAACAGTGGTGAAATCAGAGTAAGATCTGTGCTCTGGTAACTTGTGCCAATTCACTGCCTGATTTTGATGCTGCATGACAGCTCTGTAAGGTGTCACCACTAGGGGAGGCTGGGCGATGGGTACATTGTGTTGTACTATTTTTGGGGTATCTTGTGAATCTATAATTATTTCAAAATTAAAAGCTAAAAAAATTAACAGCAATGAAATTGCAGCCTGAGTCACTGTCAACAGCCAATTCAATCAGTAAAATGAGAGGAAAAAAAATCCTCAGTAATATTGGTTTTCATGAATTAATTCATTGGAGAAAAACTAGATTTTGAAGAGATTTATGATCAATTCTGACTTTGTCTTCATACGGTTACTAGGTTGTTTTTTTTCTTTCTAGAGCTGGGTACCTGTTGTGTTATCATCAGAGCTTTAACATCCTACGGAACATTGAGTGGGAATACATTTTAAAAAAGGAATTTAGTGTTGAAATTATCCTCTGATCACAAATTATCCTCTGACACCATTATACAAGTGTCTCTTTTTCTGGGATCACTACAGAAATGTCTAATTTTCTGCCCACTTTAAAGTTCTAGGTAGAAATGATAAGGTGACTTTTTGTAGCACCTTTCCCTAAGCATGAAGAGTTAATAGTGGGTGGTAGTGTCGAGCAGTGTTAAAAAGTCACCCAGAGCCGAATCCAGTGAAAGGACAGCTTTAAAAGAGCAACAGAGCAATTCATCCCTTAAGCAAAGACCTTATTTATATGCCACATTTCGGCTGGGAAGAGATTTTATGACCAAATCTTAGAGCCTTAAAGATGAAGTCTATAATATAAACACGCCAGCAGCATTAACTCTAACAGCACGAGGCGGGCTTGGCACACAGCCCCATTTATTATTTTGGTTCTTTTCAACATGAAAGACATTTCAATAGTCAGTGTAACACTTGCACTTATATGCTTCTCATCTATAAACTTTGAGATGTGATACAGAACTACGTGTAAAATTTAATTATAAACCCCACTGTATATTTTAACCCAGAGTAGATTGAAACTTTGGGTTCTAGAATGAACTTTGATTACTTCTTTCCCTCTAATAAAATAGATTTTGGGATATAGGATGGGCAAACCAAAGCTTCCTTCTGATTTGTTTGAAGCAGCAAGAAGTAAACGACTGAGAACTACTATCTTTTGTGGCCTGGGTTGCCGGCTAGGTTAGTTTGGTTAAAGTAAGATAAGGTCATGGGTAGAGAAAGCAACAAAAGCTATCAATTATCTACTTTCTGTACCTTTTGCTTCTGAGCCCTCATATATGCTGTTCCCTCTATTTACAGTGCTTTTCCATCTTTCTCTTTACCTAAGACTTTGTCCCTGCCTTTGAAAGGTTAGTTTTTTTTTTTTAAGTAGGCTTCACGCCCAGCATGAAGCCCAATGTTGTCTTGAACTCACGATCCTGAGTTCCAGACCTGAGGAGAGATCAAAAGTCAGAGGCTTAACTGAATGAGCCACCCAGGTGTCCTGGAAAGGTTAATTTTTATTCATCTTTCAGAACTTAGCTCAATACTTGCTTTCTAAAGGAAGCCCTATATTACATCAAGTTCCCCATTATACTTTCTCTTGGCATCCTGGACTTCTCTTTCACAGCATTTATGACAGATGTAATTGAACAATTAATTTAATAGTTTCACATTATGTCTTTTCTACTACGCAATAAAGTCTACAAGGGCAGAGAGATGTCTGACTTACACAGATTCACATCCCCAGTACCCAGTACAGTGCCTGGCATATACTAGGTATTCAGCAAACACTGGTTGAATGAGGTAAAGAATGCAGGAAGACAAAAGTAGAAGCAGAAGAATGGTAATAATCATATTATCTACATTTATTGAGCACTTAGCATACATAATGCTAAGCATTGGGTAAAAACTTTGCTTATGTTATGCTATTCGGTTCTTACCACAACTCTAAGATAAATACTCTTCTTATCCCCATTTAACAGATAAGAAAACTGAGAATTTAGAAAATTTGAGGAAGTTGCTCAAGGTTACATAGGTGGTAACTTTTTTTTTTTTAGTAGGCTCCATGCCCAGTGTGGAGCCCAGCGTGGGACCTGAGATCAAGACCCTAGCTGATCAAGAGTCAGATGCTCAACCAACTAAGCCACCCAGGCACCTCTTGGTGGTAACTTTTTGAGTCATGTAATAGCTTCTTTCATATTCCTTTTCATTCCCTTCTCCTTCCTCTGTCCATTTTATATCTACACTCACCTTTTCTCAGTGGAGAAAATTCCTGATGTCAATGATGGAGAGAAGTACCTTTGTTCTGGACATTCTTTGAGAACCTTGCTCCCTGGGGACAAGCTGCTTCTAGAGCATGTATTTGATGGGGTAGCCAAGGGCAGATCAAGTTGCAAGTTGAGAGCTTCAAAATATCTTTGTGGCAGCTGGTATGTGTTTGGATGATACTCTGAGGCGGGTTCAAAAGCACTGTTCTGCTCGTTCTAATATATATGATAATACTGTATTTTAGTTATAGGGTACTTTTTTTCATCAAGGGTCTAAATATTCTTTTTCAAGATATCAATTTCAAATAACACGATACAGTTTTAAATATGGACTCATAAGGCTGTTGAAGACCCCAAATGTGACTAGTGAACTGCTAATATTTAATATTTTTCCAATCTGACTCACGGTTCTCCCCTCACTGATGCCAGCTAGTGCCATCATCATGACTATCACGGTCTAGTAGTTTTTAAAATATACGTTACATACCAAGTAGGCTGCGGTAGCTTTCTCAGTGGCATTTGGAAACACATTAAAAATATGCAGCTTGACTTTTCATCCCCTTCACACCCTCTGCATTTCCCTTTAGGAGAGCTCAGAGGGAGGCATAGTGGGAAGAAAATGAGCCCAAAGAAAGGAAAATAGAATTTCACCCCTGTGGAAAACAGCGTGCAAACACAAATCTATTGTTCTTAATTCAGGTTCTGGTTTCCATGCCCGTCTTTTTGTGTCTATCATTTTATTTGTGTTTAAGAGTGCTTTTCCATTTAGGGGTGTTATTTTAGTTACCTCTCCTCATGTCCATCTTGCTAGTCCTGCTGTTCCATTTGCTGCTCCAGCTTATTTTTATGTTGTTCTTGATGATTCTTGCTCTTCATTCATCACGTTCATTCACTTTCTCTGCATCCTTTCCTAAATCTCCACTCCCTTTTAGCGTCTCTGATCCTAGACAGGTCTTTCTTCCAACTCCAAGAATACATTGATTCTAAACCTTGACCCTTTTAGTTAACTAATTTTATTTCCTTAATTAATCCCTATGTGTTTTATTCTTAAAATCTCTCCACAATTTTCTCTAATTGAATTTCCAGCTCCATATTTTCTTGTGAGGTTTCCTTCTGGCACAGTATTTACTTGGTTTCTTTTTTCCTTCATTACTGAGTTTAATTGGAGAGGCTTTTTTTTTTCCATCTCTGCTTTTTGTCTTCCGATGTACGTGGACTAAACAGTTTGAAGCAGTGAGCAGGGCATATAGAAGGAGCACTGGAATTGGAGTCAGAAGGTCTGTGCTCATGTCTCAGCTCTGCCACTTAGTCCTCAGAAGCTCATCTGTGGAATGGAAATAATGATATTACCGGCCCAGCTAAGGGATCAAATGAGATAAAATGATGTAAACAGACTGTAAATGTCTTCTACTCAGGGGATTTTTAGTCCTTACAGAACTGTTCATTTCTGTAAAATGGCACCTCTTTTCCAGTTAGCATAGGGCCAAAATAAAATGATGGAAAATGTGAACTTAAGCAGTAGAAGTTGAAAACCTTATCAAATTCTCCAAGAGGTACTGGTTACCTTTTTGGTAAATACATCTTGGTAATGGTGGCATAGAAGATGCTGACTGCATCTCCATCTCTTGGCAGTAGCGTGTACCCAAGGAAGGCTGTGGGGGAAGGGGATGCATATGGAAACTTACTTGCAAGATGAAAATTAAACTAGAATTCAACTAGAATTAAAAGAGAGCTTAGGTTCTCGGATCCAGAAGCTGTCATTCCAATTTCCCATACAGAGATGGAATCTTATTTTCATCATTTATTTAAGTGGGTTGTACAGATTTTGCATACACACTTTTTTGTAGTGGGTACTTGCTCTTTCGAGAAGCAGCCGGTTTTATGGCTGGATATTTTGTTTTGTGTAAAATAACCCATAACGTTTGCCTGCTACTTCTAGTGACTTCCTGAACAGGTCCAATTCTTACCTGAGACGGCTCTTGGATATTTCTGAACAGTTTCTGGGTTATTCTTTTCTACCGGCTACATTTCCTGTCCCTTGAATGATTTCTCACCTAACATGGATTTTTGTGCCCTTCCGCATTCTCAGATCACTCCATTTATCAATGGCCTCTACAAAACTGAGCCTCCAGAGCGGAACGCGGTACTCTGGACCTATTCTCCCCACAGAGATCTGGGCAGTATGGTATCACTGAGGAGGTTCATTTACCTTGGGAGCTTGGGTGCTGTTGCTGGTTTGAGAAAGCGGCACTGCAGTCCAAAAATTCTCTAGCAGAAGCCAATAAGCTAGTTTTTATGTGTATGTCAAGAACTTGCATTGATTAATTTATTTTCAGTAAGACTATAGAGGGCTTTAAGTTAAACTATGAATAATGAATTTCTTATTATTATGTAGAAACCAGAGGTGTCCATTCAGTATAATTGGAAGTACTTGAGGATACGATATTCCATGTGTCATGTTTATGCAAAGAATAGAATGCTCGCTGTCAAGTTCTTATTTATCATTCTTCTTTAACCTTTATTGAGTTTTTACTTTGCTCTCTTCATGTGAAGTCTTTTACATATATGATAGCCCTATGAGGTGAGACAGTTATTACTCCCATCTTATAGATAAGGATACTGAGGCACAGAGAGGTTTTTTAATTTGTCCAGGGGCCGCTGGTCAGTAGATCTGAACCTGGGAAGTCTGACTCTGAACTCCATCCAGCCTCACCTCCCCATGCAGTGCATAATTGGAAAATATTACTTAGGGGAATTGGTGGATTTTTGTTAGAGGAGAAGATCTGAACAAGTCCTTATCCTCAGATTTCTCTCTCCCAGGTTTTCAAGGTCCATTCCGTGGAACATTGGTACTTCAAGATGACATTACCGGGGGAAAAAGGAGTTCCCATGTTGAAGACCACACCGTCAGTTGCCATTTTTAACTCTGTCACTTTGTGCTATACTAAAGGCCTGACTCAAATGTTAAGTGACAGGTTTCCTTGAGATACTATACCGGAGAGCCCTTTGTAGATGCCAAATATGTGGTAAATGCTTATAGCTTCTTAGATCATTCATGAATTTTACATGCCTAAGAATGCCACTTAAAACAGTTACTTCTTGGCTCATTTACATATCCGGTACGAAGTATTCCAAAACTTGCTGAGTTTATGGTTATCGGCAGTTGCAACACACGTAATTATAATGAATTAGGAAGTTTAAGACCCAAATGTGGAGGCTACGTTAGAATAGAAACACTGGTAAAGAACAGGAAATGGGAAACAGTTTAAATCCTATCATGGTCTTTTGTCATTCTCTGAAGCAGAAATTCAGTTGAGTCCAACTGTCGATGATGCACGGAGGAGATGAAGCGTGGAGGAGAAATTTACATGAGTTGTTTTCCACCGCCCTTACATATACTTCAGTAGCAACCACAACAGCGACAATAAAGACACATAGCAATTCTCTAAGTTAACACTATGTTTTAATAGAACAACGAATTCTAGCACTCTATGGCCATCTTTTTTCTGTTTGCTAGCTAACTTCCTTTTATCCATCTTTGTTCCCCACAGGCGATGAATAATTCTTTCAGTTGTTCATACCATCCCCCTTCACACGAAGTATTTACTGAATTATCAGGGCCCACTTAAAAGCATCACTTTGGGAGACTAAACAAATTAAGTCCATCCAATCTCTCTGTGTAAATGACATTTTCAAAGACAAGTTAAAAAAAAATCAATCCATTCAGTAGAAGATAAAATAAAAATGTCACAAAAACCGGGCATAAAGTCAAACCAAGCAAGTTTGTACATTTTTATTATTATCTTTCCAAAATGGAAAGGAAAATAGAGAATACATGAACCTTAATTTTTGAGACCAGCCCAGGACACTGTAATTACATTAGCAACATCCAACAGTGCTATCAACACTGAGCAATTCCTCTCATCTCAACACAGCAGCCGACTCAGAAAATCACACCTTCCAGCTCATTGGATTTGTGACACTTAGTAAGGCATGTGTAATTGGGTAAAAATAGTCCTTACTGCAAGCTTTATTTTTTGTTTTCTTCTGTATTTCTCTAAAGGAAAAAATACTCATGGATCTCTTCTTGCTTCTTCAAGAAGGCTATAGTCAGATCCCCTTGGAAGGAGTGTATAGCATGACCTTCTTCAATCCTAGTCACCTGAAGGCCACATTCCTGACAGGAGAGAGTTGTGCCAGCAGAAGCCCTGGGAGCTCTTCCTCCCCCTACAAAGACGCTGGAGGTGCTGGGAGATCCCAGTCATCTGTTAATTCGATCCATTTGCCCCTTCTTATGCCTACTTTTTCTCCTGGATGCTGTTTCCAGAGCATAGTCCTAAAATATGAATCATATAATGCTCCTCCTCTGTTCAAACATCTACCATGGCTTTTTCTTGTGGATTGCTTCAAGTCTAAACTTCCCAGCATTCATCCAGAGAATAAATTCTTTAGGAAATCCAGTGCCATCCACTTGGTAATGCCTATTTTCCTCTTCTCGACATCTCCAACCCTCTGCCCTTGCCTTGCTTTGTACCCGTGTTCTCCCCCTGTTGGTTCTGGGTTCCCTTCCTGAACTGACTTCCCTTCTCCTTTCTGCTTGTTCAAATCCCTGCCTTTCCTCCAGTTCCTACTCACCTTCCATGCCATCCACGAAGCCTTCTCTCTTTATCTTCCTATCATTAGGTTGGAGACATTTCCTGCAAGAAAGGAGCCAGGATATACAAAGACAGAAGGGAATTAGGTGTGGGAAAGTTTACCCCAACCTTTATTTATTTATTTATTTATTTATTTATTTATTTATTTATTCATTCATTCGTTCGTTCGTTCGTTCATTCGTTCATTCGTTCATTCATTTATTTTACTTAAAAAAATCATGTTTATTCAAGTATAACATACACACAGAAAAAGGCACAGATCCTAAGCATCTAGCTTGATGATTTTTTACAAAGTGAACTCACCCATTTATCAGCACCCAGGTCAAGAAACAGGGCATAATGAACATTCCTGAGTCACGCTTGTGCCCACATCTAGTATCTCTACTGGCATCCTCTAGGATAACCGCTATCGTTATTTCTATTACCGTACGTTAGCTTTAACTAATTCAAACTTTATTCAAGTCGGAAAAGAGTATTCACTCTTTTGTGTCTGTTTTCTTTCCTTGAATGCTATGTTTCTGGAATTCATGTATGTTGTTACATATAGATGTACTATATTTATTCTCATTGCTGCATACTGTTATATTACATTAATATACTTCAACTTATTGATTCTACTATTGATGAACAATTGGGGAAATTTCTAGTTCAGAGCTAATATAAATACTTCCACTAGGAACAATTTTGTACATGTCATTTTGTGAATATATATTTGCATTTCTTTGGGGGAATATAAGTAGGAGTAGAATTGCTGGGTTATAGGATATGCATGTTGATATGCCAAATATTTTTTTCCAAATTATTCCAATAGTTATTCCTATTGACAGTCTAACCAACAGTGTACAAACATTCTGGTTGCTTTACTTCCTCACCACTCTTGCAGGGCTGGTTTAGTGACCACAGATTATGTGTTGGGGTGTTGACCGATTTTTATTCATTTTGAGGGGGCTTCTCTTTGCTTCCAGGACTTGAATGCCTGTTTCCTTCCCTAGATTAGGGAAGTTCTCTGCTATAATATGCTCCAATATACCTTCTGCCATCCCCCTCCTCTTCTTCTGGGATACCAGTTATTCTAATATTGGTTTGCTTTATGGTATCACTTATCTCTTAATTCTCCCTTCATGATCCAGTAGTTGTTTATCTCTCTTTTTCTCAGCTTCTTTTTTCTCCATCATTTTGTCTTCTATTCTCTCTTCTGCCTAATTTTTCCTTGCAGTTAGAGCCTCCATTTTTTGCTGTTTTCTTTTTATTTATTTTTTAAATTTATTTTTTTATTAACATATAACATATTATTTGCCCCAAGGTGCATGTAGAGCCTCCATTTTTGATTGCATCTCATTAATAGCCTTTTTGATTTGACTTGATTAGATTTTAGTTATTTTCTTTATCCAGAAAGGGATTCTCTAGTGCCTTCTATGCTTTTTTCCAGCACAGCTAGTATCTTTATAATTGTTTTTCTGAACTTGAGTTCTGACATCCTACTTATGTCCATACTGATTAGGTCCCTGACAGTCAGTACTGCCTCCTGTTCTCCTTTTTGAGGTGAGTTCTTCCATCTTCTCATACTGTCCAGAGAAGAATAGATGAATGAAAGAACAAAATACTAAAATGGCTGCAATGACCCCAGAGAAATATATACTAAACAAATCAGAAGACACCCCAAACCAAAAAAATAAAAAATAAAAGAATATAATCAGACAGGTGAACAGAACAGAGCAATACACTAGATTCTGTGTGTATTTTGGTCTGTTTGTTAGAAAACTAGATCCCAAAATTATAAAGAAAGGAAACTTATATATGTACAAAAATAAAATTAAATACAATGAAAGGATAGAATATAATTGTAAAAATGAAAATTAAAAAAAATTTAAAAAAGAGTTGATAAAATAAGAAATTGGTTAAAAAAGGAAAGAGAAAAAAATTAAAATTAAAAAACTAACGAATCGTGTGAAAAACCCCATGAATTCTATATACTCTTTTACCCTAACACTGGAGTTTTGCAGTTCTCAATGATCTGTAAACTTGATCTTGGCTGAATGTTATTGCTGATCTTCTGGGGGAGGGGCCGACTGCGCTGGTTCTCAGGTTTCTTGCCCCCTGGCGGAATTACACCACCTTTGCCAGGGGGCCAAGCTAAGTAATTTGCTCTTGGATTGCTCTAGGTTGTTCTATGTGGCTTTTGTTCTCTGAAGGTTGTCCATGCAGCTTTAGAGGTTGAGAATGAAAATGGCGGCCTCTGAATCTCCAGCACTAGAGCTGAAGGCTCGGGGCCCCCCCTCCTCAGTGCCCCCTCAGTGAAAAGCAGTCAATCACTCTTGTTTCCCTGTCTCCATCCTCGCTCTGTGCTCACCTGGTCTGTGACTGAGCATTTCTATCTCAGGCATGCGACCGCATTTCAAGTCTCCAAACCCTGCAGACTCCTGTGGTGCTACTATGCCGCTCCTCCCTAGGGAGGAAGGTGGGGTCTCGCCAGTTCTGCTGTTAGTTGGGCCCCTGCTCTGAGATCAGTCACCAGACTGTGCTGCAGTTCACAGTATGTGGCAACTGCAAGCTGAAAGCCCACTCTCAGGTTCACTGATTGCAACTGGCTTCCTTGCTCAGATGCCACGATCAGGCACTCCCGGTCTTCCTGTGACCTGGAGGATCCTGAGACCACAGTGTCCCACCTAGGATTCTGCCCCACTTTGCCTCCTGAGCACCTTTCAGCCAGGGACATCCCTCACTTAAGCAGACTTCTAAAAGTTCTGATTTTGTGCCCTGCTGCTCTATCACTTGCCAGTAGCTGGCTTACAGAGGCTCCCTCCCCATGCAGTTTATCTTTGCATATATTGCCTCAGATTCACTTCTCTGCACCTCCTACCTTGGAGAAAGTGGTCACTTTTCTATTTGTAGAGTTGCAGCTCTTCTTTTCTTAGACCTCTGGTTGAAATCACAGGTGTTCAGAATGATATGATAGCTATCTAGCTGAATTCCTGGGACCAGACGAAACTAAGGTCTCCTACTCTGCCATCTTGGACTATCTCGACTCCTCATCTTTAGTTCCATGCAGTCTATAATTGCTACATTTCATTCCATTTCCAGCTCTACCTAGATGTCTCATAGCATCTTGAACTTGAGAAGCGACCCTACTTTCCATCAACATCCCATACCTCCTCTTGGGTTCCCTCTTTTTAACAGTGATATCATCCTATACCCAGACACCCAAAGCTAAAAATTCAAACACTGTCCTTCAAAGTCCTTTGCTTTCCTTTATAGCTCATCTGGTCACCAAGAACTGTAGTATCCTGTCTTCCATACCTCTCAACACCACTCTCTCTTCTCTTTTTCACTGGTTGAACTGCCAGGTTTTCTCCGAGGTCTTCTGCCTCTTTTCCAGCACCTTTTCTCTTTCCTTACTCTCTGACTTATCCTCCTTCACCTTGACCCTAAACATGGGAAGCCTGAAGTGGCCCACACCACTCTCTATCTGCGGTGTATTCTGCTGTTTATTCACTTCAACATCTCCTATTCAGTCTTAAAATTCCATCCAGGTAACATCACACCTGAGGAAGCTCACCACTCTCAAGGGAAGCTAACATTCTATTTCTCTGTGTGTCTTTACTTCCATCATAGCACTCAAATACCAATTTTAATTTGTAATACCAATTTACTCTCCAACTAAAGTATGAACATCTTGAGGGTAGAACACCTAGCATCTACCACAGTACTTGATCACAATGATGTTCTCCTAAAGAAGTATTCTGTGAATGAATAGCATGTAGTTCTAAGCTTCTCTATGTTTTTTTTAAAAGAATTATTCATTGGTTTACAGACATAAGTATATCTTTCTAAGATTATAAGGACCTCAACAGTAAAAAACTCTGTGTGTCTAAAACTGCACTAGAAAAACCCCACACATGAAGAAGTGTGATAGTTACACTAGAGATCATGACTGAGAGTAATAGGTCAAATATGTGAACTGATCAAGAGGCTACATTTTTATTTTTACTGTTATTTCTCTTTCCTGCTCAGCCTTTAATGGATACATCTTCAGCTTATCGAGTAGAAGTGTAATCATTTTTTAGGACATCACTTTCAGGTCTAGCCAAGGGCATCCATCCACAGAGCCCATCATCAGCTGCGGTTGACCAGGGCTCTAATTTGGCTGTTATCACTGCACTCTTTTGTAAGAAAGGTTGACTAAGCTATGACCTTGTCTATTTCACAAAATATAGAGAGCTCTCCCTATAAACTTCTTCCATAAGTTTTAAGACCTTTCATTTTAATGTCTGGGAGCTGTAGATGAGGTATAAATAACCATCAAGGAAGCAGTGTGGTAAAGAAATAGTAGCAGATCAACAATCCAACAAGCCAGAATTCTGCTCTTGATGAAACTATTCAAATAAAAAAAATCTATTGGCACAGTAGTTTCAGTTTCTTAAACCTATACAGAATTTAGGATTTTTTTTTTTTTATTTGTCAGAGAGAGAGAGAGAGAGGGAGGGAGGGAGCATACAAGCAGGCAGAGTGGCAGGCAGAGGCAGAGGGAGAAGCAGGCTCCCTGCCGAGCAAGGAGCCCGATGCAGGACTCGATCCCAGGACCCTGGGATCATGACCTGAGCCGAAGGCAGCTGCTCAACCAACTGAGCCACCCAGGCGTCCCCCTATACAGAATTTAGAATGAAAAATAAAGTATATGTAATTCAGTAACAGGGATAAATGCAAGAACCAAAATGCATAAGAAAAGCTCACATATTGCCAAACTATTCCACATTCATGTCTTTTTTTGGACATCTGGTGGACTTAGGGCTTGATTGTGTTTTATGATAATTCAAAACATGGCATTTCCTATGCATTTGCCATACTCCCGCTATATTATATTGCATCATATGGCTCCTCTATCCCAGCCAAACTGCTCCACAACTTGGCCCTGAAGAAGCTTCACATTCTGGCTCCTGCCCTGATACCTCCACCCCTCATGTCACCCCTTTCTAAGTCATGCTCTTTCAAGACATAGCTAAACCCATAAAGAGTGTATAATGCCTCAAAGGCAAAATGGATACTAATTTGGGAGGACTTAATTCTGCAGGCAGAAAAAAAAAATCCCAAGATGGTTGGGTATGGGTATGTTGAATGCTATCAGAACATTATCTTAGGGATAATCCCTCCTCCAAGAAATTATTATGCCAAAATAGATAATTGCAGGGCCCTGGTCAACTTAGGAGGTTTAAATATAATAATTAGTGACTATTAACCTACTGAGTGAGTTAAGGCCAAACTTATCTAAGGTATGAAAAGCAAAGCGATAGTAATTCTGTTCTTAAATTCTTGGTGTTTTCAAAGTGCTTAATATACATTATTGCATCATAATACTGGGAGTGTTACATGGAGAATAACTGGTGGGCTGTAGCCCCAAACATCAATAACACTGTTATGGCCAGCAAGTTCTCTTCCTGCTTCAGATCCTACATAACATCAGATCATTCACTCATTCAATCAAAAATACTTTTTGAGGGGTACCTAGTTGGCTCAGTCAGTTAAACATCTGCCTTCAGCTTAAGTCATGATCCCAGGGTCCCGGGATTGATCTCTGCGTCGGGCTCCCTGCTCTGCAGGGAGCCTGCTTCTCCCTTTCCTTCTGCCTGCCGCTGTCTCTGCTTGTGCTTACTCTCTCTCCTCTCTCACTGCCAAATAAATACATAAAACCTTTAAAAAAAAATTTTTTTTTTAAATTTCCTACTCGTTTTAGGCAGTGTTCTAAGCACCTGAGGTAAAACCATGGACAAAACAGACAAAAATCCTTGCCTTCATGAAGCTTATATTCTAGAAGGAGAAGACAATGAGCAAAATAAGATAAGGAAGTGATAGATGTTACAGAGGGAAATTAAGCAGAAAAAGGAGCATAGGAAACAGGGAAGAGGAGTTCATCAAAGAAGGATTACTTGAAAAGTGATATTTGGGCATCGAGTTGAAGGAGGTGAGGCAACAAGTCATGAAGGAGGAATAATGTTTATGGTAGATTGTTTGCAAAAATGACCACAAGAGTTCCCATTCCTACAGCCACATCTTTGGGTAGGCCCTTCCACATGGATTCTAGGATTAGCCATGAGACCTTATTTGACTGATGGGATGATATTAGGTATGATCCAACTGATCTCAGAAACTCTTGTGACCACCAAATGTAAACGAGCCTGGGCTACCCTGATGGATGATGAGAACCATGTGGCTAAGCCATCCCCATTGCTCCGTCAGCAACAAGCCACTGCTATTATAGTGTGAAAGCAATCACAGACGATACATAAACATACAGGTATGGTTGTGCTCCAGTGAACCTGAGTTTACAACAAGAGGTGGTAGGTCAGATTTGGTCAGCAGTCGGTAGTTTGCCAACTCCTCTCCTAGACTACCTAGCCTCAGCCACGCTGGCCTAGACAATAACTGTCCAGTCAACCCAGAGAACCATGAAAAGCAATCATTGTTATTTTAGGCCATTACATTTTGGATCGGTCTGTTACACAGCAAAAGGTAACTGCTACAGTGTTCCAGGCAGAGGAAACCAAATACACAACCCTAACGAGGGAGCATGCTTGTGATACTCTAGGAATTATTAATAGAGCAATGTCAGTGGAGCCAAGTCAATAAAGAGGAGAATAGTAAAAATATTAGCACAAAAGAAACAGGATAGAGGGAAAGGATAGGCAGGTTATAAGAGCTGTGAGGGCCATTGGAGCCGAAGAGTGACATGATTTGACTTTTGTTTTTAAAAGCTCAGTCTAGCTGCTATGTTGAAAATAGACTCTAGGGTACAAGGGCAGAAGCAGAGAGATCATTTCTATTGCAGTAACCTGGGTGGGAGATTCAGTTGACTGGACTTGGGTGATAGCAATAGAAGTTGTGAGAGGGATCTGAATTTGGGTATATTTTATTTATTTTATTTGATTAATTAATGAATTAAGTAATTTGAAAGATTTTATTTATTTATTTGACAGAGAGAGTGAGCGCAAGTAGGCAGAGAGGCAGGCAGAGAGAGAGGGGGAAGCAGGCTCCCCGCTGAGCAGAGAGCCCAATGAAGGGCTCGATCCCAGAACTCTGAGATCATGACCTGAGCTGAAGGCAGAGACTTTAACCCACTGAGCCACTCAGGTGCCCCTGAATTTGGGTATATTTTAAATAAGATGCACTAATAGTTTGGATGTGAGCTAGAGAAGAAAGAAGGGAATTAATGATGACATCATGGCTTTTATCTTGAAAATCTGGAAATTGTTATTTGTGATGGAGAAAATAGTAGCTAGAGAAGTTTTGGGGAAAAATATAAGGAGTTCTATGTGGCACACTAAGTTTAAGATGTTCATTAGGTTTTGAGTAGGTATTTGTACAAATGGGTCTGAAGTTCCGGGAAGAGGATTGCATTGGGGGTACAAATCTGGAATCATCAGCACAGAGAGGGCATTTTAAATGCATGAAATTGATGAGATTGCCAAAGGAGTGCATAGACACAGTGAAGAGAAAAGCCTTAGGAAGTGAGCCTTGGGAAATTCTAATACTAAGATGTCAGGGAGATGATGAAGAGGAATTGAACACTAAAGGAGCAGGCAACCGAGAAGCAGAGGCCAGAGAAGTATAAAGAAAATGGGGAGAGTGAAATATCTTGAGGGTCAGCTCAAGAAAGTGTTCATGGCAGGTGAGGGCTGAGAATTAACCCTTGGAGTGATCAGTGCAGGGGAATTTGGAGACTATGACAAAATCTGTTTCGGTGGAGTTATGGACATGCAAGCCTGATAAGCATGGGTTTAAGAGAAGTTGGGAAGACAGGAAATGAAGACTGTGAGTATGGAGAGTGCTTTCAAGGAACTAAGCTGTGAAGTAGAACAGAGAAACCAATCAGAAGCCAGAGGGTAATTAGAGGAATATTTTAGAGTAAGATAAAAAATATCATGGTTTTATTCTGTAGGAAATGATCCAGTGAAGAGAGAGAAAATGATAATACAGAAAAGAGAGTGAGGCTGTCTTAGACCATGCAGCCCATTCAAGCCACCAGATCACTGCATCAGCATGAGTAACTCCCGATGAGACACAGAAGGTAAGTCCTTGAGTGGACAAGAAGAGATGGGCACCAGGGCAAAAGTGGAGGGGCTAGCCTTAGATAGAGGCATGGAGGTTTCATCTAGTAAGAAGAGAAGGGGTAGAGTAAATGTGCCCACAGGCTGGTGGGTGGAAGGTATGGTGGTAGGTGGGAGTCTCTGGATGTTCTCATGGTTTCTGTTTGTTCAGTGAAATAGGGAACAGGGTTACCAGCTGAGAGTGAGGATTGGGAAGATGTGTGAGTGGTTAGAGGCTGGAGGAAGTAGTAGATTGTTTCAGTAACAACTCCCAGTGCATAAGGCCCTTGCCATTCCTCTCCCACACAATTCTGGGTTTGCCATGTGATTTTCTATAGCTAAGAAGACATTGGAAAATATGATGCAAACTGTGGTTTAAAAGAGTGCCTGTTTCTGGGAACTCCCGCCACTACTTGAGGAAGCTCAGGCTAGCCTGCTGGAAATGTGTGACCCATCCAATAGCAAGCACCAACTGCCATCTTAGATAAACCAATGTCATTCAAGTCACCAGATGACTGTAGCCCCATAAATGACACCCAGCAAATCCAGCAGAGGAACTACCCAACTGATTCAAACCCAATTGCTGACCCACAAAATCATGAGCAAATACAGTAATTACTGCTTTAACACATTATTTATTGGGATGGCTTGTTATGTGGCTAAGGTTAATGGATACAGAACAGAATTATGGATAATGGGCAGGGAGGGTAAGAGAGATACTAGAATGGGGAAATACAGTTTGGTGGCTGGTGGTACCAAGGGACCCTTTAAGAGCCATACTTATTAAATTTAAACTCATTCAGTCAAGATGGTTGGATTTTTCTCTAGCCACATTCAGTTACATGGGTGCAGGTGTGGTCTAGGGGAGAAAGGAATTTAACCGGGTCAGGGATTTTTGCCAAGCAAGTACAGCAAAGCAAGAGGGTCAGGCAAAGTGGAAATATGTACAAGGGAATGATTATCATCATTTACCATAGGCTTTAACCTCAGAAAATAGAGGAGGTCAAGGAGTTGAGATGCAATGAAAATGTTATCGGACCATTTGATAGGATTTCCCTGAGGGGTTAAAAGATTTTGGGCATCAGGACACTGGGGAGAATGAACTAGAAAAAAGGAGGTGGCCAGAGAGTCTGATACATGAATTAGAGATTATGGAAAGAAGACAGTTACCTTAGAAGACAAGGTCTATGATATGACTATAGCAATGGGTGGCTAACTGGACTGGAGGATAAGATTGTGGGAAAAGAAGCAAGAAAGTAAGAGGCCAGGTTGTGGAAGGATCATCTATGTGGACATTGAAATCAGCAGGAATTAGGACAGGGCTCATACTGGAGAAGGTTGCTACCAGCCAGGAGCAAGAGAGTCAAGAAACATCAGGTGGCAGTCCCTAGATAACTACAAGAAGGGATAGTGTGGGGGCACAGTGTGATGGCATTCAATTCTAAACTGGGCCATATAAGGGCAGAGGGACAAGAGGGAGAACGGCCTGGGAGTGTGAACAAAGAAGAAGGACACTTGCCTTACTTTCAGGCCTGGTGGTACTGTGTGTGTGTTGTGGGGGTGGGGGAGTGACCATGACTCCAGGGGGCTGTCCCAGAAGTGGTGTCCTTAGTGACATTCCTGATTGTCCACAGAGTGAGAAGGTGAAGACAATGTTCAGAAAAGAGGTTGAGAATGTAGTAGGAGATCATGCTGATAATGGCCCATGATTTCCAAACAGCCCAAGGGAAGGATTTCAAGAGTTGGGGGAAGTTGAGAGAAGGGGACGGAAAGGGGAAGTGCCCAGCCTTATGAGGATTAGTGTGTGAAGGCTGAGGAGTGTTCTGGGAAACGGGTGGGCGATGTGGTTCTTGTGGTGAGGAACATAAGCAGCGATAGAGGCCGTTTGAGATTAGACCTCGTGAGTGCAAGGCAGACAGTGATAGTGAGGCGTCAGTTGTGGAGGCTGGGGAATTTCCAGGGGACCCCTCTTCACATCTGTCTATTGAGATGTGGAAGTCCCGCGGTGGTGGTCATGTTTTGTGAGCGGAACCATCATATGGGTAAATGCCGTGCTGTATAAGCTCACCGTTGTTTCTGGATCCCATCTTGCCACACTCGCGCTCCCAGGCAGTGACTGGTGGCTAAGGTGCACAGGCCACTTGTGAGCTGCAGGGGCTGCTGATAGACTTCCTTCTTCCACGTGTCTGACAAGAACAGTGAATGGCTTTTTAAGAGAGGCCAAAAGTGCCAGAGCTGTGGGCGATGTTCTTTCTCTGGGAGGAAGGGTGCAAACCTGCATTTCTTTGATGTTGCTCTAAAATGCTCACACCGGCCCCACCAGAGGCTTTGATGTTCTCCTAGCACTTCTGACATTCTGACATCTGGACTTGTACTCTTCCGAAGCAGCAAATTGAAACGATAGTCAAACTCTGGTATAAAAGGTAAAAGGACAGCAAGACCTTATACAGAACTTTCTGATGCCTTTCTGATGCCTTTCTGATGCTCTTGATCTGAGAGAATACTCTCCCTGCCTCTTAAAATGCAGGATCACTAGGTTTCACATTTTAATATTCATCCCAAGTGTCTGTCACTGGGCACCCGCATCCTCCCAGGATTTCTCCAAGAAGGGATTTACCAACCGGCTCCTGAAGCCCAGATCCAAATCCGTTGTTTACTCAGATGACCTTCTAGTTAAACATAAAAACATGCTTGCCCTTCAGCTGTCCTCCATACTTCATCTTTTATGAGCTTACCTTGAGTTAGACTTTTTCCCTTCACACCAGATGGACTTCTCTGGCCTCTGTTTTCAGTTCCGGCAGGCCCGAATTTGGAAGTCTGTCTCATGTTGTTTTCTCCTTCACATCTGTCAGGCCAACTCCTCCTCATCTTACAAAGTTCAGCTTAAAGCGAACCACCTCCCAGAGAATGATCCACATCGTGACATTTTAGTCAATAGGGTATTCTTTTCTTCATTTCTTTATTCTCACTTTTCCATCCACATCCACATCCACATACTTTGAAGAATGAGGGGGGGGGGAGCAAACATTTTTTTTTATTGTTTGGTATTAAAGTTGCTTTGTCATTTTTTTTTTAATGGGTGAAATCCTCCCATACAGAGCATGTCTTTCTGCCAACCTTAACCCCTTTATGAGTTGGACCATCATGATTATGATTTTGATTGAGTTCTCCATCCTCCTGCCACCTGCAGGTCTCCACTTCTTAACATATTAGACAAGTTGGGCATTTTCTTTTTCTTGAAATTTCTTTCTCTGAAGTCCACACTCCTTTGCAGCCACAAACAGATCCAACATATGTTTTCTCACTGGCGTGCTGACATAATGGTTGGAGCTCTAGTACTGGAATGTGAGATAAAAAAAGACTGGAAGCCTTGTACTGTAGAACAACAGAAGAATATATTTTATCGAATCAAACATATCAATTTTAAGGCACACCATTATTTTATGTACCACAAAGAAAGAAGAAAATGCTATCAAAATAGGACACATTTTTTTCATCCACTAGATTTTCCTTAGATTTTCTAGTTTATACTTATTAAAATATCTCTCTTTTTTTTTTAAAGATTTTATTTATTTAACAGAGAGAGATCACAAGTAGGCAGAGAGGCAGGCAGAAAGAGAGGGGGAAGCAGGCTCCCCACTGAGCAGAGAGCCCGATGCGGGGCTTGATCCCAGGACCTCGAGATCATGACCTGAGCCGAAGGCAGAGGCTTTAACCCACTGAACCACCCTGGCGCCCCTAAAATATCTCTTTTAAATTTATTAAGACACAGATTTTTTTTTTGTCATTAGATCACTGTTGTGCATACACACGGAAAGGAAACTGCGTGCTAAATTAATTATGTAAGGTACTGCCAAAACCTCTTTAGATTCAAATTTCAATTCTTCTAAGATATCCGCCTGTTCATTGCAGCATTATTCACAGTAGCCAAGATAAGGAAACAACCCAAGTGGCCATTGATAGATGCATACATAAAGAAAAAATATATGCACGATGGAAAAAAGGAGGAAATCCTGCCATTTGCAGCAACATGGAAGGACCTTGAGGGTATTAAGTGAGATAAGTCAGACAGAAAAGACAAATATTGTATGATCTCACTCATATCCGGAACCCGAAGAGCTGAACTTACTGAAACGGAGTAGAATGGTGGTTGTGAGGGATTGGGGGTGGGGGAAATGAGGAGATGTTGGTCAAAGGGCACAAACTACCAGTTATAAGAGGAATAAGTCATGGGGATCTAGTATACAGCATGGTAACTGTACTTAACAGTACTGTATTGTATACTTGAAAGTTGCCGAGAGAGTACATCTTAAATGATCTTGCCCTGCACTCACAAAGAGGTGATGGAGATTTTAACTAACCTTGTTGTGGTGATCATTTAATGACATATATGTGTATCGAGTCATCACGTTGTACACCTTAAACTTACACAATGTTATATGTCATTAATATCTCAATAATTTGAACTCTTATAAATCACTTTTGTACTCAGAATCATTGATTGCTCTTACTGTCATTCTCTGTGCCATCAAGAGTGTCGGCAATGCAGCTTTTCTTTTTTTTTTTTTTTAAGATCTTATTTATTTATTTGAGAGAGAGAGAGAGCGAGCACAAGTTGGGGGCGGGGAAGGGACAAGCAGACTCCCAACCAAGTGTGGAACCTGGCAAGGGGCTTGATCTCATGACCGTGAGATAATGACCTGAGCCGAAACCAAGAGCCGGACACTCAACTGCCAGAGCCACCCAGATGCCCCAACGAAGATGCAGCATTTATTAAGAGTACTCTTCTTAGTGCCTCTAAGATTTTGTTCCTAGCCAATGATGCCACTCTGTCAAGTCTCGATGTGACTGCTCAGGCAGTGACAGCTATGGCCAACAGCGATTGTAAGATTCATCCCAATTTCAAAGATGTTAGAGTGGGAAAAAATGTACCTCTTGAAAGCAGTGAAATAAGATGGAAGGAGCTTCTTCAGCAGCCTGAACTGTTGTTCTCCTCCATGCTTGTTCACATACAGGAGAGAAACCCTATCTTTTTAAAGCTACTGCTTTTCCAAGCTTTGTTACTCATAACCGAATGCAATCCAAACTTAGATAAGATTCTTTTTTTTAAAGATTGTATTTCTTTATTTGTCAGGGAGACAGACAGACAGACAGAGAGAGAGAGTACACAGGCAGAGGGAGAAGCAGGCTCTCTTGCTGAGCAAGGAGCCACATGTGGGACTTGATCCCAGGACCCTGGAGTCATGACCTGAGCCAAAGGCAAACGCTTAACCGACTGAGCCACCCAGGCATCCCAGATAAGATTCTTAAACATATGTTAGCCTTTATTACTTTGTTTTCTCACTATAACTTATTCCATTCTTATGTCCTCCATGACCAATCAAGGCATAATTTTCTTTATCTTTTAGGTCTTCTAACACTTTGCTAATTCCCCTCATTTCACCCTTTGCTTCAGCCTTGAAGCAAATTCTCCATCAATATCCCTCTGAATTAGAACTCAGGACTGCAGGAAAACAATTTGTAATAAAAATGTTCATTATTTTAAACTCTGAAGCATAGTATCACTTCCAAGATTAATGATAATGCTTTTCACTATTGAATGATTAAATATGTCTCTTGGGCTTGCAAAAAGAAACCGAAATTGCTGACAAATGAAAAAAATTGAAGGAGATATTAAAAATCAGAAATGTAGAACAAATTTCAAGAGTAGAGAAGATTCAGAAGGAATTAATGTGTGCTTTGTACTTCTTGTCACACCTTTCTGATGGGAAAAAATACGTTTCCTTTTCCTGGAAAATGAAGTGCAAGTTGTCAGTGACAACCATCTATTAAGAAATTTCCTTTTGTGATACAGTGAGGATTTTTGTCCCCAGAGGTAAATTATTCAACACAGTTAATTTGAATCTGTGTTTGAGCCTGCGATGGAGTTAGCAATTTTATCATTTTCCCCTCAGTCTGTTCTGATATCATCATTGCCTGAGACCCCGGTACCCATAGCAACAGTGACTATTTCAGACATCGGTCCTCGGTCCTCGAAGCAGCGCAGCGGAGCATGGCCACTGACTGACAGGCACCCAGCTGTGCATGGGGTGTGCTATTTTCCCCCGGCTGGCGACCAAGTCACAACTCACTCAGATGTCCTGAAGGGCAGGTTATCGAGGGCTTGGGATGGCTGTGAGTATGCAGGGAGGTGGCACAGTCACAAAAGTTTGCTCGCTCCCTTTGAGGGGTGGGTACATGGCAGAGAAGGGTGGGAATGACGGACAAAGTTAAGACATCTGGTAGGAGCGACAGGGCCAACTTCATTAGTCTGCATTCTCACTTCGTTCCACCCCTGCCCCACGTTTTCAAGAGGCTGTTGATGGACCCCAAAACTGAACCTCAAGGAGGGGATTTCGAACATTCCTTTCGTCTTGCGGAACAAGAGGGAGAACTGCCACTGTGTCTAGACTCCCTTGCCAGGGACTCTTACAGAAAAGCCCTGAAATGTAACACTACAAGCAGCAGCTTGTAAGAGGCACTGGAGTGTAATCACAATGCTGTTTGAGGCTTGTGGGTGAGGAAATCCTTCTTTTCTAGGTAAAATAAGAGGATGTAGATCTATGCAGACTCCTCGGCATTATCCCGGGGGAGTCCCTCTGGGTCACAGGACAGGGAAAGATGGGGTAAAGAGGAGGCCCAGCAGCCAAGACCTAACCAGACTCGGGTTGGCCTGCGGGCCCAGGGCGGAGACCACAATGGGCATCGGTCCGGTGCCTAGATTCCGGGACGCTGTGCCTGGCTGGGGCACCGGGTGTCTCTGTTCAGCTGAGCTGGGTTTGCAGGCACAACGTGTATGTTTTGCAGCCTCCCCTTGGACCTGAAGAGAAGCCACTGAGAGCGAAACCATGTGGGCGGAGAGTGCACTCGGGGGGATTTCTGGGCCTGAGGTCTTCCTGGGTCTTCAGTGCCAACTCAGGTACCAGCGTCACTGCCTGTGCAGGGGAAGGAGCCTGAGCAGAAGGATTCAGGTATGCAGGTGCTGCCTGCCTTCCTGTGATGTACCCTACCTCTCATACGTTCTGTTGCTAGCTCTGAAGACTCCGCTCGTGGGAGCAGGATTTGGCTGAGGTTTGGAAGCCATGCCTACCCAAGGCCGGAAGGCATACCTGTAATTAGGGGAGAGACTGCAGTGATCAGGGCTGTCTTTACGAGTGTTGGGGATTTCCCTCCCTTCCGGGTCTGGTTATTTCCAGTCTACACACACAGTCTTGCTTAACCCATTGATATACCTGTGGGGTGGCAACAACAACAAAATGGAACATGGCGTCAGAAGGTCTATGTTTGCGCCCACAGTCCATAACTTCTTATTTGTGTGGCCTCCCTTTTTCTCACGTGTTAAGACATGGTCACAACACCTGCCCTCCTTACTTCCTGAGGGTCTTGCCAAAATAAAATACAATAATGTAGATAAAAGGACTGGGATTTGCAAAGTGCCTTTGTTACTTTACTTTGTGACACGCATGTCCATGGGGAGGTTAGCCTAGGGGTCACTTGCCATTATCACTAGCCCAGGGTAGATCTCTGTGCAATCCCACTTCCTGCCCTTCTTCCCCAGGGGCAACTAATAGGATGACTTCTAGACCATGTTTTTTTTTATACTTTTATCATACATATGCACCCACAGACACCAAGGCCCCAGACCACCCACCTCATCCCACCCCACCCTACCCCACCCCATCCTCACCCTCACATTGTTTATCAGGGGAAGATTGATTTGTGTTTTCCAGGGTCCCAGGGAATACCTTCCCCCTGCAATCTCCTGAGATCCTGACCTGTATGTGGATGGGGTTGGGTGGATGGCGAGACTCCTGGACACCTATTTACGAACTTTAAAGGGGAGACATTTGCACACACGAATCAGAGACCTTTGTTTATTTAAGAGCCAAATAACTTTATTGAAACCAAACAACTTTATTTATTTATGGCAAAACCGGAAGAAAAAAACTGGAACCTTTTGCAAGGGCAATACTGCAATATGCATGCTCGGCATGGTGATCAGGGAAAGTCACCATGCACCCTGGGGCTATGGGGAAAACAGTCCCAACTCAGTCCTTTTTGTCATTGTCACCCAGGGTGAGCTTGTCAAAGAGGTACTCTGCCAGGCGGTCTTCCGGAGCCCGCATCTTGCGCAGGTTGGTGACATAGCCCCCCAACTCTTTGATGGCCTTGACTTGCTCCTGCAGGTAGTGGCGCTCCAGGAAGTCACACAGGTGGGCGTCGTTTTTGTCGGTGGCCAGCTGGTGCAGGTCGAGCAGGCTCTGGTTCACGCTCTTCTCCAGGTGCAGGGCGCACTCCATGGCCTTCAGGCCGCTCTCCCAGTCGTCGCGGTCTGGCCTCTTGATGTCGCGGAGGCGGATATGGCCTCCGCGCTGGTTCTGCAGCTCCATCAGCTTCTCGGCATGCTCGGTCTCCTCGCGGGACTGGCGCAGGAAGAACTGGGCGAAGTTCTTCAAGGCCACGTCGTCGCGGTCGAAGTAGAAGGCCATGGACAGGTACGCGTAGGAGGCGTAGAGCTCCAGGTTGATCTGGCTGTTGATGGCGGCCTCGCAGTCGGGGTGGTAGTTCTGGCGCACTTGTGAGAGCGGCGCGGTGGCCATGGCTGGCGGCCCGGGCACCAAGGCGAAGGTGACCGCGGTGCGAAGCGAAGGCTGTGGCGCCAAAGGCGGTGGCGACAGGTCCGCAGTGTGCTTTTAAGCTAGGCGAAGAAGTAAGCCTTGTAGCGTCCTCTGTGATGGCGCTGGAATGAAGTCCGTTACTCTGGCGTTGGGAGGTTGGATCCGTTAGGCGAGGGGGCGTGGTCACGCAGGCAGGGGCGGGCAAGGGGCGGGGCGCCACATTCAATGTTCCATCTGAGTCTGGATGAGGCAGAAGGCTCAGGGCAATTCTGAGTGTCTTTTTTTTTTTTTAAGATTGATTTATTTGAGAGAGAGAGAGCACGCGAGCGAGCGTGCAGGGGGTGGGTGGGTGAGAGTGTGGTGGTGGTGGTGAGGGCCAGGGAGAGTCTTAAGCAGAACCTGTGTTTGTTCAGTGCCCAGACCAACCTGGGGCTTGATCTCACTGCCCTAAGATCAGAACCTGAGCAGAAACCAAGACTCTTCCGCTTAACCAAGTGGGCTAAGAGGTGCCCTAGTGCTGGATGTTTTGAGGCCATTTTTTAAAATAACAATTCTAGGGGCGCCTGGGTGGCTCAGTCATTAAGCGTCTGCCTTCGGCTCAGGTGGTGATCCCACGGTCTGGGGTTCAAGCCCTGCATTGGGCTCCCCGCTCAGTGGGAAGCCTGCTTCTCACTCTCCTACTTCCCCTGCTTGTGTTCTCTCTCTCTCTCTCTAATAAATAGATTAAATCTTAAAATAAAAAAAACCAATTCTATGGGTGCCTGGGTGGCTCAGTTAGTTAGGCACCTGACTCTTGATTTCGCCTCAAGTTGTGATCTAAGGTTGTGAGGTCAGACTCTGGGCTGGTGGTAGAGCCTGCTTAGGATTTTCTCTTCCTCTTGCTTTGTCCCTCCACCCACCAACTCTAGAAAAGAAGAATCAAATAACTATTGAGATACAGTTCCTACGCTATAAAATTCACCTTTTGAAAGTGAACATTTGCATGGTTTTTCGCATATTCATGGTGTTGTATAACCATCACCACGATCTAATTTCACATTTTTATCACTCCAAAATGAAATTGGCTACCCATAAACAGTCACTCCCCAGACCTGTCTACCACTGATCTATTTTCTGTCTCTATAGATTTGCCTATTCTGGACATTTCAAATAAATGGAATCATGCAGTATGTGACCTTTTGTATCTGATTTCTATACTCAGCATAATGTTCCTAATTTCCTTTTTAAATTGCTGGATAGTGTTCCATAATATGGATATTCCCCCACTTTATTTATCCTTTTGTCAGTTGATGGACATTTGGATTGTTTCCATTTTGTGGGTGTGAATAATGTTGCTATGACTATTTGTAGGAATTTGTATAGACATATTTTTATTCTCTTGGGGTTATACCTAGGAGTAGAATTGCTAGGTCATATGACAACTTTATGTTTAATATTTTGAAGAATTGGCAAATATTTTCCAAAGTGGCTATACCATTTTACATTTCCACCAATGATGTATGAAGTTTCCAACACTGTTATTGTGTCTTTTTTTAGTTTTGGTCATCTTGGTGCATGTAAAGTAGTATCACATTGTCATTTTGATTTGCATTTCTCTAATGATTAATGATGTTGAGCATCTTTGTATGTACTTATTGGCCATTTGTGTAACTTCTTTTTCTCTTTTCTTTTTGTAAATGTTAGTTCCAGCATGGCTACCATACACTGCTATATTAGTTTCATGTGTATAATATTGTGATTCAACAATTCTGTACATTGCTCAGTGCTCATCATGATTAAGTGTACTCTTAATCCCCTTAACCTATTCCACCCATCCCCCAACTACCTCCCCTCTGGTAACCATCTGTTTGTTCTCTATAGTTCAGAGTGTTTTTTGGTTTGTTTGTGTCTCTCTCTCACACTTTTTTTTCCCTTTGTTCATTTGTTTCGTTTCCTAAATTTCACATATGAATGATATCGTATGGTATTTGTCTTTCCGTGACTGACCTATTTTGCTTAGTATTATACTCTCTAGATCCATCCATTTCATTGTAAATGGCAAGATTTCATTCTTTTTTACAGCTGGATAATATTTTATATCTATATCTATCTGTATGTATATACATATATATGTATATTTAAATCTCATATCTTCTTTATCCATTAATTAATGAACATGGGCTGTTTCCATAATTTGGCTCTTGTAGATAATGTTGCTCTAAATGTCGAGGTTCATGTATTCCTTTGAGTTAGTATTTTTGTATTTTTTGAGTAAATACTTAGTAATGCACTTTCTGGGTCTTAGGGTAGTTCTATTTTTAACTTTTTGAGGCCTCTCCATACTATTTTCCAGAGTGGCTGCACCAGTTTGCGTTTCCACCAACAGTGCAAGAGTTTTCCCCTTTCTCCACATTCTTACTAATACCTGTTTTTTCTTATATTCTTGATTTTAGCCATTCTGGCAAGTGTGAGGTGGTATTTCATTGTGGTTTTGATTTGTATTTACCTGATGATCACTGAGGTTGAGCATCTTTTCATGTGTCTGTTGGCCATCTATATGTCTTCTTTGGAAAAATGTCCATGTCTTCTGCCAGCTTCTTAATTGGATCATGTGGGTTTTTTTGGTGTTGAGTTGTATATGTTCTTTATATATTTTGGATACTAACCCTTTATCAGATATGTCATTTGCAAATATATTCTTCCAGGTAGTAGGTTGTCTTTTAGTTTTGCTGATCGCTTCCTTTACTGTGCTTTTTATTTTGATGTAGTCCCAATAGTTTGTTTTGTCTGGTTTCCCTTGCCTCAAGAGACATATCAAGAAAAATGTTGCTATGTCCGATGTCAGAGTTGCCTGTGCTCCTCTTTGGGATTTTTGTGGTTTTGGATATCACATTTAGGTCTTTAATCCATTTTGAGTTTATTTTTGTGCAAGGTGTAAAAAAGCTGTCCAGTTCATTCTTATGCATTATCTGACCAGTTTTCCCAGCACCATTTATTTATTTATTTATTTATTTATTTATTTATTTAATATCCCCAAATTTATTTTAATTTTTCAGTGTTACAAGATTGATTGTTCATGCACCACACCCAGTGCTCCATGCAGTACGTGCCCCTCTCGATACCCACCACCAGGCTAACCCCCCCCACCCCCTCCC
>CM052801.1:23234224-23255253 GCA_028533885.1 Nasua narica
CGTGGATGGAACTAGAGGGTATTATGCTAAGCAAAATAAGTCAGTCAGAGAAAGACAATTATCACACGATCGCTATCATATGAAGAATTTGAGAGGCAGGGCAAGGGGTTATGGGGGGGTGGGGGAGAGAAGTGAAACAAGATGCGATGGGGAAGGAGACAAACCATAAGAGACTCCTAAACTCACGAAACAAACTAAGGGTGGCTGGGAGGTGGGGGGGGGGTAGGGATATGGACATTGGGGAGGGTCTGTGCTATGGCAAATGCTGTGAAATGTGTAAGCCTGATGATTCACAGACATGTACCCTGGGGCAAATAATACATTATATGTTAATAAAAAATTTAAAAAAAAAAGAAAGATTTTATTTCTAAGTCACCTCTATACCCAATGTGGGGCTCAAACTCACAACCCTGAGATCAAGAGTTGTACACTCCACTGACCGAGTCAGCCAGGTGCTCCCAAATATTTTTTTTTAAAGATTTTATTTATTTATCTGACAGAGAGAGTGAGATCGCAAGTAGGCAGAGAGGCAGGCAGAGAGAGAGGGAGAAGCAGGCTCCCTGCTGAGCAGAGAGCCAGATCCTGTGGGGCTCGATCCCAGGACCCTGAGATCATTACCTGAGCCAAAGGCAGAGGCTTTAACCCACTGAGCCACCCAGGCGCCCCCAAATATCTTGATATTTTAAATCAATGGCTCCTCTTCCTGTAATTTCTCCATCTCGTTCAGTATTATCTTTCAGTAATGTAAGAGAGATCACGATGACCTGCTTTAAATATTTTGGTTTTTATTACCCATCCCTTTTTGTGAACAACTTGTTGTGCTGGATGTTAGCTTTAGAAACTGTACTTTAACTCAACGGGGCTTGAGGGAAAGTACCTTAAAACTCAAATCCTCAAATCAGTCTTCCCATTTCCAGAGGCAAATCCTCACCAGAGCTTTGACCCTGTCTGAACTGGGCTTTCCCAGAAGCTGGCCCTGGGACAAGGATTGGAGTGAATGGAGTTTATTTGGGTGCGTGGACAAGGGTAGGGCAGTGGAGTGGTGATACAGGGAAGAGAAGATAGCCCATCATTGGGGTCATTATTAGGCCAGGTACCACCAGAAGCATCTGGAATTTCATCCCACCAGTTTTAACAATCTGCCTCAGAATTATCCTGGCCAAGGTGTGAGGGAGCTGGGCATTTACACCCTTGTACTTGTCGGGCATTAAAGGCTCCCCAGGGGAATGGGGGCAAAGGGGTAGGAGAGGCAAAAGATGTTGACTCCTAGGGACTTTCACCCAGTTTGTAGAACAGTGTGGGTTTGGGCAGCCCGAGGGTATGCTTCTGACAAAGATGGGCGTGTCCACTGTTGAAAGTGAGGCTGAGCACGAGAGAGGCTTGATATCAGAGGAGATGGGAGTGCAGAAGATCCTGATTAGTCTTTTTTTTTTTTAAACAGTTCTATTGTAGAAATTGACATGCAATAAGCTACATACATTTTAAGTGTACTGACTGATAAGTTTTGACATATGTATACACCTATGAAACTACCACGGCACTCAAGATCATGAACATAGCCATCACCCCTGAAAGTTTTCTCTTGCTCCTTTGTAATCCCTCCCTCTGGCTCCTTGCCATCCCCAAACCATCACTGATCTGCATCCTGTCACAATAATGTGCATTTTCTAGAATTGTATATAAAAGGAATCATGCGGTATATACTTTCATTTTGTCCCTTTCTTTCATTCAGAATTCATCCATGTTGTTGCCTGTATCAACAGTTCATAGGTCTTTGTTGCCGAGTAGTACTGTATTGTATGCATGTATCATAACTGGATGGATATGTGGATTGTTTCTACCTTTTGGCCACTATGAATAATGCTGCTATGAACATTCGTGTACAAGTCTTCATGTAGACATGTGTTTTCATATCTCTTGACGTTACATTGATAACTTGGCATTGGCCATGAGAGTAGTATTTGCACCACAGCAATTGGCAAACACTACAAATCCAAGTTTTTCCCCAGAAACCTGGTTGTTAAATATTTGCTATCTCACCAGTAGGTATAGCCTAGAATTAGAATTACGGAATCAAAGAATATGTACTTGAAAGAAAAGCTATTCATCTATGTGATTGAGGAGGCCTTCCAAAAAGGTTGTAGCTCTCTTGTTCATTAAAATAGGTATATCTTTTCTGTCATTTCCAAATGTTCAACTCCCTCTAAGGCGAAGATCTACAATCTAAGATGCTGGTCATTCCTCAGGGTGATCTTGCTATTTTTTCTTGTAGTAAAGAGCAGGAATTTTGGAATGGGTCTGGAAGACTTAAAACATGTTTCTAGGCTGGTGCGTGCATTTTTAAGGCTTTCATAACAGGGAAAAGGACACATTAAAAAAAAAAAAAAAGCACGCCAGAAAGGTGACATAATCAAATAGGGGGAAAGGGGCCAAAAGGAAACGTGACACATGAAACTTTGTTCTGTGGGTATGCAGTTGTCTCCATCATTGTTTATAAAGACATTTATTTTCATATAGTCAAACCCAGTGAGCTTATACCATTTCTGCTTTACTCATTTAATATTTCACATCACATTTCCATGAATGGACATATACTCATTATTTCCATTTAGACTACTTCATAATATTCTATTATTATCGCTCCCCTATTGTTGAGCATTTGAGTTGTTTCCAATTTTTTGACTTTATAAATAGAATGGCTTCCTGCAAATTCCTTCCTTTGCCTTGTAGATTATAATTTTCTTGGATTAGCTTTCTTAAAGGCCTCTTTTCCCCTGGCCATGACTTGTTTATTTTGTTCCATATGGACACTTCTTTTCTTCTCTCTCCTATCCTAACCTTACACTTGGCAGGGGCGGGGGTTCTTGTTAGGGACTGTCACGGGGCCCTATATATATATCCCCCTTTACAAACTACCACACTTTCTCTAACTGTGTTTTTGCTGCTTTTCCAGATGGACTGTGGGCTTCACAAGGGGAGGGCATATTGTTTTTTCTTTTTTGTTGGTACCCTACAGCTTATATGGTAGGTGCCCAGTACATATTTATTGATTTATCTAACTATTTCTCTGGCTTTCTTTTCCTTCTTTTTTCAAGTCACGTTTGACATTAATTCCCTCAGGAGTTAATACATGAACTACCCTTAGTGTCCCACTCTCATTCTGCTGCCTTTGCTATAGTTAGATGATTGCTAACCCTGAACTAAACCTTTCTTTGGCACCAGGCCATGCCTGCAGTAATCATGAGTCAAAGTTCAAGGCTAAGTCAGTATTTCCCTCAGAGATGAGTTAATTATAAGCAATAAAAATGTAAAAGAATTAAATCAGTTAGACCTGCAAAATTATCTTTTTGACTTTTCTGAATGCAGCCTTGTACTTAAAATGGGTGTGTCTAGGTCAGGTTCCCTGGAAACAGACTGTAGGATGGAGATTAGGTGACAGAAGTTCCCCGAGGAGTTCTCTAGGGAGAAACACCTGTGGTGTACAGCAGGGCTGGGCAGAGGGAGAAGTTAAAGTGTGACGCAGACCCCTCAGCCACCATAGTGAGCTCAAGACCTGGGGTGGCCCTCCAGAGTCATCCTAAATTGAGGTGAGGGAACAGGGACCTTGTTACCTTCCCTCCTTGGCCAGCCATTGGATGCAGGCTGGTCCCAGGAAGGGGGCCCAGCTTTGGATGAGAAAGCTTATCATTGGGATTCCCAGACAGGGACTGCGCTGTGAGCCAGCGCTGGCCACCAACTCCCAGCAGCTGGGAGGATCTGTCCCTCAGTCCTGAAGGGGGGATCTGGGTAGTCACCAGAGCTGCCACCACAGCGGGGATGAACCATCTCAGAGCCGAGTGCTGGGAGAATTGATTGGCAGGTCTTACCATGGGGTGGAGCCAAGTCTCTATCTTCATTCAGCTTAATCCCTATTGTTACCTGGAGTTCTGAAGTTTGGAGGAGGTAATGGCTGAAATAGCCCAAGTTTGTGTGGTTTCAGGATGTTTTATTATTTTTTTCTTAAAAAACAAACAAACACAACAGTCACCAGCCTCCTTTCCCTCAAGGTGTTTTCCCCCATATGCGTTCACCTACAGCTATTTCCTCAATTGGAAGCCCCAAGAGTCGGAGGCAGGAAGGTGTCATGATATAATCAGTCTGCCCACAGAAGTTGAGGATTGTCTCAGGATCCCCCGAGGTGCCCTGAGGTTGGGGATGGGCCTGTGTTATCATAGATACCTTTCCCTCCACAAACCACCACCTATGAAACAGTTTCAAAGGGAATCACAGACATGAATCCCATTACGCAAACTTATTTACAAGGCCAAATTAGCTCATGTCTGCAAAGCACTTTGAGCAATTTGGATAGACCTCCTAAATTGTTTACTTAAAGTATTACCTCACCCTTAAGTCAATTTCCTAGAGGTAGAACGGGCTAAATAGCTTCTATTAGAAAATAATCTCATGAGCTTTTCCAACATCTAATATGTATTATCATTAGCAGTTTGATGTAAGAGTCTGCCTGTTGAGGCAAGACAATTATTTTTCACATATTTTCCATATATTTTTATTTGCTGTCTTTTAAGAATGGATTATGATTTTTGTGCTAAAAAAATTACAGCTTGGTACAGCCCATATTTAAATGAGTACTTTTAGGCTAAAAGAATCAGTCATATTTTGAACAGAAGGTAACCAGATGTCTTAATTATATGTGTGTGTGCGTGCATGTTCTAGCACGTTCTATGATAGAATCCCAGTTCCCTGGATACAAATAGTCCCAGTGTCCTCCAGGATCTCAGGCAAGAGACGGCTTCAGGGCAGTAAGCACGAAATCAGCTTCAGGCATATACAGAATATTCTCATGTACAATGTTAGCACGGTGGTCAATTTGTTTAAAAAGCGGGTTACAAGGATATCTGATTCCATCTACCCTGGCTGCTGCTGCAGCTTCACTACCAACAGAGAATGGTTATCTCTCCTTCCCACTCATACATAACTCATAAGAGTTTCATAATACTTGACCATTTGTGGACAGGTTGGTTTTGGGGGATGGGAGGCACGGTAGATCCAGTCTAGCTTTTTTTTAACAATTAATTTATTTATTGGAGAGAGAGCACGAGCAGGAAGCACCACGGTTGGGAACTCTGGCACCGATACTTCTGGAAACTGGGCGTATCTGCTGCTGCCCGTCACAGTGATTCAGGCAGTGCCGGCTTCTCTATTTATTTATCTCAACCTCTACTTAGTTATTTAAAAATTTAATTTATGTGTGTTTTTAAATGTATTTTTGATTTTCTAATCCAACAGTTGGTGGAAGGGTCACCAGCTCCTGATTCAAAGGCTGGCATAGGTGGGTCTCACCGGTGAAGGTTAAGGTTCTACATCGGTATTCCTGTGTCCTCTGCCTCCCTTAGCTTACAAGCTTATCTCCCCTTCTATTTCGAATTAGTTATTTGGAAGCACAGGAGAGAGGGAGAGAGAGAAACTGTAAAGAAGAAGGCCAAATTTCAGAAATTACACCAAAAACCATTTTTACTACTTTATCATCCCAGCAGAAAGGCAGTTTTAAACCTCCAAGTACTACTTTTTACAAACCATTAAACTTTCCGCTGTAACATGTTTTTTCCCAAGGAATGTGTAAAACAGTCATCCCTACCCTTACAAGAAAATTTACGTGATTATTTATTTATTCTTGGGGGAGAAATTTCTTAGCATGAAGCAAAGCCAGAGACCATAAAGAAAAATATTGATAACCTTTGCTACTTCAGAAAAAAAAACCCCACCATAAACAATGTTAAAACATTTGACAAATGGGAAAACATTTGCAACTCATATGACAGAAGACTAATGTCCTTAATATAATAAAATCTCTTACGAACCAGTAGGAAAACTTTTAAAACCACCGTATCAAAATGGTCAGAGGATATGTACAAGTAATCCACAAAAGAAGGCAAATAGTCAACAGCCATATGAAAAGATACTCAGCCTAACTATTAATAAAAATGCAAAGGAAAACAAGAAGGAATAACCTCTCTGTTAGACTGGTGGGGACAAGAAAGACGGTGCACACAGACCTGAACTGCTCTGGCCATCCAGCAAGCATCCAGGTCCCCTAGTGAACATATTAAAGCTGGGTGGGGGCCAAATCCACCTGCCCTCACAGGCTTGCTGGTGGCTGGTTTATTACTATGGAATTAAATATTGAACCCAAGTCTCCAGATTGTCTCAAACAGACAAACCCTTCTTCGCCAGCCAGTACAGAAGAGGATGAGCGGCTTGTTCTGTGGAAAATGCTCCTCTACTCCTCATAACGTGACAGTCTGGTTTTGTAGGGGAGTCAGCATATGGCAGAATCCGAGCCATGTGCTGCTTCCGTGGCATCCGCCGCTGGAGCTGGGATGTCATTCCTTGCTCCTACAGGGGTTGTAGAGCTCGGCAACGTTCTTGGCCGGGACAGCACTTACCTCAGCAATAAAAACACCTCTTTTCTTTCCCCAAGTGCAAGGTCACCACATCTGCGGATGTCAGTTCTCAACTAGCGCCCATCAGATGCTGTTTAAGTATCTCTGGATACTTGAAATGTGAGCCCACACTCACACTCCCAACTAGAGCAGACAGAATTACCTCGGCCACGGAAAGAAACACTGGCTGTAGAACAATGGAAAACAAGTGGGGAGAAACAGTCACTGCAGATTGGTACCTTTTTGAAAGGCAATGTGTCAACATGTATAACAATATCAAGTGAACATACTCTATGAATTAGTGATCCTACTTGTGGCATTTTATTCTAAGGAAAAAGGTGAACACAAGTGCAGAGAGCTGCCCAGGGATGTGCATTATTCTTAACAGTGCAAGGGTGCAAACAATCCAAATTTTATTAGCAAGGGAGGGATGCACATCAGTGGTTGCTTGGCTGTGGGAGTGGGGGCTAGGAGGGGTGGAAGGGCCGCCAGGGCAGGATTACAAATAGCCAGGATGAAGCTTTTGGGGTGATGACATATTCACTCTCTCTGTGGTGATGATTTCACGAGCATATAGATCTAGTAAAGCTTTTCAAATTATATGCTTTAAATATATGCAGTTTATTATATGTCAGTTATATCTAAATGAAGGTATTTAAAAATTCTGTCAGTAGATAATGAATAAATAATAATGAGGGAAGATTTATTAAGCACTTAACATGGGCCTGATACTGTGCCAGGTGTCTCTTGATTCTCATGTTAGCCTTTTGAATTCAGAACTATTATCATCCTTATTTTTCACAGATGAGAAAATTGAGGTTTAAAGAACAGATAGAACCTGTTCAAACTTGCACAGTTAGAAAGTAGCTAAGGGTAGGACTCAACAAACTGCAGCCCATGGACCAAATCCAGCCTGCTGCCTATTCTTATAAATAAAGTTTTGTTGGAACACAGCCGTGCCCATCTGTTTCCGTATTGTGTATGTCTGCTATCACATCCCACAATGCCAGAGTTGAGTGGGTGGCGACAGAAATCACGTGGCTTGTGGGATGGTTAATTTTATGTGTCGACTTGGCTAGGTCATGGTACCCAGATATTTCGTTGAACATTATTCTCAATGTTTCAGTAAAGGCATTTTTCAGATGAGATGAACAGTTAAATCAGTAGACCTTGAGTAAAATAGATTACCCTCCATAGTATGGGTAGGTCTCATCCAATCAATTCATAGAAAAAGACAACAGTTTCTGGTGAAAGAGGGAGTTCTGCCCGCAGACCGCCTTCACAGTGAAACTCTTCCCTGGGCCTCCAGCATGCTGATCCACCCTGCAGAGTCTAAACCTGCACGATCCTGTTAGCTAACTCCTTTATATCTCTCTATTTCTCCATTGATAAATATATAGATAGACAAAGACATAAAGACAGAAGGAGAAATAGCTACAGTCTCAACGTTATAGACAGATAGATAGATGGACTTAGACACAGAGATACAGATCTAGATAGATAGAGACAGATCTGTATGTCAGTGTCAATATCTGTGTCTCTTGTTGGTTCTGTTTCTCTGGAGAACCCTGACTAATATAGCCCACAGAATCCAAAACATTTATTTGGCTCTTTACAGACAAAGTTTTCTAACCCTTAGCTTAGAGACAGGATTAGAATCCAGACAATTCAGATGTAGAGCTTACACTCTAAGCCATTACCATACACCAACATCCAACTGATGGAATGCTTTATGGCCATTAAAAATTATTATAGTGAGGGGTGCCTGGGTGGCACAGTCAGCTGGGCGTCTGACTCTTGGTTTCAGCTCATGTTGTGGTCTTGGGGGTCAAGGGATCGAACCCAGGTTGGGCTCCATGCTCAGTGCAGAGTCTGCTTGAGACTCTTCTCCCTCTGCTCCTCCCCCTTGTCCTCTCTCTCTCTGGAACAAACAAATCAATCTTTTAAAAAAATTATGATAGCTAGGCTTACTGCTTTGAGAAAATGTTCAGGATTTATTGCTAAACAAAGAAAGCAGGTTATACCTGTGTTTATGGCATTACCACATTTCTATTAGAAACAGTATGCATGGGGAAAGTTATAAAAATATATACACCGAGTATGTTTACAGTGGTTTTCACCAGGCACCGGATTATGAGTGATTTGTACTTTCGCTTTATACCTCCTTGTATTGTCTGAGTATTTCACAACGAGCATATAATCAGAAGGAAAAATGTCAAAGCAATTTTCATTCTGAAAATGGAAAGAGAATGCCTAATGATATGGTTTTTTTTGTCCTGCCTCAAAATTACCCCATGTAAAACGTCCAGGTCAAGGTGTCTACATCAAAATGTCCTTGATGGCAAAACAGTGACAGCTGTATAGTAGTCACATCCCTCTCCATCATGTCCTTGTAGTTCTTTTTCCATACAGCTGGCAGTCTGAGTGGTCTTTCAGAAGTGCTCATCTGATTGTGTTATTCCTGTGCTTATATTTTTTCAGTGGATTCCCATTTAGGGCCCACATCGTTTTCAGCATGGCACATAGTGCCTTGGTCCTTGGCTCTTGCTGCATTTGTCTTGCCCCCTCTGTTCCAGCCATACTGATGTATGCACAGTTCCTGAAAATACCGTTTTTTTTTTTTTAAAGATTTTATTTATTTATTTTAACAGAGAGAGAACACAAGCAGGCAGAGAGGCAGGCAGAGGCAGAGAGAGGAGCAGGCTCCCCGCCGAGCAAGGAGCCCGATGCGGCACTCGATCCCAGGATGCTGGGATCATGACCTGAGCCGAAGGAAGCCGCCCAACCAACTGAGCCACCCAGGTGTCCCTGTTTTTTTTTTTTTTTAAATGATTTTATTTATTTGAGAGAGAGAGAGCACGAGTAGGGGAGAGGGGAAGAGGTAGAGGGAGAAGCAGACTTCCCCTCCCCAGAGCCTGATGCAGGGGCCTGATCCCAGGACCCTGAGATCAGGAGCTGAGCTGAAGGCAGACAAACCGAGTCACCCAGGTACCCCAACACCCTGGTTCTTATCTTGGTCTCACAGGAGTTAGTTTCCTTATTGCCACTGAGAGCAATCACTAGATCTTATCTTTGTTTTTTCAGTGCCTAGAATAGTCCCTAGCACAGGTAGGCATACTAAACATAGAATAAAAGATGGCTGAATGTATAGAATACAAAACCTCTATTATGTTAATGAGTTTTCAACTTTGGTTCTGGTAGACAAGGTGGCCAGAGAGGTGACATTTTATGTCATCGAGGTGTTGCACTATTAGAACTGTTATTCAGGTGCATTTTGGATGGGTTTCTTTGGGAATCTAATCATAACATACAACATTGCTTGAATAAAAGGTATGTTTTTAGTTCTCTGCCTCTGTGTCAGTGACTGGCTACATGTTCACCAATCCATTTCCTTTTCCTGGGCACGCAGAAAAACTATTTCTTAGCCTCCCTTGCAGTGAGTTTCGGAAATTATGACTGAATTCTCGCCAATGGGAATATGAACAGAAATGATCTGTGCCTCCCACCAATGTGCTTTCGAAATGTTCTCATTTTCTGCTCCATGTGGCTGGACTCAAAGGCCCCCGAAATGGTGGAGTTGCAAGATGTTAGGAGATTGGTCCCTGATCTATGATGTGGCCTCGAAAGGAGTCTTTGTTGAGTGTAGCAACCAAGACTGTGGGGTCTATTTGTTGTTGCAGCCCAACCTAGCTTCTCCTGACTGCATCATCTTCCAAAGGAACTTTTATAACTCTGCTTGTTTTGAAGCTGGACAGAACTTACGTGGTCACTTTAATTTGACACTTCAGAATGCAGACGTCGGACCATGTCTCCTTATTCAGCTTCTTCATTTTTATTTTCCAAATGATTTGAAAGAGAAACATGGAGGAAGATAATGACTATTCAGTAGGAAGCAAAAAATAGTACAGAGCACAAATAACTCACAATTAGCATAACAATTCTTGCTATTAATATGAATCATTCATTTCTTCTCTAAATTTTTTTATAGTTTAGAAATTTGCAGTGTTTAATAGAAACCTCCAAATACACTGCCTTTTTGATGAAAGGGAGGTTGTATACATTTATCAAATACATGCATATATTATGTGTTTAATTCGTTGATTCATTTATGTAAGAATGAAATCCAACCAAAAATTAATTAGGACCTACTGTGTGTGTTTTGTTGTACAGCAATGCTCTTCAGTTGGTATGCAGATGGGGTTGTTGGTGGATTCAAGCTGCGTTTCTGTTACACAATCTTTGCTAAATGTGACCAGAAATGTGGATTTTTTTTTTTTTATTGGCAATTATGATCCTTGGGCTGCATGTTACTCTATTAGACATCTGGCTGCCAATTCCATGCAGGACCTTTTCATGACCATCATATACCGCAGGGAACACTAATTTACTCTGAAGATCAAATTAATTGAAAAGGAGTTTTTCCAAACAAAACACGGGAAAGGTTATTATCATACGTGCATGCAAACGTAAGGATTTGAGCCAGTGTGGGGGTTTTCCCTATGAATTTTTGCCTGATTCTCCCTCTTTGCTTAGCACACCATCCTTGGGCTATCGCTTTTAACTTGAGTGAGCTCTTATCACGACCCACATCAATTATTTCTTACCCAGATCCTCTAGTGGACCACGAATTACATACCAACCCCCTTTTGACTTCATATCCTAAGGGCCTGGCATGAAGTAGAAACTCAGTAGATGCCTACTTTATGAATAGACACATAATTGTTTAGACTGTCATGCTTTCAGAGTTAGAAAAAAACTCTTCCACAAACCCCTACTTTACAGTTATGTTTTACAGAATTGTTGTATGAGTTCTGTATCAGAACGTCAGGGTATCATATACAGTTTCAGGATGCCAAAAATATTTATTTATTTATTTATTTATTTATTTATTTATTTATTTATTTTTTGAGGTGTAATTGACCTATAACATTATGCTAGTTTCAAGTGTACAGCATTATGATTTGCCATTTGCATACACTGCCAAATGATCACTGCACAAAGTGTCGTGACCATTCATCACCATACGGAATTACACATTTTACTCTCGTGATGAGAACATTGAAGAGCTACTCTCTGAGCAATTTTCAAATATACAGTACTGTCTTATTAACTATAGTCACTGCGCCGTCCATCACATCCCCAGGACTTATTTATTTTATAAGGGGAAGTCGGTACCTTTTGTCCCCCTTCAGCCATTTGCTCCACCCATCTATGTATCTAGGAGCTAGGATACCAAAATTTTTGAAGAGAAACGTGGTAGGAGAGTGGGAGGAGGTCGAGAAAAGATTGGAGGAAGACTTGAACTTGACTTACTGACCTGTGCTGGAGCAGAACACCGGAATGGGCCACAGGGTGCTAAAGAGTCGTGAGGTGTGGTGGGAAGGCTAAGCTTAGACTAGACATCCAGCCACACAAGCCAGAAGAGGGAAAGGTTTGTTGTGAGGCCATGAGACGTTGTTGTTTTAGCTTTTCCACTGCCTATGTTGCTGTTCAATAGGACCAGACTTGAAGGGGAATGTGTTCTCCTATAAAGACTTCCAGAGGGAGATGAACCCACAGCATCCAGTATTTAGCCAGGGTGGTTGCTCCTGTATTCTTCCTTGTATACCCTTCCAGATTCTTGAAGCTATGATTTAACCTCCCCATCTTTTTTGGTGGGGGCGGTGGTTCTCTATTTAGTATAGCTGGAGAACAACTAGTCATCATCTTCGATGTAAGACATTAATTCACCCCAGTTGGTTTCTTCTTTTTTGTATGAAATTCCAGTTCCCTTATTTATTTCTTTTAGGATCTTGTTTGCTAAGCCGTCATGTCTGTGACTCTCTGCTGGAATGTGGCTGGGCTGTCTCTTTCATCCCGAAGCTCTGAACACTGTGCCATAAAGAGAACATGATGAATGGCCACAGAAGAAAAGCTAGTATAGGAAATCCCTAAATGTGACTTTTCTTGTGTCCTTTGTATCCTCCCTAGTTTCTTCACTCTCTCAGAGCACATTCTACGTGCCAGGAGTTGTAGAAGCTCCGGGATATCATAGTGAACAAAACTGACCCAAATCCCCATCCTTACAAACTCTGCATTCTAGCTAGGGGAGACAGATAATACACAAAACATGTAAATCAAGAATTCTATTATGCCAGCTGATAATCAATGTGAGGTAGCCACATAAGGGGGGAAGGGCAGAGACAGAGTTTGGGGTTGAGTTCGACTAGTGTCTAGGATAGGTTTGACGGAAAAGGTTGTAAAAAATGATTAAAGAAGACAATTCAGGTGGTACAAACAAACCCTTATGTTTTATGAAATGAGCAGCCTCCATTTCCAAGGGTCCAGAGAACTGCAGAACAGTGAGGAAGGCAGGAGGCTTTTATAGGATAAAGACTGGACAACAAGGAACTAAGTATAGAGCCCAGAGTTGGTGGTAGATGGTAGCTGACTGGATATACTGTGTTTCTGGCCAAGCTGAGCATTTAAAGGGACACGACACTTAGCCTAAGCTGCAGTTTGCTCACATGGCACCCAGACAGAAGCGGCTCCGTCTTAGGGCCAGACATTTGTTTCAACCATGTGAATTTTGAGTAAAGACCTGGAGGAGTTGAGGAAGCCAGGAAAACAGGCGTCTGGGGGCAAGAGGCAGAGCAAACAGCCAGTACAAAGGCCCTGAGGTCAGAACTGGCCGATGTGTTTCAGAAACAGTAAGGTGGCCATCCGATGCGTGTAGCAGAGTGGACAAAGGGACAGGGAGCCGGACTGGGGACAAAGGTGCAGCTCAGATTGTGTTAGAACCTTGTTGAGGCTAGAAGGACTTGGGCTTTTACTCTGGGATGGGGAGCCATGGGTGGCTTTTAAGCCTTAAACAGGCCCAACCTGATTATGCCTTAACAGGATCAGTCTGTGTGAAGGCGAGCCTGAAGGAGGGAGACTGGCAGCTGGGAGACCAGCTGAAGACTCTTGTAATGATCCAGCAGCATGATTAGGATGGCTCAGACCAGGGGAGTGGAAGCAGACATGCGGAGAAGTGACCACATTCTAGATATGTTTTGCAAGGAGGGCCCCCGGGATTTGCTGAGGCCAGAAAGAAAAGGTGTCGCAGATGATGGCACTTTTTGGCCTGAGCCATTGGAAGGATGGAGTTGCCGTTCAGGGCTGGGGTCGAGAACGTTTTAGATGGTGGCAGGGAGGTGGTTGTGGTGGGTCCACCCGGAACTCAGTCTCAGACATGGTGAGTTCGAGAAGACCCGCAGACCTCTAAGTAGAGATGTAGATGAGGCAGCCGGGTCTACGTATCGGGAGCTCCGGGACGAAGCACGGGCTGGAGACAATGACCCCCAGTCATCCTCACACTGAAGGTATTTATAGCCCTGAGACCCAATGAGACTACCAAGCTAGCATTCCCAGTAAAGACAAGAGGTTCTGGGAGTGAGCCCGGGGCCATGGGGGGGGGGGGGCGGGGCGGGGCGATGGATTGTTTGTTCGAACGCCAGCGCACGCGCACGTCCCACGCTCACGTCCCAGCACATCACGGGAAGCTTTTTGGAGGAGTCGCTGGGGGTGGGGGTAGGAGGATGATTCCGCTCAGCGAGGGGGAAGGAAACGATACTGCGGTGCAGAACCTGAACGGACGTGAACATGAACGCGGGAAGAGGGCAAGGCCGAGGGTTAGGAGCAGAGGGACGGACAGTCTGAGCACAGCGGGCAGCAGGCTGGAGAGACGGGGAGTACAGTGTAAGTTACTCTTCTCGTGGTTTGCAACTGTTTCCCAAACTAGCGGCAGCGTTTAGGCCTGCTCTCCCTGGCCTCCTGAGAGGGAGTGTTTTCCGCAGTGAGAGCGCTCACCTGCAGGAGCTTTCCTGGGATCACGCGGAAGGTTGGGGGGGGCACCCTGGGAGAGATGAGTGAAGGCAGTGAGGGAGGCAGGTGGGGCAGAGGCCCCCCTCCCCCCGTGGTGTCATTGTCCCACAGGGGGCTCTGGAGCTGGCCTGGCCTTTCAACGCCGTCCCAGAATGAGGCCAGGGGACGAGGTGTCTGTATGATTCCATCAGCCAGTTTTTGGCCTCAGCTGTTCCCTCTTGAGAGGTGGTGTTATCGGCACAAGACAGCCCTCCGTGGCTGAAGGCAGTGCCCAGAGAGGGACGCCGCTGTGAGCCGTCGGCAGCCAGTGTTGTCAGAGGCTGGGGTGCCGGTGGTGTGCCCGAGTACAAGAGGGAAAGCGCGGGGAGCACGTGGTATGCCCTGGGAGCAGCTACAAGCCGCACCTGCGCCGAGGTCAGATGTTACATTGAAGTGAATGTGGAGTAATGGCGGTAACTTCCATCTCCACCCTTGGAAAACATCTCGTTTCCTGGTTTTTCTCACGTGGGCAGTGTTTCCATCTGGAATGGTGTCCGTAAATTACTTGAGGGATGGGACTGGACGGTTGGACAAAGGAGATAAGTATGCAAGAACTAGGGCCATTAAAATCTAAGAGCGGGAGCCTGCCGGTGAGGGAGAGTTTGCAAAGCCACAGCCAGTATTTGGCTTTGAAAGAGAACCAGCAGTCCTCTACCATTTTCCTAGGAGGCATGGGGAGATGGGTGGAGGGGACTTTGTCATCCCAATGCCGGGAGGACTGCAAAGTAAGGCGGAGTTGTGTGTGATGAATTGTCCCAACGCAAAGGCCAACAGCATCTCTATTGAGAAGCATTGCAGTTGAAGTGAGTTATGTGCAACCTGGTTACAGGTAGGATGGCTGGCTAGGCAGTTTATTCTAGCAACCAGGGCATTGTTGAGCTAGAAGAGTTTTCTTAATGATGTGAAGACAACCGGCAGAGACCATGAATGAGGCCGGGGAGCTAGGGCCTCTAGCAGCCCTAGTACAGGGGCTTGCAATTATGCTCACAAGGTAAGGGCGAAGTCAAACCCCGGAACACAGGGTGTAAAGGATGTATGCAAAAGCTTCCCCATGGCCTGGAGTCCCCTGTCGCTGTAGTGACTTTAAAAAGGAATTGAATGTTTACCCTCTTGTGGCTTAAGAGGAGTTACCCGTCTTAGCCACAGATACCTGATAATCGTCCACATGCCTAAGATGCTCAGGTTCAGTCTGGACAGGAATTCCTGAATTGGGAACCTCGACTCTCCTGGTGGATCGAGTATTTCGCTCAGCACAGTGTTTCCCAGCTGTTTTCATGTCATGGCCTACAGAGAGATTGGTTTTTAATTGCAGGGCGTTCTGGGTGACCTGAGGGAGGCTGAAGGCGACAGGCTCCATCTGGCCACCCCCCAGCCTTCAAGGTTTGAGACCTCGGCACTCCTGGGACGCATGGGAGTACACCCCACCACGGAGAGGCTTCGCCTTACCAGGTAAGTCTGGAAAGCCTAAGAAGTTAAGAATAAAACAGAGATGAAGTATCGCCAATCCATGGTTTTAATGCTTCCTTGAATTTAGTAATACTTTGTTGGTTTAAAGTGCTTAACATGTTTGGGAGATTTGGCTAGATTAGCCTTAGGTTCCAGTTGAAAAATGTGTCTTTTTAAAATGCATGCACAACGAATGGTACGAGAAAACGGCCTGGGTTCTTTCAGTATATCTGGCGTCAGTATGTTTCAGAAACCTCCGCGGCCAGCGCCTGTGCAGTTCACTCCCCCAGTTGGCCAATGGGGGCAGGGGCGGTGGTGGGGTGGCAGGCAGCAACTACGGGTCCACAAACAGGGGCAGGGAGAAGATGGCCTAGGATTCGCTGAGCTTCAGCGCATGGTGGAATTAAGCCCCAGGAGCTGCTGTTCTTTCCAGAGGCAGTCACATCTCATGGGATTTCCGGTTCCATGAGAACACCAAGGGAGTCTGGAGTGAGAAACACCTGGGCGCCCGGTGCTGGAAACCCCTCCTCCCAGACCCATTCTTACGGAATGTGGCTCCTACCGGAGATAAATCGAGCTCTAGGCACCCTCCCTCAGTGTAGAGGTGACCTGCTCCGGGGGCGCAGCCAGTGTTGGAGACCAGGATCTGGCCCAAAGGCTGTGCAGGGGCGCGAACACCCAAAGCCAGAAAGGGGGACTGAGCTGCGCAGGCCAAAGGACCTCGGGGAGCCGGGGCTCTGGGTTGGGCGGGGGCCCCATCTGATGGCTGCCAAAGTCAAAGCTACAGCAGCCCAAAGGCTCTGTCCCATTATTCTAGGGGAGAGTTGTTCCTCCAGGCAGCAGGGAGGTGTCTGAGGTGCCTGGAATTCCTCCCAGGAGACCATCACCACCTCGTCCTCAACCCTGCCCCTTGAAGAACAGGGCCTTCGGACCCAGCCTAACCTTTCTTTTTGGTAATACCACTCTAACCCGTGTGAGGTGGTAAACCATTGTGATTTTGATTTGCGTCTCCCTGATGATTAATGTTCATCATAAGGTAATGTTCAGTACTTTTTCATGTATGTGTTGACCGTCTGTATGGCATCTTTGGAAAAATGTCTATTTAGATATTTTGGCTGTTTTAAAATACGGTAGTTGTTTGGCCATTGAGTTGTATGAGTTCTTTATATATTTTGGATATTAACCTCTTATCAAATGTATAATTTGCAAATATTTTCTGCCATTCTGTAGGTTGCCTTTTTATTTTATTAATGGGTTCCTTTGTTGTGCAGAGGGTTTTTAGTTTGTTGTAATCCCACTTGTTTATTTTTGCGTTTGTTGCCTTTGCTTTTTGGTGTTAAAAGCAAAAAATTACTGCTGAAACCTAGGCCAAGGAGATGATCCCCCTGTATTTTCTTCTAGGAACTTTATGGTTTCAGGCCATACATTTAAATTTTTCATTTTGAATTGATTTTTGTTTCTGATATAGGATAATAGGCCAATTTCAGTCTTTGCTTGTGGCTGTCCAGTTTTCCCAGCACCATTTCCTAAAGAGACTGTCCTTTGTCCACTGTATGTTCTTGGCTCCTTTGTTGTAAATGGCTATATATGCATGGGCTTATTTCTGAGCTCTCTGTTCAGCAACATTGATCTATGTGTCCCTTTTTATGCCAGTTCCATACTGTTTTGATGACTGTAGCTTCATAATATCGTTTGAATCGTGGAGCATGATGCCTCCAGCTTTGTTGTTCTTTCCCAAGATTGCTTTAGCTATTCAGGGTCTTTTGTGGTTCCATATAAATTGTAGGACTGTTAGATTTTTGTCAATATGTCACTGGAATTAAATTCTGTTAAATATGTGGATTTCTTTGGGTAATATGGATATTTTAACAATATTAGAGGTTTTCCAACCCAAGAGCACAAAATATCCTTCCATTTATTGGTGTCTTCAATGTCTTTCATGAATGTCTTACAGCTTTCAGTTTACAGATCTTTCACCTCCTTGGGTAAATTTATTCCTAGGTATTTTATTCTTTTCATGAAATGATAAGTGGGATTCTCTTTGAGAATTCATGATGATGATGATGTTCTAATTGAGGCGTAATTGACATATAACATCAAATTAATTTCAGATATATAGTGTGATTATTTGATAGCTGTGTATATTACAAAATGATCACCACAGTAAGTATGGTTAACATCTGTTGCCCTATAGAATTCAAAGTTTTCAATGACAAGGAAAAAATTTTAAGATTGACTTACCAATTTCAAGTGTGCAATACAGTATTATTAACTATAGTTACCATGCTATACATCACATCCCCACAACTTATTTATCTTATAACTGAAAATTTGGCCCCCTTCACCCACTCTCTGCCCCCACAACCACCAATCTGTTCTGTATATCTAATCTTCGTATCTGTGAGCACACTTGCATTTTTTTCAATTCCACATATCAGTGAGAACCTATGGTATTTGTCTTTTTCTGTGTGACTTACTTCATTTAGCATGAACTCCCTCAAGGTTCATCCTTGTCGCAAATGGCGGGATTTCATTCTTTTTTTTTTTTAATGGGTGAATAGTATTTCATTGTATACATATACCATATCTTTTTTTATCCATTTATCTATTGAAAGACACTTCAATTGTTTCTGTATCTTGACTATTGTAAATAATGCTACAGTGAACCTAGGGGTGCAAATATGGGGGTGCAGATTTTTTTTTAAGTTCATGTTTTCATTTTCTTCAGATAAATACCCAAAAGTAGAGTTGTAGGATCATAAGGTAATTCTATTTTTAAAATTCCGAGAACTGTCCATACTGTTTTCTGTAGGGTCTGTATAGATGGACACTCCTGCCAGCAGTGCCCGGGGGCTCCCCTCACATTCTTGCCAATATTTGTTATTTAGTGTCAGTGCGATTGTTTCCTTAATATCTCTTTCTACTACTTCACTATTAGTGTGTGGCATGGAAACACAACAGAGTTTTGTACACTGATTTGGTATCTTGCAACTTTACCAAATTTGTTTATTCTGTAGTTTTTGGTGGGCTTTTCAGGTTTTTTTCTTTTAGGGTTCTCTGTATAATATGCCATCTGCAGGTAGAAACAGTTTCACTTCGTCCTTCCTAATTTGGATGTCTTTAATTTCTCCTTCTTACCTAACTGTTCTGCCTGGGATTTTCAATAGTGTGTTGAATAAAAGTAGTGAGAGTGGACATCCTAGTCATGTTCTGATCTTTGAGGAAAAGCTTTCTTTCTTTTTTTTTTTTTTTTAACACTGAATATGATCTTAGCTGTTTACTCGTTTGATTGGCCTTTATTATGTTGAGGTATGTTCTGTCTGCATCAACTTGTCATGAGAGTTTTTATCAGAAATGGTTGTTGAATTTTGTCGGTATATTTCTTCATATGTTGAGATTGTCATACGGTTTGTATCATTCATTTTTTTAATGTGGCCTATCACATTGACTTATGGATGGTGAACCTTTGTTGCATCCCTGGAATAAATCCCACCCGATTATGGCGTATGATCCTTTTAATGTATTACTGAGTTTGCCTTGGTGTGAGTTTTTGCATCTATGTTCATGAGGTATATTGGTCTATAATTGGTTTTTCTTGTGGTGTCCTTGTATGGTTTTTGTATCAGGCAAATGCTGGCCTCGTAAAATGAGTTTGCAAGTTTTCCCTCTTTTATTTTTTGGAAGAGTTTAAGAAGGATTGGTATGAATTTTCTTTAAGTGTTTGGTAGAATTCACCTGTAAAGTCATATGGCCCTGGACTCCTGCTTGTTGCAAGGTTTCTTTTTTTTTTTTTTTTTTAAGATTTTATTTATTTATTTGATAGAGATCACAAGTAGGCAGAGAGGCAAGCACAGAGAGAAGGGGAAGCAGGCTCCCCGCTGAGCAGAGAGCCCGATGCGAGGCTCGATCCCAGGAACCTGAGATCATGACCTGAGCCTAAGGCAGAGGCATTAACCCACTGAGCCACCCAGGTGCCCCTGTTGCAAGGTTTCTGATTACTGATTCATCTTATTAGCAATGAGTCTTTCTGGATTTTCTATGTTGTTTCATCTAAACATTTGTGAATTTTCTGGTTTTCTTCTTATAACTGATGTCTACTTTAATACCACGGTGGTCAGGAAAGATGCTTGATATGATTTCACTCTTCTTAAATGTATTATTTATTTATTTACTTATTTATTTTTAAAAAAGATTTTGTTTATTTATTTGGCAGAAAGAGATCACAAGTAGGGAGAGAGGGGGAAGCAGGCTCCCTGCTGAGCAGAGAGCCCAATGCGGGGCTCGATCCCAGGACCCCGAGATCATCACCTGAGCCAAAGGCAGAGGCTTTAACCCACTGAGCCACCCAGGTGCCCCAACTTATTAAGACTTGTTTTGTCAACTAACATATGATCTGTCCTGGAGAATGTTACTTGTATGCTTGAAAAGAATGTCTATTCAGTTGCTTTTGGATGGAATGTTCTGTTAATATCTGTGTAAGCTCAGTGTTTCCTTATTGATTTTCTGTCTGTATGATCTATCCATTGGTGAAAGTGGCATATTAAAGTCTCCTACTACTACTGTATTGCTGTATATTTCTCCCTTTAGGTCTGTTAATTTTTGCTTTATATATTTCCTATGTTGGGTGCATAAGTATATACAAATACTATATCCTCTGGTTGGATTAATCCCTTTATCATTATGTAATGACCTTCTTTATCTCTTTCTACGGTCTTTGTTGTAAAGTCTGCTTGGTCTGATATAAGTATAATTACCCAAGCTTTCTTTCAGTTTTCATTTACATGGAACATCTTTGTCCATCCCTTCCCTTTTAAGCCTGTGTGTGCCCCTAATGCTGAAGTGAGTCTCTTGTAAGCAGGACAAAGTTGGGTCCTTTTTTTTTTTTTCTGTTTGACCTTATTTTATTTTATTTTTAAAAATTTTTTATTAACATATAATGTATTATTTGCCCCAGGGTACATGTCTGTGAATCATCAGGCTTACATTTCACAGCATTTGCCATAGCACAGACCCGACCCAATGTCCATAACCCTACCCGCCCCCCCAACCTCCCAGCAACCCTTAGTTTATTTCGTGAATTCAGGAGTCTCTTATGGTTTGTCTCCTTCCCCATCGCATCTTGTTTCACTTCTCTCCCCCACCCCCCCATAACCCCTTGCCCTGCCTCTCAAATTCTTCATATGATAGCGATCGTGTGATAATTGTCTTTCTCTGACTGACTTATTTTGCTTAGCATAATACCCTCTAGTTCCATCCACG
>CM052801.1:23255753-23345753 GCA_028533885.1 Nasua narica
GTGTTTTTTGATTGGGGCATTTAGCGCATTTACATTCAGGGTAACTATTGACAGATATGAATTTAGTGCCATTGTATTGCCTGTATGGTGACTGTTAACTGTATATTGTCTCTCTTCTTTTCTGGCCTATGTTCCTTTTAGGCTCTCTCTTTGCTTAGAGGACCCCTTTCAATATTTCCTGTAGGGCTGGTTTGGTGTTTGCAAATGCCTTTAGTTTTTGTTTGTCCTGGAAGCTTTTTATCTCTCCATCTATTTTCAGTGACAGCCTAGCTGGGTATAGTATTCTTGGCTGCATATTTTTCTCGTTTAGTGCTCTGAATATATCATGCCAGTCCTTTCTGGCCTGCCAGGTCTCTGTGGAGAGGTCTGCTGCCAATCTAGCATTCCTGCCTCTTTATGTTACAGATTTCTTGTCTTGAGCTGCTTTCAGGATTTTCTCTTTGTCACTAAGACTTGTAAGTTTTACTATTAGATGACGGGGTGTAGACCTATTTTTATCGATTTTGAGGGGGGTTCTCCGTGCCTCCTGGATTTTGATACTTGTTTCCTTTGGCAGATTAGGGAAATTCTCTACAATAATTTGTTCCAATATACCTTCTACCCCTTTTTATCTTTCTTCTTCTTCTGGAATCCCAATTATTCTAATATTGTTGCATCTTATGGTATCACTTATCTCTCGAAATCTTCCCTCGTGGTCCAGTAGTTGTTTGTGTCTCTTTTTCTCAGCTTCTTTATTCTTTGGCATTTGGTCTTCTATGTCACTAATTCTTCTGCCTCATTTATTATAGCATTAAGAGTCTCCATTTTTGTTTGAACCTCATTAATAGCTTTTTTGGTTTCAACTTGGTTAGATTTTGGTTCTTTTATTTCTCCTGAAGGGATTTTATTTCTCCAGAAAGGGATTCTTTAATCTCTTACATGCTTTTTTTTTGAGCCAAGCTAGCACCTTGATAACTGTCATTTTGAACTCTGTTTCTGACATATTACTGATGTCTGTATTAACTAGGTCTCTAGCCGTCAGAACTGTCTCTTGTTCTTTTTTTTGTGGTGAGTTTTTCTGCCTTGTCATTTTATCGAGCTAAGAATAGACGAGTGAGAGCCAAACTTACTCTGGAGTTCCACAGTTTTCACTGATTGATGAACTTGGTCTTGGCTGGATATTCTCACTGATCTTCTGGGGGAGGGTCCTTTTGCCTTGGTTCTCAGATGTCTTTGCCTGAGGCGGAATTGCCCCGCCCTTGCCAGTGGAGGGGCCAAGCAATTAGCTCAGATTCACTCTCCGGAGTCTTTGTTCCCTGAGCACTTTCCATACCGCCCTGGAGGCCAAGAATGCAAATGGCGGTTCCTAGTCTCTGGCTAGAGGAGCTGAGCACTGGGGTCCCTGCTCCTCAGCGTGCCCTCAGAGGAAAGCAATCAGTCCCTCCCGTCTCCTGGGTCCCCTCCCAAGCTCCGAGCTCAGCCACCCATGGCGGAGCGTTTCTATCTCTGGCACGCGGCCCTGTTTGCAGTCTCCAAGCCCAGCAGATTCCTGCTGCGTGCTCCCATGCTGCTCCTCCCTGAGGAGGAAGGAGGTGGTCTCTCTGGAATTCCTTGTGGGGTCCCCGTTCGAAGAGCCGTGTCCATGGTCTAGAGTAAGCCCCAGCTGAAAGTGCACTGCGCGGCTCTTTGTCTGCAGCTAGCTTCTCCTCCCCATACCTGGGAGCTCTCCCGCACTCAGACACCCCCAGTCCCATTGTGATTTGCAGGTCCTGAAACCACTCTGTTCCTGCAAGGGATAAACCTCCGGCTTAGCCTCTGGAGGGATGTCCCTCAGTGGAGCAGACTCTAAAAGTTCCGATTTTGTGCTCCGCGGCTCTGCGGCTGCAGGGAGCCGGCCCCTCCCCCCACGGTTTCTCTTCTTGTCGCTTTGGATTCACTTTTCCAAACTTCCTACCTTTCGGAAAGTGGTTGATTTTCTGCTCCTAGAATTGCTCTTCTTCCTCTCTTCTCTCTCCTGTTGAGTATGCTGGCTTTTAGAATGGTTTGATAACTATCTACATGAACTTCTGGGATCTGACTCTGTCTCAAACTCCTACTTCTCTGCCATCTTCCTCCTCCTCCCTTTTTTTTTTTTTATATATTGTGAACCACTCTATGTCTTTAGATTAGAAAATTTAGTCCTCAGACATTTAAACTAATTATTAATAGGTATGGACTCACTGCTCTTTCGTTCATTGTTTCCTGGTTGTTTTGGAATTCCTTGGTTCTTTTCTTCTTATGTTCTCTCCCTTTGTGATATGATGCTTTGGTGGAGTAGTATGCTTAGATGCCTTATTTTTTTTCTTTTGTGTATCTCCTGTGGGTTTTTGCTTTGTGGTTACCATGAGGTGCACTTAAAGGCATCTTAAATTTATAACAGTTTATTCTAAGTTGTTATCAACTTTACATGTATTCTAAACCTCTGTGTTTTGACCTTCACCCCCAAATTTTGTTATTGATGTCATAATTTACATCTGTCTTATGTATCCATTAACAAATTGTCGTAGTTACAGTCATTTTTACTACTTTGGTATTTTTTTTTATTTGATTTGGTATTTTTTTTTTTTTTTGATTTGTTTTTAGAGCACGTCAGTGTGAGTGTGGGGATAGGTCAGAGGGAGAGGGAGAGAATCTTAAGCAGACTCTGCACTGAGCGTGGAGCCTGATGCAGGGCTCAATCACATGACCGTGAGATCATGATCTGAGCTGAAACCTAGAGTTGGATGCTTAACTGACTGAGCCACCCAGCACCCCAATACTTTGTTTTTTTTTACATTCATACTAAATTTATAAGTGATTAACCCACAACCATTACAATATTAGATTACTCTGAATTTACCTATATATTTACCATCACCAGTGAGAGTTATACTTTCATGTTTTCCAGTTATTTGTGTACTTTTGTTTGAAATTTAAGCAGTCCCCTTAACATTTTTTGAAGATTTTAGAGGATGTGGAGAAAGGGGAACCCTCCTCCACTGTTGGTGGGAATGCAAGTTGGTGCAGCCACTTTGGAAAACAGTATGGAGGTTCCTCAGGAAATTAAAAATAGAGCTACCCTATGACCCTGCAATTGCACTACTCAGTGTTTACCCCAAAGAAGCAGATGCAGTACAGAGAAGGGCCACATGTACCCCCATGTTCATGGCAACAACGGCCACAATCACCAAACTGTGGAAAGAACCAAAATGCCCTTCAGCAGATGAGTGGATAAGGAAGATGTGGTGCATCTATACAATGGAATATTATGCCTCCATCAGAAAGGATGAATATCCAACTTTTGTATCAATATGGACAGGACTGGAGTGAAATAAGTCAAGCGGAGAGAGTCAGTTATCTTATGGTCTCACATGTGGAGTATAAAGAAAATCATGGAGGGCATTGTGAGAAGGAAGGGAAGGGTGAATGGGGGGAAATCGGAGGGGGTGATGAACCAGGAGAGACTGTGGACTCTGAGCAACAAACTGAGGGTTTTGGAGGGGAGGGGGTGGGGGGGTGGGCGAGCCTGGTGGTGGGTATTGAGAAGGGCACATATTGCATGGAGCACTGGGTATGATGCATGAACAATCAATCTTGTAACACTGAAAAATTAAAATAATTATATTTGGGGAGAAAAAAAATATTTTATTCATTTGAGAGAGTGAGAGAGTGAGCGAGCACAAGTTTCCTTCAACATTTCTTAAAAAGCCGGTTTAGGGCTACACTCCTTTAGCTTTCCTTCTCTGGAAAACTCTTTCATTTCTGAAGGACAACTTTGTTGGATAGAGTATTCTGGTTGGCAGTTTTTTCTTTCAGCACTTGGAATATAACGTGATACTTCCTTCTGGCCTGTGAAATTCTGCTAAAAAAAATCTGCTAATGGTCTTACAGGCATTCCCTTGAATGTAACTATTTTTCTCTTGCGGTTTTAAAAATCCTTTTTGTCTTTAACTTACGATGCTTGAATTACAATGTGTCTTGGCTTGGGTCTCCTTGGAATCCTCTTCTTTGCAACTCTCTGGGTGTCCTGGATCTGGATATCTGTCTCTGTTCCTGGGGTTAGGGTAGTTTTCAGCCAGTATTTCTTCAAATAAGTTTTCTGCCCCTTTCTCTTCTCTGGGACCCCCTCTAATGCTTGGTGGTGTCCCTTAAGTCTGTTAAGCCATCTTCACTTTTTTTCGTTTTTTCCTTCTTGCTCCTCTGGATGAATTCCACTGCCCTATCGTCAAGTTCATGGGATCTTTTTACACTTCAGATAGCCTGTTGTTGAACCCCACTATTGAATGTGCCTTTTCACTTACTATATTCTTAAGCACTATGATTTCTGTTTGGTATTTTTTTTAAGATTTATTTATTTGAGAGCGAGAGTGTGTGCTTGTGTGCATGCATGCATGCATGCGCGCGCACACACACACACCCCCACGCAAGTAGGAGGTGGAGAAGGAGAGAGAATCCTCAAGCAGATTCTGTGCTAAGCGTGGAGCCAGACGCAGGGCTCAGTCTCACAACCTTGAGATCATGACCTGGCCAAAACTAAGAATTAAATGCTTAACCAACTGAGCCACCCAGGTGCCCCTCTGTTTGGTATTTTCATATATTTTGTCTTTGGTGAAATCCTTGCTCTGTCCATTTGTTGTCTTCCTGATTTTGATGAGTATACTATGACTGTTATTTTGAACTTTGTATCAGATTAAATCACTTATCCCTGTTTCATTAAGGTTTTTTTTCTGAGGTTTTATCTTGTTCTTTCATTTGGAGTATATTTCTTGTTTCATCTTTTTCCATGATTCTCTGCATTTGTTTTTATGTATTAGATGAAACAGCCACTTCTGGTCTTGAAGGAGTGGTCTGTGTCTTGAAGGAGTGGTGCGTTTAGGAGGTAAACCTTAGCATTTAACCCCACCCAGCTCTAGGTTGTCTCTGAAACCTTTGTGATTGTCTAGTAGCATTCTTTTCCTAAATTTTTTCTGTTTAAAGTGAATTAATGAACATACAGTGTATTATTATTTTTAGAGGTAGTATTTAGTGATTCATCAGTCTTATATAAATACCCAGTGCTCATTATATCAAGGGCCCTCCTTAATGCCTGTAACCCAGTTACCCCATCCCCCCTGCCATCCTCCACTCCAGTAACTCTCAGTTTGTTCCCTAGAGTTAAGAGTTTCTTATAGTTGTCTCTCTCTGTTTCTCTTATTTTATTTTTCCTTCCCTTCCCCTACATGTTCATCTGTTTTGTTTCTTAAATTCCACATAGGAGTGAAATCATATGGTATTTGTCTTCCATTCAGACTGACTTCATTTAGCATCATACCCTCTAGTTTTATCCATATTGTTGCAAATGGCAAGATTTTGTTTTGGTTTTTTTTTTAAAGATTTTTATTTATTTATTACAGAGCGAGAGACTGAGAATGAGAGGGGAGAAGGTCAGAGGGAGAAGCAGACCCCCCGCAGAGCCGGGAGTCCGATATGGGACTCGATCCCGGGAGTCCGGGATCATGACCCGAGCCGAAGGCAGTCGCTCAACCAACTGAGCCACCCAGGCGCCCAGATTTTGGTTTTTTTTTGATGGCTGAGCACAATTCCATTGTATACATATACCACATTTTTTTTTTTCATATACCACATTTTTATCCATTCATCAGTCGATGGACATTTGGGCTCTTTCCATAGTCCGGGAACTGTGAACATAGCTGAAGCAGCATTCTTTATTCTTAGTGGCTCCCAGTAGACGAGGGTGTGCCGAGATCTGTCAGCGTCAGCACCTAGAGGCAGGCTAATTGGAAGCTGGGCCCTCTCTTTCGGAGGAAGGCTGTGGGATGGGAGTTTCTGCCCACTGCCTCTGTGCTGTACCCTGGTGGGGGGGTGGGGGGTGGAGAGCTGAGGAACAGTTCCTCTGTTTGTTACAGCCCCGTAGGATGGAGGAATGAAAGCCCCACTGGCCACCAGAGCCAGGTGATCAAGGGGCATTTCCGGGCAGTAGCTGCACAAAACAGGGCACCAGACACGTGCTGAAGCTCCTTTACAGGACACACTAGTGTCCTGGAGTGAAGTAGAGGGGGAGACGAAGATAGCATCTTCTGGTTTCTGTCGAGTATCACAATCTGCCCCTCCACGTGTATAAGTTAGATGCTGGTCTCTCGGGCCACAGCCATTCAGAGGAGCAGATAGGCCTCTTCTAAGGCAGGACGGAGGGTTTCTGTGTGCGGGTTCTGTGCCATGCCCGGGGGGCGGGGGGGGGCACAGCTGGCTGAGAACAGTTTCTCTGTCCACTATAGTCCTGTGGCACCTATGAATGAAGCCCCATTGGCTAGCAGAGCCAGAGGATGAAGGGGCATCCCCTGGACAGTAGCCCCCCAAGCCAGAGTGCCAGACGTGTCCTAAGTTCCTGTCTGGGAGGGACTGGCACACTGGAGTGAGGCAGAGGGAGAGCACAGATACAGCATCTGCTGTCCTCTGGGGTCTCTGGGGGAGCGCTGCAGTCCATCACGACGTATGTGTTCAATTAGAAGCCTGCCCCTTGGGCCGCAGCTAGTGGGGGAAGCAAATAGGCCTCTTTCAAGGAAAGACTGGGCATCTTGGTCTGCTGCCTCTGTGTTGTGCCCTAGGGAGTGAGCCGTGGGGAGTCTGCATGAGCCCTTTACCGCGTGTCTCCCCGTTCACCATAGGCTTGTGGATCTCATGGACATAAGCCCCTTTGGCTTCAAAGCTAGAGGTTAAGGGGTCCCTTATCTCTCAAGGAAGTCTTAAAAGTTGGGGTGCCAGATGTGGAGTCCAAACCCATCAGTCCTCAAGGAGAAGCTCGGAGTTGCGAGTTTCCTCCTGATTGTGTGTCGATGTGCCAGGAATGGGTTTTATGGTGACATTGTGTCCCTGCCTCTCCTCCCATTTTTGTCATTGGCCTGGTATGTACAGGAGTCGCTCAGCTAGTTTCTGGGTTTCTTCCAGAGGGACTTGTTCTGTATGGAGGTGTAGACTGAGTGTGTCTGTGGGAGGAGGCAACTTCAGGAGGCTCTCATGTTGCCATCTTAGCTGGAACTCTCTGGAAGGGTGCCTGTTTTACACAGATCATCTACAGTAATACCTAGGAAAATAGTAAGACTTTGCAGGTGAACTTAAAGGCTTAAGAATAATTAGGTCTTAAAATGTGTACCATGTGGGGAAACCTGGAGGTAGCACCTTCACCAAGGCAAAAGCTAACCTCACCAAGAATGGGACGGGCCATTGTAACATGCCTCCTCTCGGAGGTGTGGGGGACACTTTGTCGCTTGTGTCCTATTCCTGCCAAAACACATACCCTGCATCTAATCATGAAGGGCATATAAGACAAACCCAAATGGAGGCACATCCTACAAAGTCACTGGCTTGTACTCTTAAAACATGTCCAGGTCTTTGAAGACAAAGGCAGAGAAACCATTCCAGATCAGAGAAGATTAAAGAGACAGGACTAAATGTCATGAGCTCGTGAATTAGATCCTCGACCAGATCAGGGAAACACACATAACTATGAAAGACATTGCACAGTGACAACATTTGCATGTGACTGTATAGATGTTATCTTTAATGTTAAGTTTCTTTATTTTGCTCTTGGTCATGTGGTTATGCAAGAGATTGTTTTGGTTCTTAGGAAATTTACCTGAAGTATTTAAGCATAAAGGGACATGATGTCTGAAACTTAACTCCTAAAACGGTTCAGGAAGAAAATAGACTCTATATGGAAGGAGAAAGTAAATGGCGCAACATGCACACAGTTGTTGAATCTGGATAAAGGGCAAATAGGGGTTCGTTGTGCTATTCTCGCAATGTTTCTGTGAGCTTGAATGATCTCAAATTAGTTATAGCAGAGGTAAAACTTGATCCTGTGTGTGTATATAAAATAATACCAATGCACATACATATATGTAGGTATAAAATTTAAGCCTCATGTGATGATATATAACCTTTGGTGTATAAGGAAGGCACTCTGAGGGGTAGCTGAGTGGCTCCGTTGGTTGAGTGTCTGCCTTCAGCTCAAGTCATGATCCCAGGGTCCTGGGATCGAGCCCCATATCGAACTCCTTGCTCAGCGGGGAGTCTGCTTGTCCCTCCCCTCCATTCTTGCATTCTTGTGCTTTCTCTTATTCTGTCTCTCAAATAAATAAAAATCTTAAGAAAAGAAGGCTACTCTCAAACGTCCCCAAACCTCCCTCTCCCCCCCCTCCCTCCCTCCCTCCCTCTCTCTCTCTCTCTCTCTCTCTCTCTCACACACACACACACACACACACACACACACACACAATATTGTTTATTATGGAAAGTCTGACATGTTGCTGCTCTCATGTTATTAAGGAAGTCCGTGAGCTCACAGCGCCCTGCTGTCCACGGAGTGATGGAGAGTGTGTTGGTCTACTCTAGCGGTCATGCTACTGTGGGAAAGAATTCTGTTCTTGTCTGCAAGTATGCCAGTGCTCGTCTTGGTATTCACGCCACTGTTCAGGGTTACAGATTCAGGGAATGCCGTCCCCGCTCCACAGGATACACCCCTTCGTCTGGGTGCTTTCCCCTAAACACACATTTTACTTGCTGGTGTACAGTCCGCACCAGCTTGATCCAGTTTTTCATTTTGACTGAAATAATTCCCCCCCTCCAGCCTGTGTCAAGTGTGGGATGGAAAGTCAAAACGCCCTTCTCAGTGCCCACACACAGTTGCGGTGGCTGTGGTGGAGTGTTGGGTTCCTCGATGACCTAGTTTTGTGCCATCCGAAGAGCCATTTGCGTTGTTTCAAGCAAAGGCAGGTTTGGGGAATGGCAGGAGGGATCCAGGGTGGATTGAAATATGGTGAGAAGTAGTCTTTGTGTACGCAGACTTCGGGGGCCATCTTTCATGACCGTGGTCACCTGGGCCCGTGTCATCAGCCTAACTTTAGAAACTGAGGAGGTGATTCCTAGCAGAAACGCCATACTCACTTAGCATCATTCTTAATGAGCTTGACCCTCTCCTCTTACTTCCAGAATCACTAGAATAGATTTCACCTGGTGGACTTCACAATGTCTCTGACCCCTGGGGTGTGAACACTGCTGGGGAACATGCATCGCAGTCAGGGGCAAAGATCACCCCTCCTTAGGGGAGCCGACACGGCTCCTCCTCTGCCTCGCCGCTTCCGCAGTTAGGACAGATGCAGAGCAGGACAGGGGCAAGGGGATCTCCCTCTGGTGCTGATCATGACCTCTGTGTGGGGGGTATCCTCCCCAGAACTGGGTATGGGGTATCCTTTTAGGTGAGACTCCTATTGCTCCGAACGCCCCTGAGATCTGGTGCGGTAAACAGTAACAGAAGTGATAAACTCTCTTGAGACGGAAATGTAAATCGCATACTGGTTAATTCCTCTACTTGCGAGGACTGAAGCAGGAAACGAAATGAGCACTGTGACTATTGCTGCACGAGAATGATCTGCTACAGGTCTACACGCTTGCCACTCTGGGCCCCAAAATCTCCCCTGTAGGCATGCGTCCCACATATAAGATTTTGGCACGAGTGACGTGATGACACGAAAGACGTGTGGTACTGTTTGTCACCAGAGAAGACGGGAAACAACCCACATGTCCCACCAAAGAGGGCAGCTTAAGTGATATCCCACTAACCTACACTGGAATATAGTACAGCTGTAAAAAAACCAAAAACCAAAAAACCCCAAACCCCAGAAATCCAAAAAAACAAAAAAACCCAAGAAAGCATTTTATTTATCGATGGAAACATTTCTTGTGATGTAAATAAGAATGGCTGGATCTCTTGAGTCCATTTAAAAAAAAAAACAAGGTACAGAGCCGAGTGCATAGAAAGCTATCTATCTCAGGTGTCATAAGGGGACAAAAATAGGAACGTGTGTTTGTAATTGCTTTAACAATCGTGACTGTTTGGAAGGAGACAGAAGAAATTAACATTTGCTCACAGGCCAGTGTGCGTGATGTGGGAATAGGATATTTTCACCACTTGGTTTTCTCAGTTTTTCCACTTGTCAACCATATGAATGTATTACATTGTTAAAAATCAAAGACAAGGGGCGTCTGGGTGGCTCAGTGGGTTAAAGCCTCTGCTTTCGGCTCAGGTCATGATCTCGGGGTCCTGGGATTGAACCCCGTATCGTGCTCTCTGCTCAGCAGGGAGCCTGCTTCCCTCTCTCTCTCTGCCTGCCTCTCTGCCTACTTGTGATCTCTCTCTCTGTCAAATAAATAAACAAACAAAATCTTAAAAAAAATCAAAGACAAAGTCTGTACTCGACATTTTTTTGTAACATAACTGCGTGCTTTATTGAGATACACAGTAAAGCAGTAATATAATACAATAGTAAGGCATATATTTGGTGAAGTCTGATATGTTGTGAAAATGCAGTAAAACTGAAGTTTAAAAAAATAATTAGTAAATGTTACAGTGTTGGTGTTAAAACACAATATATTATGATACTCAAGTAAGAACCCAGTACCTGAAAACAATGACAGAACATGCCACGTGATGTTTATGCTTCAGTTACATTATGATTTACAGTTTAATACTTGGTGGTTATAAAGAACACGAAAAAATGTCCAAATTATGCTTAAAATGTAGCAATAAAGCTCTCGGTTTTTATTCAAATATTTTGACAGACTCACTCCAGAACTAATGTCTAAAAGATAAAACGAAAAGATTAAAACAAAATTATGCACTCTATTTACCTCTGCTTTTAGAGTGAAACTTAAAACTGCTTAGTAGGAAGTAACACAACCCCTTGCTTTTAATTGTGGTTAAAAAAAAAATCCACAGGAAAAAGAAAAAGTCCAGTGTCACATAAAGGGAAAAAAATGCATGACTAAAACCAAATCTTTATGTCATTCTGTTACCTTAGAGCTTTGGGTTTTCTTTTGGAAATGACAGTGGGGGAGGATGGAGAAAAATGTTCACACGATGGACAAGTAGTGAAGCTGTGAAATCAGATGTGCACGATTATTAGGAACACCCCAAAACCAAAGTGAGGTAGAAATAGCATGAGAAGCATGTTAATTATCATTAATAAAATAATAGACAAAATCCACTCTGCAAAAGTTAATGACACTGACCTAAGAGGTAACAGATTTGCAAAATAATAGGTCACACGGTGATTTCTAGTGAATGAATGATTAAAAACAAATGAAAGGCTAAGAAGATGAGAGAGTAAAGCTTGTTCCTACCAGTTAGTCCTCTTGGGTTACTCTCTTTGAGCAATGTTTGTGTCTCTAACCTTCCTCATCCACCAGCAAGCGTGTTGGAGTACCCTTTGGAACATGTGAATCCATCTACGTTTCCCCTTACAGACCTGTGTGGAATTACTTGTAGAGAAATGTGAAGCAGGGAAACAAAGCTCACGCATGGGCTTCTGGGTGGGCATTTCACGGGAGCACGCTGTGATGAGGCTGTCTTACGCATCTTCCCAAGGGCTATTTTAAATGAAGTCTTGTGGCATTTAAAAACTCCTTGTGATGAAGAAAAAAAAAATCTTTAAGGGAAAGCAGGAAAGGAAGAAAGCAGAGCGCCCTCAAATACCCAGTGCTGTTTCACTGTGAGAAGAGGGAGGAGTGTGATTTCATTGTAATTACAAAGATCTCTATGTAGGATTATGAACATTCATCCAATCCTTTACTTCAAGAGTGGCCCCCTCCCTCCCAGGGATTGGCTGCGAATCCACAGCCCTCCAGCCCTACGAGAAAGTCCTTCTTACTGTCTGCGAGTTAATAGTGTCTTCTGATGTCGTGACTTCCACTGAAGCATCATTACATGTAGGTGGAGGCATTGGCAGCAGCGGGAAGCTGACTATACCAGCCGAAGGACTACTCGGACACAGTAAGTCGTGTGTTCGTTCCTACGTCCCTTTTCAAGAATTCAGTACCATAGCTGTCAGTGGAAAGTTTCAAATGAGAAACATCTGGAGCCCCAGACAATGTTTAAGTGTGGTAGTTGCCTCCTGGTTTCAGGCTCCAGGGAAAATTCCTTCTAGACCAAGCAGGTAAGCCTGGATGACCAGAAACAATCTCTTTCCATGAGGAAGTGGCCAGATCATTGGAACAAGAAGTTTAAAAGGTCTCTAGAAAGTCAGGTCTATTTTATCTATATACCTACAGTATTTACATACTGCTAGACATATAGATGTGGAAAGCGAGAACCCACAGCCAGTCCCACTCGGTCACCGATTCCGGAAAGAGCAAAGTGATGTAGTCATTTGGTGGTGTTAGAGGAAGTCCTATCTTTACTAGGCCAGAAAAGAAAAAACCATGAATTTCATATGGATATCACGCTAAAACGATGCAAAACAATGCGCTGCCTCAAAGTTTGTGTGTGTGTGCGTGTGTGCGTGTGTCTGTCTTTAGGGGTTTTTATAAACAACTTTTTTTTATAAAGCACACTTTAGTTTACAATCTTTCTTTATAACTGTTATAAATTTTTAAACAACCCAAAATGCGTTCCATATAAAGAAATGGCAAGTTATTTAGCTATCAAGATTTTACATGTAGTTTTCTTATAACTTTTTTGTACAATTGCATAGACGTGTAAAACCTGCCATTGTTAACAAAACAATAACAGACTTAGAAACTACTGAAATCTACAGTATAGTACCACTACCCTTCACAAAAATATAGATTTTTTTTCTTGTAAACTCTTACTGTCTAATCCTCTTTGTTGTATGAATATTATAAAAACCATGCGGGAATCAGGAGTTGTAAAACATTTATTCTGCCCCTTCTTCATCTGTCATGACTGAAACTAAGGACTCCATCGCTCTGCCCAAATCATCTGCCAAGTGGAAAAGGCTTCCTACATTGTGTCCTGGAAAACAAAGAGAGAGAGAGACGTGACACTAGGTGCAGATGGCATCACCCTGACTCTTCGCCATTTGGGAGATCCTTCCCCACTTCTAGCTGAAGACAACACAGAAGCTGCACCGAGGGTCTACACAACAGGATTTGGTTGTTCACCCACTTCCAGGAAGAAGCAAAGCCTTGTTAATGAAGCCATTCCACGTTGTTAGTATCAGCTTAATACTGGATCAGGTTGCCACTGTCATTTCAGTGGAAAAGTGTCAGAGAGCGCACTCATCTTCCCAATGGAAGCCTCTAGCTGGAGGCTTCTGCGGAGAAGCGCAAGGTTCCTTTCGGAACAGGACTGTCTCCCGGGGGGATGGACCTTCCCCGCCTTGTCGTAGGAGAGGACTTACTGCGCCCTTGTACTCGAATCTCGGGATCCTCACCCACCCCCCACCCCCGGAACTGTCACTACTGCCAGCGCCACTATGTATTGTCATCACCATTCTCATCACTGCCACCGTGACCACGACGCGGGATCTTCACTTACATGCTCTTTCAAGCCGCCGGCTCACGTTTAAGGCTATGGTGGAGGAAATTGTTTTCTCGCTGCTTTTACTTGAATTGAAAAACAAACTCTTGAATCGACCTTTTTGTATATTAACATTGGAATTTGGAAGCTTCCTCAGAAAAAATCACTTTTCATTCTAAATGACTCCAGAGCCTAATTACAACATGACCCCCATGCAGAGCACGGATTTGGGTATCCGGTGAATCCATTTTTGTTCTCCTCCTAAATGAGGGTTAACTGTCAGAAGAGCCTTTGAATAATAATGTGACATGACCCAGCACTGATCCCCTAGCACGGAGCCCAGAAGCAGTGCCGTGTCCCTGCTACTCTGCGGCAGAATTCCGGTCTAGAGGAAGATAATTTGAGACCTGCTTTATGGCTTGCCTTTTCCTATATGTCCCACATTTTTATATGGCTAATTTTAATTCTTGGACATTACTAAATCATTCCCCTCTTGGAGAACTGCCTTTGGAACTAAAAATGCTTTACGAGGCTATTACTACCTTGCCATGTATCAACTTTACGGATTCTCATAATTGTTAAAATCCCTGTAAAAATTAAAGATAGACTAGGGCAGGAATTCTGTTCTAGTATCTACTTCAAGAGACCTGTCGTTTTCCAGTACATGAGAGAGAGGGTGTGAGGGAGAGGGTGTGAAGAGGATTCAGAGGCAGGCACTTAACCCAGTGTTGGCACCAGATCAAGTTAAGACTTACTAAACGTTTCACACCCTTCGACCATTTACGTGAAAGTGATCACGTTTGTAAATCTTGCTGAGCTTGATCAACACAAAGAGTTTCAGTGAGAACTAGTTAGGTTTTAAAAAATCACGTGGGACTTTGGTTGAGATGGCAAAGAGAAAAATTTGAACAAAGCCGGTGTTCTACTCGTAGAGCGGGCCGGGAGCGTGGCAGCCCTCAGTGAAGAACTGAAGTCATCCTTGGCTTTTCATAAAAACCACTGGAGGACCCAGTAGGTTCTCTGCTGCTCCTTAGAGCCGAAAGCACCATCTAGTACCTGATGCCACCAGGCTAAAGGGCTTCCTTCTTATCTGTTTGGACGGCCCAGCAACCCTGGGAGCTCCACCCAATTATTCGCATGTAACTGAAAACAAGTGGACGACCTGCAAATTTTCAATGACTTGATATTTTAGCAGCAATGAAGGAAGCCAGTACAAACAAAACCCAAGACCCTTACAACCTGATACCTGAATAGAACTTGCACTACTTCTCATCACTGACATCTAACTATAGTAGAGTCCACCAGGGAGGTAGAGAATGTCTTACAAAACCTAAACTGAACAGGAAATAAATTATAATAGAAAGTACCTATTTAAATGTGTGTGCTAGGGAATGTGGCATGCAATTTACAAGGAAATGAACTTGTAGATTACATAGCCATGAGGGGCTTCCACTCCTTGAAATGATGTTCAGTTACTACCTGGAAGGAAAATTCTTTAGACTCTCCAGACACATCATTTCTAGGGGTATCTATTATTTAAAAAGTGACTGGGTAAAAAGAGAGGTTGATTATTCTTAATACACCACACACCCTCCCACAAAACGTGAGGTGACCTTTCATCTGTCTGGACAGTTTTAAATGTTCATAAAAGGCTCTCCCTGCGCTAGAAAAAAAAACAAACAACAAAAACACCTTCAGAGTTACCTCACCATATCTATAGTATGCCTTTGGTTACTTTATTTACAAGTACCTGTTTCACCAGAATAATGATACAGTATTTTTCGTGGAGATGTTCATTAGAGCCAGAAAAAAAAAAATTCTCTTTGACAAAATACTGCCCCAAAGAATCATAACTTAATCCACTGGAGGCATAGAAATACAGTGTGATATGGAAACAGAAAACAGATTTGTATCCTGGTTCTATTATCCATGTGTGTAAGGCAGAATGTTAGTGAGGTCATTATTTTTACCTGACAGATTTTTCTAAAGTCAAAATTAAAATCTCATACTATGAACGTGAGAGGCACTGAGAAGCAGGCCAGACTGTAGTCGTCTGCAGTCGGCTTCAGGCACAAGTTGACATAAAAATGCATCCATAGAAAGTATTAACCCAATCCATTCTTAAGTGAGGATCGTTGAACACAAAGGCACCATGCATTGAACGCGAGGGCAGTGGTATGTTTTTCCAAGTTGGCACGAACTGCAACCCATTTAGTCTCACAGGCCACCACTGCCCGAGGGGGTTGTTTTCCGCAGTGACTGGAATTGAGACTTTCTGGCAGAGATCCAAGACCTCAATAGCAATCTGGCACTCTATTTTTTTTTTTTTAAATACAGTTCCCAAATAAATGGTTAGCATTCACTTGGCCACAGCAAAGCCGGGGTAGTGAAATTTGTGTTTCTCTACTCTATAATTTAATCTTTGAAAAACTATCTGATCTACTGTACCTTTGAGGTAATTTTTTTAACAATAAAAAAAATCACTTTGATTCTGGGTTTTTCTGGAAATGTATCTGACTGGAAAACAACTCAGGTAATAAAGTTTCCAAATGCCTCTGTGACTTGAATGATACATGGGCTGGCCTTTTCTAAGATTCATTTGTTCATGAGAGAAGCATGTTCAGGGTGGTCAAAATTAAGGTGCAGCTTTTTATAACACGTTAAGAGAAATTGTAAGGGGCACTTACCATAAGAATGAACCCAAGAAGCCTCACGTAAGAAGTACGTGAGCCAGGCAAACCGTCAGGAGCATTCACTGCTTCACCAATTCACGTTTCCTGTTTCTCCTCCCAGCCTCCCCCTCCCCCCTCCCTAGGACCCCAGTGTCCCAAGCCTTGGAAGAGAACACTGGTGCAGACACACTAAAGGATCATTAAATTCATTAGACTTGCATGGCATGGTGTCGGCAGACTTTCCAGTATGACTCCTCATGTTTAAATGAATCAAAGACTACTCTCGTCTAGCCTGTTGCTAAGGATCTAGAATCTTCTCATGTCAGCACTCTCTCCCCATCCAACCCAATTCCCAGAATAGTAGATGTTATGGCCACCCATGGAAGAGCTTTCCTTCTCCCATCCTTCACGCTAAACTCTTGGAAAGGACAGGCTTGTTTCCCTTGGGCTGTCACTCAACACTCTGTCATCTACTAGCCCTTTGATTAGGTAACTGAATGTTCAGACGCTCTTTCTGATAAAAATATGCAGCAGCTTTCCCTGAAAAACCTCACATCACATTCAGTGATAATACTGTACCTTACCCCCTTTTAACCTGTGAACAGGCACTTAACAAAACCCTCAAGACTCCAACATTCAGTTTTTATCCCTGACTCATTACGTTCTATCTAGGTTTCCAAAGGCTAAGTGAAAACAGAGTGCTTTCTAAAGGGCTAGTAAACGTTATGTGAGCCTTTCTGACACCATTTTCTCAGGTGGCAATTTGGCAGAAGAGTGTGGCTCTGGACCCTGACGGCCTGGATTCAAATTCTGGCTCTGTCACCTTGAACACACTGCTTACTCTCTCACTGACTCAGTTTCCCGGTCTGTAAAGTGGGGTTAATAAGTACCTACCTCAGAGGTTTGGCATGAAGATTACCTCATGAAAAAGATGGCAAGTGCTTATAACAGTGCTTGGCACTGTAAGGGCTCAAAAAAAAAAAAAAAGATGTTAGAGTGGGAAAGGAGTGTAGGAATGAGGAGAAAAGAAAACAAAAACAAAATGAAGTCATTCCAGAAGAATAAAAAATCCAGGGCATTGGCAGAAAATGCTAGGGTCCTGAAAGTACAAAGAAACTTGAGGACTCCTCAGTTCTGTTCGAGGCTAAATTTATGCTGAGGGTTCTGTTTGTGTTACAAATGGCAACAGATGATGAACTGTGGGCTAACAACCTGGGGACTACCAAGGGTTGCCATTTTATAGAGATTCCTGCTCCCCAGCCCCTGGTCCTGTCGTCATGGTGATGACAATGGCAATGAACATTTGAAGAATGTTCCTCATGAGCTGCAAGTGGAGAGGTGACTACCATCCTTACATGATGACACATGTAGTACGTACATGCGCGTGCACACACACAATTCTGACACAAACGCCAAACATAGAAAGCGCGATGAGACACACAGAAGCCGTGGCTGTGAGCCTGAGTCTCACTAACCTCTCTCATTGGCTTCCCAGGGGTATTTCTTCCTTTAATAATGGAGAGAGGAAGAGGCAGAGATATCAGAAAGGGAAAAAAAAATGCATGAATATACAGTTTCATACCAATTTTGCTGCTTTTACCAAACAAAGGTTGAGAAGACAATTCATTTATTCCCTTCTGAAAACAAAACAAAACAAAACAAAAACGAAACAACAACCAGAAACAAAAAGAACCCGAAGGACACATCCAGTCAAATAACCTTTACATACACTTAAAATCAGTGTAAATACAGATAACACGATCCAGGAGACATAACTTACAGAATCGATAGAGTTCATGTGTTCAACTGGATGAAAGCTGGCACAGTGTAGGAATCTGACAAATTGAGCATTGGTTTTCAAGGACAGCTTTAGAACCTCAAGCTTAACGTCCAAAAATCTCAATCTCTTCACTCTCGACAATACACCGAAACATAAACGGGAGCGGATGTGTGTGCCAAAAGTCTGCACCCCAAATGCAAGGTGAAACGCCACGGAGGCAAGAGTCCATCCCCTTGGGAGAATTCCTTCTATCTGGTAGAAGCTGAGTGCGCCCATGATGAGATTGGGGGCATTTGAGAAAATAGAAAAAAAAAACGGGGGGAAGGAGTGGAGTCCCCCTAATAGACAAACTACAGAGCCAGATCCAGGAACGATCCCTCAACTTCCTCCTCATAATTCAACAGATCCCGGGGGCCTTGAGAGTCGACGGCTGAAGACTCACTGGCTTTGTTTGTTTTAGAGAATCCTCCGACTGTATGCGTTTATTTATTTTTGAAAAGCAGGTTCTGGTCAAGTTTTCTGGGGTAATATTTACAATTGGACAGAACACGAGGGACCTCTGACCATACCTAGCACATCTGGGGCTTGCAATTTCCTCTCATCACCAGCGCCTTCAAGTGAAATACTGGTTTTCAGACTCTGACTTGAGCAATGGGACATTTCCTGAGACCATCAATCTTAGGTGAAAGCCCAGGATTTAGAGCAGATAATAATAGAGCTGTGGGAGACCCTGTGCAGCATCTCCTGTCCCCCCCCCCACCCCCCAGGAACAATGTGAGGGTTACTCATTCAGACCAGAAAAGTATGGCGCTACTATTCTAAAAGAAATTTTTCACAACTCAAGTCCAAGGTCTAAAACTTCTAGGATACATTGAAAGGTTTTCTAGGTAGGACCCACCCTCCCTCCCTCTTTTCCTTCCTTCTGAATTTTTCCAAGTGAATCAGAAATTTCTTAAAAGTATAGAAACTGCAGGGGCGCCTGGGTGGCTCAAGTGGTTGAGCGTCAGACTCGTGGTTTTGGCTCAGGTTGTGATCTCAGGGTCTCGGGATCGAGTCCCACACTGGGCTCCACGTGCAGCATGGAGTCTGCTTGGGATTTCTTCTCTCCTCTCCCTCTGCCACCCCCCCTAAAATAAACGTTTTAAAAAAAGTATAAAACTGCATGCTTGATATTGTAAGCATGGTTAAGATATTCATGACGTTCCTCAAACCAGGGAAAAGAGAGAAAAAGGGGTATGGCTCCTAGCTATGGGTGTTGCCAGTGGTAGGCCTATACCAGATGAAAGGGAAAAGGGGAGGGAGGAGAACAGTATTGCATTCTTTTCTTTTTAAGATTTTATTTATTTATTTGAGAGAGAGCAAGCGAGCATGAGCAGGGGAGGGCAGAGGGAGAAGCAGATTCTCTACCGAGCAGGGAGCCTGATGGGAGCTCAGTCCTAGGACCCCAGGATCATGATCTGAGCCAATGGCAGCCAATTAAACAACTGAGCCATCCAGGTGCCCCACATCATTTCATTCTTTTTTTTTTTTTAAAGATTTATTTTTTATTTATTTGAGACAGAGAGAGAGAGAGCATGAGAGGGGAGAGGTCAGAGGGAGAAGCAGGCTCCCTGCAGAGCAGGGAGCCCGATGTGGGATTAGATCCTGGGACTCCAGGATCATGACCTGAGCCAAAGGCAGTTGCTTAATCAACTGAGCCACTCAGGTGGCCCACATCATTTCATTCTTAATAGTTCGGACAAATCCCAGCATGAATTACTCATTTGTTCCTTTATCAAGTATTTTTTTTTCATTTTTGTATTTCATTGTTATACCTTCTGGTAGTAGAATTCATTCCCTTCCCCTACAAGACTGTGAAGTCCTTGAGGCCAGAGCCCGTATGTCGCTTACCCATCCCCTGTATCCCGGTACTGCCTGTACCTCAGCACTGTGGGTATGTGACGAATGCTGCTTGAGCTGAATTAGTAAGGTAGCCACTAGATCACGGTCAAGAGTCCTTTGGTGTTTGCGTCGGCCTTGCCTGTTACCCTCTAACTTGCGTGCCAAGGACTGGTAACTCGTTTTGGCTTTCACCTTGGTCTATTTTTAAAACTTAAGAGCTTTAGGAAGGAGTGTTGTTAGAGAGCAATAGGATTTAGTTTCAAAATGTCATTACTGGTTCCCAGAGTGACAAAGGTTACATATCTTTATTCTACACCAAGCCATATTCCGAGCTCGGTATCCACGGGCTGCTGCCAAGTGTGCAGCAAATGACTTGGGTTTTGTTTCGGGTTCCTCTTCAGAAGCTGTGTTTCACATGCAGCGGACCTTCTAGAGGTTTGCTAATCCTAATCTCTTTCAAAATCCGTGGTCATCACTTGGGTTTCGTTATGGTCACTACCACAGTATCAGTGGAAGTTGTGCTTTTTGTTTAAAGAAAGTTAAATCATATTTTCTCCTGTATCGGACTGGTTTCTACACTGACAAAACAGAGGCTATTTTGGCTGTGCCACTTAAAAACATTCTTTACCAGTAAAAAAAAAAAAAAAAATACAAGTGCCAGATAAGTTTTATTTCATGAATACATTCTTTGGAAATGAGTTTCCTTAGACCCTCACTTAGGGTGTCCATCTGGCAATGTGGTATGTTGTCAGGAAATGAATTAAGAGCAAAAGGAAATCTGCTGGAGGAGTTGTGCGTCTGGAGAAGTCAACTTTCCTCAGGCAGTATGACTTGAGAGGATTCATTATTCAGGGTTAGAATCTTAGGACATGACTGTTCTGGGGGGTAGCTGTAGCTGCTTAATTTCTGTTCACTAACTGAAAAAGTTAAGGAAGAGTGAGTCCCTTTTTAAGATTTCTTTTTTATCACAAGTAAAAGAAGGTTCTAATGGCTATACTTTAAATATTGAACCATGTATGATCTCTGGTGAACATGGACATAAATACACAAATCAATTCAAAAGCAGTTTTGTTGAGCTGCAAGTTGATCAGCACTGAGAAGTGTGTGACCGTGTGTACGGAAAGAGCTAGAGTGGACAACGATTGTAAAGCAGGGGTTGGCAAACTTTCTGTGGAAAGGGCCAGACGGTAAACAGTTTAGGCTTTGCAAGCCACACGGTCTCCATAGCAACTGCTCAGCTTTGCCACAGCTACTCCCTCCTGGGAGTGAGAAAGCAATTAGGGACAATATGTAAATGAACGGGTGTGGCTATGTTCCAGTAGGTCCTCATTTATAAAAACAGGTAGTGGGCCAGATTTGGCTCCTGCACCATAGTTTGTTGGTCCCTGGTATAAAGGAATAACAGCTCAAAAGTGATGGAAGCTGACATGACGCTGAGTGGTGCCCGAAAGGGGACATGTGAGCTTGTCTTGATGCTGCTCTTCCACAAAAGAACCATAGACAAGGCTTGAATTTTAGAAGATGGCAGGTTTTGCACAGCTGTCGGGTGGGTAATTTAGAGGCATTTAACAGAGTGTATGTGGCCTTTACGGGGGGGGGGGAGGTTGGGATGGATGTTGGGGAGAAAGATAATATGGCACAGGTCACTAGGTAAGATATTGTACGGGCAATAGACATACCTGCATAGCACTGTTAACTGTGTTTTGAGTTGTCTTATTGCACTAAGAGCTTATCTTGGATCCTATTGCTCACTAATTAGTATACAGTGGCACCTCATGTTTAGAGAAGCCAATACCGTACCACCGACTGGGGAAGCGTTTCTTCCGGAATCACACATACATATGAAAAAGTCTTTGCCAGAAGGCAAAATGATCAGAGACACAGGGACAAATCACTTCAACTGTGCATTTTAAAAATACGTTTATTACATATTTTAGCCATGTACTGTTCCTATAGAATAAGGGTGGAGATTTAGAAAGTGCCTTTTAGTAGATAATGAGTTTTATTACAGCGGAATTCAACTTCTACATATATTTATAGACAGAGGGACACATTAATGGTAGATAAATAGATTAGAAATTGGCTAATGTTCGGTGTTTAATATACAGTGAGCCGCTGAAATCCCTCAAGTGGTTGCAAATAGCTATGTCTAGAGATTAATCAGGAAAGGTATCAGCATAAAACTAAATACATGCACATTCACACCTTGAACACAGTGCAATTTATAGGGGCTATTATGCAGGACATTGTTGGCTACCAGTTTTTCACTAGAGGGAGGACTGCATGAAACTCCTTTATTAATTTGGATAACAGTTTAGCAAGGCCGGCGAGATAAGATCAGGGGTTCAATTTAACTTGCCGAATGGCCATGAATGCGTTGCTCCAGGCTTACAGGGACTTGAGAGTGAAAATGCAAAGGGAAGATTAGCTGATACCTTAAGACTTGAGCCTGAAGTGAAGACTGTGGCGAAGGGTAACAAAAAAGTTGTACATTTAAAATGCAAAACTCCCCTATTGGTATACTTTACATGTGTGAAAAGCACAATATTTTATATTTACAATGTCTTTTCCTCTGTGGGCAATTATCTAGCAGGGTTAAGTAAACCATGAGGTGGTATTTAATAGCACATTTCCACTAAATGGCAGACCTCTGGCTCTGACATCTGTTTTGAGTTACTCAAACAGCTGTCCGAAACAGCTGCGGCAACTGTGAACTTCATTCTTCCTAACGCAGCAATGGGAACATGGGTGGCAGACTTAGATTAAAAGCACCATGTCCTCTAAGATATTAGGGAGGTCTTGGGAGAAACAACTTCCATGGTGAAACTGTTAAAATGTAAATTTTTAAAAAAGATTTTATGTATTTATTTGACAGACAGTGAGAGAGGGAACACAAGCAGGGGGAGTAGGAGAGGGAGAAGCAGGCTTCCGGCAGAGCAGGGAGCCCATTATGGGCTTGATTCCAGGACCCTGGGATCATGACCTGAGCCGAAGGCAGCCGCTTAACCAACTGAGCCACCCAGGAGCCCCCAAATGTAATTTTTTAAAAAAAAATGTGCACCTGGGCAAAGAAAGCCGAGATCAGTCAGATCAATATTTTTTTAAACCCCTGGATCTGAAACCAACTTAGTGGGTTACAACCAGCATTTATTTTTAAATAAATAAAACAGGGAAACAGTGTGAACTGATTGATTGTAGTATAGGAAGTGTTGGTTCACTAATCTTTTGTTGATGATCTTTGCATGTACATGTAACTAGACACATTCGTGTATGGTGTATATACATGATGTAAACATATGTGTGTGTATACACACACAAACACACCACACACAATGTATTTTATATCCTTAATGTAGTTTGAGATGTAAAATGTTTCTCCGGGTATGGATAATGGTTAAAAGGTCAAAGCACAGTTTGGGTCCTCAGAAATGCTAAAGTGATTTGGGGGGGGGGTGGCGGGGCGCTTCCATTTGCGATGGTCTCAAGATGTTTAAGACTCCAAATTTTCTGCTTAATATCAACCTAACATACCTCCCAATTGGTAAAATGCTCCCAGAAAACCCCTACCACATAAATATTTTCCATTCTATTTTTACAATGATGAGACTTTTCATTCATTTGAATTTGAGGAGAAAAGGGCGTACTATTGTGATTTAGAATTAAGAAATCTGTATTAGGTCTTACTCCCCTTTGAGAGCACAGAGCTCCTAAAACCTTTGGAATTTTCTGTGAAGAGAGGAAGCAAGTTATTTTTTGTAATGTTAATGAGGCAAGTCTTGGAAAACCCCTAAGTCCACCTAGGGGCTGGGTGCCAGGGGAGGGAAAGGAGGGCTGGAGACTCGAGTGTAATCGCCAAGGGCCAATGATTTAATCAGCCACACCTATGTCACAGAGCCTCCCTAAAAACCCAGAAGGACTGGGCAGGGAGAGCTTCCGGGCTGGTGAAGACGTGGGGGTGCTTGGGAGGGCAGGGTACCTGGAGGGAGCATGGCAGGCGGTCTGAGCCGTCAAGTTGGGGGATCTGATGCTCTCTGGGTAGATGGTATCCGAAATGACTTGGATTGTAGGTGTCAGAATTGCTTGGTGCTGTGGAAAGAACCCCTGCACGTTGGAATTGGGTGCAGAATAGTACAGGCCTAATTTTAAGGCCTAATTTGGCAGGAAGTGGTGAGAAAGAAAGAAAATGTCAAGGTAATAGCATCACAGAAAGAAAAGCCAGATCCAGATTGTCTTCCTCAGGAAAATAAATTGTCTCAGTCCACCAACCTACTACTGAATAAGTAGGAACTCAGTTAATAGAATTGGTCAGACAGAATCTCCTTATCCCCTATTTGAGAACTCAGATTATGCTTCCGTAAGTGCAGATTTAGTAATCACTATTAAGGTGGTCTGAAGATCCCCAAGTTTCCATAAAAGTAAATCAACACCATACAAGTGAACTTAACAGCAGAGAAGCTTATTGCCAAATATATCCGAAGAAATCTATTTCTACTCTTCTAGGTGGCTTCTTGCATACCCATGAGGATCCAGCTTCAGGGACTAAAAGGGGGATGCAGGGAGAGGGTGCAAAGATCTTCACCCTCAAGATAATGAAGACGGGCCAGAGGCCCAGCACAAAAAGGCTGCCTGTAGGGCAGCAGAGCCGCGTGCCCTGCTGTAGCCTCTTATGCTCTATACTCTAGTTACTGAGATGGGAGGGAAAAGCCAGGGACACCGCAGGGTGTCCACCCAGCAGCCCCGACCTTCCCGCAGAGCAGGCACACAGGCTTGCTGTTGAAGGGCCTGGACGAGGTATCTGTGACCTTCAGGGGATGGGTAGAGGCCGCCGAAAATCATGTGCTACGTGGGGGGCCCAAAGTCCTCATGTGTCATCTTGGGGAAGGCCCTCGCTGTGCCAAAGGGGAACCCCTCGTGTTTAGGTCAGAGGGTGCTTCTGGGATTCACTCGTGTCCCAGACCTGTCCAGTAGAGCCATAATACTGTACTGGAACGGGAACTTCAGAAGTCTCCATCCTCAGTTGACTGTAAGCACTGTGAAGACAAGCAATTGGGCCCTTCTGGTTTGCATCCCTGAGCCTCCACTAGTACGTAGTACGTGCTCGGAAAAGCCGACAGGATAAAGGGGAGGACATTTGATTTCTGTCCAACCAGCACGTGGCCTTCTCCTGAACCCTGCGTCTGGGTAGAGACGGCAGCCAAGAGAGTCACGATGGAGATGAGGGTGGCAGGTGGGGGACGTGCAGGTGGAGGGAAGACAGAAGGTTCTTATGTGTTAAAATCAACACATCAGAGGCACTCAGCAGTGCAAAGATGGCTGGTGCAGACATTTAAAATTAGCTTCCCTCATGGTTCCTTAGCAACACTCCAGCCTACGGCACTGCTTTTCACGTGCACTGCGCAGTGTTCCCTCTCCATCACACAGCCAGGAAACGACTGCTGTCAGCTGACACCGAGCAGAAATGGAGGAAAAACACAGGACTCCCAACACCCTCGTCATTGCTCTTATGGACAGGAACAAATAGCAGGACTCTCAGCTGCCCTTCCCTCTGGGGCTGCACATTAGGGGTGCCAGTCGCTGGCCACAAAGGCTTGTGTTCTCCTCTTTGCCTTGTCTAGGTTTTTCCTCCATTTGCTTACAGGTGGCTGCAGTCATTCCTTTTATTCTTTTTATTCACTCAAGGGAGGTGGGTTAGTGACTCTGTTTTATGTCACAGCAATAAACTAAAACAAATACTCCAAAATGCTAACGATGGGAGCAGAACACCCTTGGAGGAATGAAGACATCTGAAGCTCATACTGGCTGGTGGGAAAAGCTGGTGGGGTAAAATGCTGCTTTTATATGAGGGGGAAAATACACAAGGGCAAAATGATGGCGGGCAATAAGGGCACTCATATTACTAATGTCTTCCTTTGCAAAGATCGTATTCCATCTATGGCAGTGAAACCAACAACAACAGACTAGTATATAAAGATTTAATTGTACCTCTATTTAAACAATCGGGTAAGAGACAATTTTTAAATGTAAAGGGCATCAGAAGGCTGAGTCCCCACCACTGCTGTATACTAGGCACGTTCTAGATTTCAGCATAGCATGTGGTAAGTGTATGTCTCTGGCAAAGGTGCCATCAGGCCATGAATGTCTTTGTCAAAGTCACAGCATCATTGCTGTTAAGTAAACGTGTAAGTTGATATTCTTGATTCTAGAGGCATCTGAGTTCTATAGGCATCTGAATTCAACCAGAATCCCATACCAATTTGGTCATCCAAAGCAGAACTGCACCCTGAAAAACACTTGCTTCTGACAATGCTCCCCAAGTGGCACTCTGCCACGTCGTGCTTGTTTAGCCACAAAAAATACACCGGCTAGTTGGGTGCGGGAACGGGAGGCCTAATCCCAGTAGGTGTGAGTTACTGGCACGTGGTGGAGCTTACCTCCGGAACTAGGGAAGGAGTTGTTGAGTTGTTCCATCACTTCCTCTAGCCCTGTGCTTGTGTCCTGGGGAGGACTGAGCAGGTCTTCCTCACCTTAATGAAAGCCAGCACAAATAATAGCACGTTACACTTAAGGAAAACAGAAACTAGAGAAAAAGCCCACGATCGCATTTAAAAAGGTATTAAAAATTCACGACCACTTGCTCAGAAATAGCCTAAATAAAAATAACCCCTCAAGGCCGAATAATTAGGGAATAACTCCTTCAAGGGAAGAAGTCTGTGCAGGGATTTATCTATGTCCTTGTCTTTAGAGAAGAAAATGGTTTCTCTCTTTAGAAGTTAATATTAAGTCGACCTAAGTTTCTTATGCCCTGTTGGTAAACGTGAACTGGTTTTCTTTGTAATTAAAAACAAAAGTGAACGATTGTTCACTTGAGGTGTGTCTCTTTAACACAAAAGGGACTGAGTATGTGACATTTTGCCTTCCCTTGATGAAGTTAAGGACGTGGCATAGGGGTGTTTCCTCCACTCTTTGATTTGACATTTAATCAAAAATACAAAACTCAAGTACCTTTGAAGTCTAATGGGCTAGGGAAATATTAATATTCGAAGGACTGTGGATATGGGCGATTCTGTGGAGTAAGGTTCCTCTCTTCTTTGTTACATGGGACGACTTTATCCTCAGCATGTTTTGGGAGGCTTGAGAAAGAGGAACTTTTTTTTTCTTTTTTGAGAATCTGTTTATGTGAGGGGAGAAGGAGGTTTTGGATGAAAGCAAATTCAGGGATGACAGATGGTCCTCCTCTGGGAATGGGGGTCTGCTTGTAGAGTCTGTTGGTCTGTGTGTCTCTACTGGTGATTGATGTGTTAGGCGTACACCTCAACCAGCATTTGCAGGAAGGGACAAATCTCTTCATTGAAAACAAAAGTACTTTGAACTCTGAAGGTCTCAGGAAACTAATTTTTTATAATAGTAACTTCCAGCCCTATTTGTGCAGTATATTGTCACTGCCACTGAAAACAAGACCTTGCTTCAGCAAATGAGCAGGAATGAACATGCTTAAGGACAACCTCAGGCTCACGTCTGACTTGGACATGACTGGGCAGCCTGTGATTTAATGACTTAACTGTGCTCGTCATTTCCTTTCGTTGGTGCCACTTGGATTTTTATCTATGATTACAGTCCTGCATTTATCATTAAGTTTTCGTCCTTGTTTTTTAAAGTGTAAGCTGAAGGAATCCTTGACACGTTCACCATTAAGACAAAAATCATACCCTATGTGGAGAGGAGGCTGAATGTCATCATTACAGCGAAGGGCTTATGGACATAGGACAGACAGAAAACCTCTCCTCTGTGAGTCTCATGGCGACATACCATAGAAAACCCCCTTCAATATTAAGGACAAGAAACAGGTGCTGAAAAGGTAAGGTCACAGGATAGAAAAAGAAGTTGTGGTATCTACCTACCAATCCACACACACACACACACACATGACTTATATTTATGCCTCTAGAAATGAAACAATGAAATAGAGCATCTTTACTTTGTTTTTTCCCATGAGTTTAAACCATCATTATCTGGTGAGGATGGAATGAATGAAATATTGCCAGGAGGAACAGAATCCTGACAACCGCAGGGATGATTACATCTCTTTGTTCCATTCTGGATGCCAATTTTGCCAAGTTGTGGAACATGAGGCATTTTTAATGGCCGTAAGTCTGCTTTAGTGATGGTACGCCTTAAAGAATAAATCAAAACCAACAGAAACATTCATGAGCACCCATGTTAAAATTTCTGACAGTTTAATTACATCCTACTGGAGCTCTAGGAACTGAATTGTAGTGTGTTAAGATTCAAACACAGTTCAGTGACGGGACTGGCATTCCTCTCCCTGAATTATTTCAAGGCTCAAACTTGAAAGCATAAACCTAAGGAGGTCAACCGAGTTCATCTTTACAGGTAGACTGTCATCTTTAAGTCTCAGGTTTAAATGTCCACATGCAAATAGAAAACTGGCTTGCTTTAACCAAAAACTTCCACAACAGTGATGAAAGGATCCATTCAAACATTTTCTGAGCACGGATTCCATCCTCCATAGTACATACAGAAGTCAAGTATAATCTCGTTTTCTTCTTTTCTCAAGATTTTCTCACTAAGTCAAAAGTCCTTTGGGTTTAATCTTTTAAGATTCAAAATCAGAGTTATCACATGTGTGCATGAGTAGAGGTGAATCAACACTGAAAAATGCTTAACGGCTAATATTTTCTGTGTCAGTGATACTGGAAAAGTTGAAACTGCTAAAAGACACCAGACATTCAGGTAACACCACTGGACTCTTCGACACTGAGCCAGATTTTTAAATGTCTAAAATAGCCAAACAAATTAAAAAACAATAAGATCAGTTGATTTATACAAACAAACATTTATCAGGAGCCCACTGTGTGCCCGGCATGGTTCTGAGTGCTGGGGATAGAGCAATAAACAACAAAAAAGCCCCATCTCCACGGAACTCGGAACTCAGATTCTTATGGAGTTACACAGCCTAAACAAATAAGTTCTAGGGGTATGTCAGATGATGATAAACCTTCAGAAGAGAGGATGAGTGAGGAACCTTCAGAACGGGGAGTCCTGGAAGCCTTCACTGATGAGGTGCAGTTGGGCAAGAACTTTACGTCCATGAGGCTGTGACCCATGTATATACAGGAGAGAACAGCAAATGTGAAGACTTTAGGAGGGAAGTGTGACTTGACTGCTCAAACACCAAGAAGGCTAGTATAGACAGAGGGGCCAAGTATTGGGAAAAATAGGCTTCTCTGGTCCAGGAATTCGGACCTGGTCATGTGACCTGCTTTGGCCAATGGAATGTTGGCAGATGGAAGTAGAGGTTTGTAATGTCCTTCGGTGGTTGGGCTTGTCCTCTTGTGCTTAGGTGCTATAAGAAGTACACTGCCCAGAGAACTTGCTGATCCAAGGAAGATGAAGTAGGTAGAAGAGACATGAACCCAACCCACAAGCTGGGGTCAAGACTAGATGAGCTGCAGTAGAACTCCAGCCAACCAAGAGATGTGTGAATGAGAAATACGTCATGGGAAAATTTGGAATTTTTCTGTCACATGGCGATAGGTGACTGATACATTCTGTTGTAAGACATCAAACCAGAAAGAAACTGTTTTATGGGTTTTGTAATCATATACTGATGTGTAGCTACAGCAGGCAACCCAAGAATGTATTTAACTCTCTAATAATACCTGTGTCTACAAGTTCACCCCCGCCCACTACCACTGCCTCCACCCCTGCCGAGAAAAGGAAGCCATTTACTTAACCAGAAAATACTCAGTCCCAACTGTACACATTAGGAATTTGGCCAGCCCTTATTCCTACTTCACCGATTCACTGCCTGCTCGAACAGTATATTGCTAACGGTTAAGGGATTTCATACTCAGTTAATGACGGTACTTTAATCCAATTAGATTCTACTGCAAGGTGATTGCTACAAACATGCCCCCAAAATCCTTTTTAAGGGACACCTGGATGGCTCAGTCGGGTGTTTGCCTTCGGCTCAGGTCATGATCCCAGGGTGCTGAGATTGAGTTCCGCATCGGGCTCCCTGCTCAGTGGGGAGCCTGTTTCTCCCTCTGCCTGCTGCTCCCCCTGCTTGTGTTCTCTCTCTCTGACAAATAAATAATTAAAAACCTTAAAAAAAAATCCTCTGAATTATTAGCTATCGCCTCCACAGCTTGTCTCAAGGTGGTCCAACAGAATGACTGAAACTTTTAAAAAAAGGAACGTTTCAAAATAAGACAGGATCAAGGTAAAAGAGTACCCTGATGTAGCGTAGCATGAGATGCTGTTCAGTGAAGAAAAAAGAAGTGAGATGACTCCATTTCATCTCAAAAAGAAGAAATGGAATGGTTTTCTGTGAGCGAGATATTCTTTAAAGTCCTTTGAAACTAACCATGATTTTGGGCTTACTTGAAGCAATGATATCCTATCTGACTCATTTCCCATTCCACGACTGAAATAATAATGGTCTACTTGCTTAAAAAGTAACTTTAGGGGCGCCTAGGTGGCTCAGTCGGTTAAGCGTCCAACTCTTGATTTCGGTTCAGGTCGTGATTTCAGGGTCATGAGATTGAGCCCTGTGTCAGGCTCCATGGCATGGAGCCTAGTTGAGATTCTCTCCCTCTGCTCCCCTCACTTGCACATGTGCGTGCTCGCTCGCTCTCTCTCTCTCGAAAAAAAAAAAAAAAATGACTTGAGCCAGAACCAATGTAGCTTATGCCAAAAAGACCCCCAAATCCTTATTCTTGTGATTTTGCTGACATCTAAGCAAGCTACTTTCTCTTTTTGAAATAGGAGCTATGTATTAGAAAATTATTTTCTCTTAAAAGGGGGCCTGTATGCAAACAACTATGCCCCTTATTTTTCTTTGGATTGCTAATCTAAATCACATCGTGTTTTGAATCAGTTTCCAACATGATGTATGATGACCTTAGTACTTCTTTTGCCTGCCCTTCTCCAGGTTTTCAAAAGAAAAATAATTTATCCAGTATTTGATATTTAATCAGTTTTAAAAATTATGCTTCAGGGCAGCTGGTCTCAATTTTACATAAATTTGCTTTGTGTAAGTTTTTAAAATACAGTTTGGTACCCAATGATGCTGCTGATGATTAGCTGGCCAGTGTTGAAGGGTGATGAAAGATACTGAAATTAGTAGCCAATATTCTTGTAAATTTATTTTTCTTGACATACAACATTCTGTTAGTTTTAGGTGTGCAATGTAATGATTTGAAATATGCACATTGCAAACTGATGACTACAGTAAGTGTAGTTAACATTCACCACCAAAATAGCTGTGGGTTTTTTTCTGGTGATGAGAACTGTTAAGATTTACTTGCTTAGACACTTTGAAATATACAATACAGTATTGTTAACTATAGTCTCCATGCTGTATGTTACCTTCCCCAAATCGTGTACAGATCAAAGTTTCTACTCTTTGACCACCTTCACCCATTTTTGTCTGCCCCTTGCCAATGGCCATCACTAATCTGGTTATCTGTGTCTCTGAGTTTCCTTTTTTTCAGAGTTCACATATAAGTGAGATCACAGATTTACTATACTCTTAGTTGGCATGATGCCCTCAAGGTCCATCCATGTTGTCACAAATGGCAGGATTTTATTCTCTTTTATGGCTTGATATTTCAGTGAATATATACATCACATTTTCTTTATCCTTTTCTGTCACTGGACCCTAAGGTTGATGCCATGTGCTGGTTATTATAAATAATGCAGTGAACCTGGGGATGCGGATAGCTTTTTGAGATAGTGGTTATGCTTCCCTCAGATTACCCAGACCCGGAATAGTTGGATCATGTGGTACTTTAACTTTTAATGTTTTGAGGGACCTCCATACTGTTTTCCATAGTGGCTGTTCCCCAATTTCTGTTCCTTCAATAATGCCCGAGAGTTCCCTTTCCTCCATATCCTCACCGACCCCTCTTATCTCTTATATTTTTGATCATAGCCATTCTAACAGGTGTGAGGTGAAATCTCATTGTGGTTTTGATTTGTATTTCCCTGATGATTTAGTGATGTTGAAGGACACTTGTTCATGTACCTCTTGGCCATCTGTTTGAGATCAGGAAGTATGTGCCTATCGGACATAAATGCTGGAAAATGTCTATTCAGCTCTTCTATTTTAAAATCAGATTTTTTTCTTTTCAGTTACAGGAGTTCTTCGTATATTTTGGATAATACTCTCTTATCAGATACAGGATTTGCAAATGTTTTCAGTTTAAAAGAGTCCTACTTGTTTATTTTTGCTTGTGTTACCTTTGCTTTTGGTGTTTTATCTAACATTGCTGAGATGGATGGGAAGGAGTTTACCCCCTGTGTTGTCTTCTAAGAATTTTATGGCTTCAGGTCATACCTTCAAGTCTTTAATCCATCTTGAGTTCTGTGTATGGTATAAGATAGTGGTCTAGTTTCACTCTTTTGCATGTGGCTAGCCAGTTTTCCCTAGGTCATTCATTCAAGAGACTGTCCTTCCCCCACTGTATATTCTTGGCTCCTTTGTTGTAGATAAATTGATTATATACGCATGGGTTTATTTCTGGGCTTTCTACTCTGTTCCATTGCTGTTTCTGTTTGTTTTTAATGTCAGTATAGTTTGAGATCAGGAAGCATGATGCCTCTAGCTTGGTTCTTTATCAAGATTGCTTTGGCTATTGGGGGTCTTCTTTGGTTCCAGACCCATTTTAGGTTTATTCTCTTTCTGTGGAAAATGCCATTGGAATTTTGACAGGGATTGCATTAACTCTGTAGATTGCTTTGTGTAGGATGGGCATTTTAACAATATTCTTCTAATCCATGAGCACAAAATATCTTTCCATTTTCTTGCATCTTCTTCCAATTCTTTTATCAATGTCTCATGGTTTTCACCGTACAGGTCTTTCACTACCTTAATTAAGTGTATTTTATTCTTTTTTTATTTTTATTCTTTTTGATGTAAATGAGACTGTTGTCCTAATTTCTCTTTCTGATAGTTTGTTATTAGAGTATAGAAACAACAGATTTCTGTATGTCGATTTTTTATCCTGCAATTTTACTGAGTTCATTTATTTTAAGTTTTTTGGTGGAGTTGACAGGGTTTTCTGTATATAAAACACTTCATCTGTAAATTGAGATAATTTTTCTTCTTCCTTTATGATGTGGATGCCCTTTATTTCTTTTTGTTATATGATTATTCTGGCTAGGACTTCCAAGACTATGTTGAATCAAAGTGGTGAGAGTGGGCAATCTTGTCTTGTTCCCAATTTTAGAGGCACAGCTTTTACATTTTCACTGTGGAACAGGAGTTAGCTGTGGGCTTGTTATGATGATATTATGGCCTCTATGATGTTGCTGTATAGTCCCCCTCTGTGTCCACTTTCTGATAGTTTTTATCATGGATGAACAGTTTTGTTGAATGCTTTTTTTCCTCTACTGAGATGATTATATATGATTTTCATCCTTCACTGTATTGATGTGTTATATTGATTTGCAGATGTTGAACTATTCTTGAATCCCTGGAACAAGTCCCGCTTGGTCAAGGTCATTATCCTTTTAATATATTGTTGAGTTTGTTTTGCTCATATTTGTTGAGGTTTCTGCACCTATGTTCATCATGGATATTGGCCTATAATTTTCTCCTGTGGAGTCCTTGTCTGATTTTGGTATCAGGGTAATGCTACCGTTGTAAAATGAGTTTGGAAGTGTTCCTTCCTCTCAATTTTTGGAAGAGTTTGAGAAGGATAGATATTAACTCTTCTTTAAATGTTTGGTAGAAGTCATCTAGGAAGCCATGTGGTGCTTGACTTTTGTTTGCTGGAAGGTCTGCAATTAACAGTTCAACCCCCTTACTTATTCGTAATTGGTCTTTCCAGAGTTTGTATTTCTTCATGATTCCATCTTGTTAGGTTGAATGTGTCCTGGAGTTTATCCATCCATTTCTTCTAGGTTGTCCAGTTGGTTGGTATATAAGCTCCTTTGTAGTTAGTGAAATCTGCTTAAATATCTTTTTTTAAATTTTCAATTCCAATGTTATATTAGTTTCAGGTGTATGATATACTGATTCAGCGCTTCTGTACATCAGTGGTGCTCATCATCACAAGCGTACTCCTTAATCCCTATCACCTATTACATCTCCTCTTTGATTTCTAATTTAACACTTTTTTTTTCTTTCAGTGAGTGTACCTAAACCTTTGTCTATTTTCATCTTTGTCTCACTGATCTTGCCTTTTTTGATACATCTGTATTTCCTTCCATTACCTTTGGAGTGTTTCTAGTTCCTTGAGCTGAGACTTGAGACTTTCCTTGTGTCTTGATGTAGGTGTTTATTGTGATGAACTCCCTTTCTGAACTGCTTTTGCTGGGTTCTGTAAGTTTTGGTATGTTTCCACTTTCATTTGTCTCAAGGTATTTTTTCTTATTTCTCTCTTTTTGATCCATTGGTTGTTCAGAAGGATGTTGTTTGATGAACTATTTGCAGATTTTCCCGTTTTTGTGTAAGGGATTTCTAGTTTCAGACCATTGCGGTCAGAAAAGATGCTTGATTTCAATCTTTTCAAATTTACTAAGACTTGTTTGTTGGCCTTGAACATATGATTTTTCCCTGGAGAATGTTCCAGGTGTGATTTAGAATATGTTCTGTGTTTCTGGGTGGAATATTTATATAGTCTGTTAAATCCTTGTGGTCTAAGGTTATTTAAGTCCAGTGTTTTTATACACTGTTAATATTTGTTTTATATATTTCAGTGCTCCCATGTTGGTTGCATAAATATGTACAAATGTCATACCCTGTTGTTGGACTCTGACCCCTTATCATTACGTAGGGCCTTTGTTGTCTCTTACTACAGTCTTTGTTGTAAAGGCTATTGTGTCTGATGTAAGGATAGCCACCCCAGCTCGTAGTTTCATTTCCATGGAGTACCTTTTTCTATCCCTTTATTTTCAGTCTGCATGTTGTCCTTACATATGAAGTGAGTCTCTGAGAGGCAGTGTATAGATGGGTGTTCCTAAAAAGTTTTTTCTGAGTATAGTTGACACACAGTATCACATTAGTTGCAGGTATACGACATAGTCCCCAAACTTCTGTATACCTTAGGTGATGCTCATCCCAAGTGTGGCTACCATCTGTCGCCATACAGTGCTATTACAATATCACTATGTTCCCTGTGCTGTGCTTTTTATCCTCGTGACTCCCTTATTCCATCACTGGAAGCCTGTTATTTCCCACTCCCCTTCCCCCATTTTGCCCAGCCACCCACCCCTCTCCCCTCTGGTAACCATCAGTTTGTTCTCTGTATTTATAAATCTGACCCTGTTTTGTGTGTGTGTGTTTGGTTGTTCATTTATTGTGTTTTTTAGATTCCACATAGGAGTGAAATCATCAGGTATTGGCCTTTCGCAGTCTTTATTTAATTTCAGTTGGCATATGGCGCTGTAGGTCCTAGATGGGGCTTGTGTGTATGTGTGTGTTTTTTAAATCTATTTAATCACTCTAGGTCTTTTGATTGGAGACTATATTCTATTTTCATTTAAAGTAATTTTTCATAGGTATGCATTTATTTTCAAAATTCTTTTCTGGCTATTTTGTATTTCCTTTGCTCCTTTTTTTCTCTCGTTCTCTTCCTGTGCAGTTTGATGATTTTCTGTAGTTGTATGCCTTGACTTCCTTCTTTTTCTCTGTTGCGTGTGTACTATAGGTTGTTGTTCTGTGGTCACCATGAGGCTTATATAAAACCTATTTGTAACAGTCTACTTAAAGTTGATAACAACTGAGTTTTGAATGCATTCCAAAGCTCTACATTTTTACTCCCCTCTCAACATTTTATGTTTTGGATGTCACAACTGATATCTTTTTATCTAGTGCATCCAGTAACAAATCACTATAGTCATTTTCACAACTTTTGTCTTTTAACCTTCCTACGAAATTTGTAAGTGGTTAATCCACCTGCACCACAACATTATTCTGAATGTAATGATATAGTTACCTTTACCACAGCGGTTTATATTATATGTTTTCCTGTTACTAACCTGTGCCCTTCCATTCAGCTTCAAGAAGCTCTTTTGGGGGCCCCTGGGTGGCTCAGCCAATTCAGCATCTGATTCTTGGTTTCAGCTCAGGTCATGATCTCAGGGTCCTGGGATCCAGCCCTGTGTCCTGTCGGGCTGGGTGCTCAGCATGGAGTCTGCTTCAGACTCTCTCCCCACTCTGTCCAGGCCACTTGCTGCTCACTGGTTCTAAAATCAATCCTAGACGTCCCTTTGACTTCTCTTGTGAGATGGGCCTGGTGGTGCTGAACTCTTTCAGCTTGTCTGGAAAGCTTTTTCTATCTTCCCTATACTTCGGAAGGACAACTTTGCAAGACAGAGCATTCTGGGTAGCAGTTTTTTTCTTCTACCCCTTGAATATATCATCCAACTCCCATTTCTGACCTGCAAAGTTTGTGCTGGAAAAGCTGTTGCTGGTCTTAGATGGGCTGCTTTGAGGATTGTCTCCCTTGTCTGTATCTTTTGACAATTTAATCATAACGAGTCCTGGTGTGGGTCTCTTACAGTTCTGATTTGGAACTCTCTGGGCTCCTGGATCTGGATGTCTGTTTCTTTCCTCAAGTTAGGAAAGTTTTCTCACACCTTTGTTCTCTTCCTGCTCCTTTGAAACCCCTATAATGTGACTATTCGTCAGCTTGAGAGCATCCTAATAAGTCTCCTAGGCCATTTTGGTCTTTCTGCTCCTCAGGTGGGTGGATTCTGCTGTCCTGTCTTCAAAGCTTCTCAAGCAGTCTGTTCCTAAACCCCCCTCGTGTAGTTCTCAGTTCAAGCGCTGTGTTCTTCCACTTCATGGTTTCTCCTGGGTACTGTCTGGCAATCTCTAGCTCTTCGTTGAAGTTCTCACCTTATGTGCACTCTTCTCCAGACCTCGACGAGCCTCTTTATGCCCATTGTTTTGAACTCTTTATCAGGTAAATCACTTCTCTCCATTTCACTAACGTCTTTTTTGACGTTTTATTTTGTTCTTTGATTTGGAACATAGCCCGTTTCATTTTCTTTGACGTTGTGTTGGTTTTTATACATCGGATAAAACAGCCACCTCTCCCAGTCTTGGTTTAAAATGCTTGTAGGAGATGAACTTTATCTTTCAACCCTGCCCTAGTTCTTGGTCGTCTCTCACATCTGCGATCATCACAGCGGGCTTCTTGGTTCTTAGTGGTGCCCAGTAGTTGAGGGCATGCCAAGACCTGTCAGCGTCCCAAAGGGGAGGATCTCAGCCAGCAGCTTGGCAAGTATGCAGCTAAACTTTCTTCAGGGAAAGACGGGGAGATGGGAGTTTGTGTTTGTTCCTTCCTGGGTGACAGCCACTTACATTTTTTTTTTGTTTGCTGCCATCCCACTGAACCTGTGAACACGTGACCTGGAGGGAGCCAGGAGAGCAGGAACATGGCACCCACCGGCCTCCACACTCTCTGGAGAGTATTTCAGGTGGTCCCTGTGTGTGTATTAAATTAGAAGCCTACCCCTCAGGCTGAAGCTTTTACAAGAAACAAACAGGCCTCTTCCAAGGAAGAGTGGGCGCATCTCAGTGTGAGCCCTGGAGGGTCAGCCCCAGGGAGTCCTTGCTCCTCGTTCACTAGAACCTCGTGGCTTTCTCAGACTCGGGCCCTATGGAGCTGCAAGCTGGCTGTTCTTGGGGCTCGCTGACAGTTGTGAGTTCCTTCCGGTTGTGTGCTGCCACACCAGGGCTGGGGTTATGGTGGCACTGGGTCTCAGCCTCGCCTACCTGTTTCACTAGGGGGTGCTTTTCAACTGTCCCCTCTCCCCGCCCTGTTTGCCTGACAGGTGTAGGCATCACTGAGCTACTTTCCGAGGGACTTGTTCTGTATGTAGCAGGAGGCAATTTCAGGCCTCTGTTCTCCTGCCATCTTTAACCAGAACCTCTCCGGTAAACTTCTTCAGTGTGTGTGGGTGGTTGCGTGTACACACAGGGATGTGTTGTGCTTGCCTAGTACAACACTCCTTCCACAAGCACTGCATGCAGAGACAGGCCTCAAGTGCCAGGGACAGGAAGGAGATCTACTGCCGGGTGCAATGCCCCAAAAGGACGGTATATTTTGGGCTAAAGGAGCCTGGCAGCACAGCTCAGCAGGCTCCGTGTGGCCAGGCACTGGCTCTGCCGAGGGGGACCGAGGGATCGCGTTCGCCGGGGTTACAAATCTGGGCTGGGGGGTGGGGAGGTGGAGTTCGGCTCGTCGCTGGCAGAAGCTGTGAAGTGTTTTGCTCTTTTTATGAGAACAGACGGACCCTGCTGCTCGTTGGGCTAGAGAAGGGAGAGAAAGGGTTGATATAGGGGGTGATGAATATATTTTGTATCTTCTTTGTGGTCATATCAGGGGTGAATCCCTGTGTCCAAACGCATACTACAAAAAAGTTAAACACATTAAAAGAAGGTAGGTAAAGGAAGAAAGGGTGCTAAAGGACTATCGATCTTTGTGTAGGTTGGCAATTTGAAAGACGTTCTGGAGGCTGACCGGAATTTCAGATGAGGTTACATTTTTATCCAAAAGACACTCAGGAGAGAGGCCTGGCAGTCTTGACTTAGGGTTATCAACACCCCAGAAGCCAAGACTAGGAAAGAGCATCTAGAGAGAGGGAATGGGCTGACCCAAGAATCTTGAGGGGAGGCGACATCACCGCTGTGGTAATTGGGTGTAAAAATATTTAACTTGAATCCAAGAGTGAGGAACATCCTGCAGAGCAGGTTGCTCTGACCTCTTCTAAAATGTCAGTGTTCTAGATCACAGGAGACTAGAAAGAAATGGTAACTAATGCAAAATGTGACCCTTTGCTGGGTCGTGAATGAAAAAGCCGTGAAGAGTACTACTGGCAGAATTGGGGGTATTTCATCTGCAATTGTGTCCAGCAGCATTGTAGCCATGTTAATTTTCTGAGTGCAATCATGCCTTTGTGGTTATGCAAGACAGTCTCTTTCACTGGGGAAGATACATGTTGAAGCATCATTATGTAATCAATCATTGAATGGGTCAGTTAAATATACAAATCAATCAACAAACTCAAAGCAAACGTGGCAGACTGTTCAATTAACTCCAAAGCTGGTGTAGTTTGAAATTATTCTACAGCAGCAGCCAGGGAACCTCTTAACGTTTTTAAGGAAGAGTGAGTCGGAAGAGGTCATCAGAGGTGAGGAGTTGCTAGTAAAGCTCCTGTATGCGTGGCTCATGAAAGCCGCCGTTGGCGAAGTTGTCTTTTCCAACAGGATGTAAGCTTCCTGACACTGTCCCAGTATAAAAAAAAAAAAAAAAAAGGCAATGTCTAGCAACACACACACGGTACACAGAGAAGGACGGTGATAAGTACCTCATGGTTTGAGGAAGCACTCCAACTCCTGAGGTCACTCAGTAGGTCGACTCACTCATACCTTTCAAAAGTCATTTTAAAAGAATGCAATTCTCTCTCCACACTACGGTCCTGCAACTCCCGGCCTCATCACAGCTCAGACCTTCAAAGTACCAGGATAGACACTGTCCTTACTGAAATACCTGTGTGCGTCCTTCAAGAAGATGGTGGGGTGGTTTTGTTTTGGTTTTTTTTTTTCCCCTTAAAGGAAGTTGTCTTAGACAGTTGAAGCAAAGATCACCTTTGGATTTAGTCTTTTCTGTCTTTCAGAGAACAAATGTGGCCAATCCCTTTCCTACTAGCCAGTTAGAACACTTCTCTCCCTGGTTTCTGTCCTGCTGTGTGCTTTCTTGGACACACTGCCTCCGGGCCGGTGTTGACAGGCCTACGTGGTTACTGCTTCTGAGTACCCAGGGCCCTGAATCTCACTTGTGAAAGTAGGCAATGCAGTTTCACATGCTTTGCTCACTTCAAAGCAAGGTACACACACTCTGTTGTTTTTGGAGTTTAGAGACTTTGAAGAGGCATACTTTTCCCCCATGCTAAAGTCTCATTTTCAGTCCCAGCGGTCCAGTAGTTCTATTCAGATCTCACAGTGGGGACAGGAGCTGGTGTGAACACTGCCCTCCATCACTGAGCTGTGATGAACCCAGGAACGCCGCCTCACACATACTCTGTTCCTCCACAAAACAGCTGCTCCCGGCTTTCCTGCAAGGTTTGGCTGCTCCAGAGCAACACCAGACTCTGCCTGAAGTCCCTCATTCAGCCCCGCGCCCACCTTCCTTAGTATGTCACCACCGTCCGATGAGTCCGACCAACGTGGTCTCGTCAAACCCACAAAAAGCCCCCTCCCAATGGTCTCCACGTATAGCCTTCAGCAGCTCCCCGGGAGGCTAGGTCTCAGAGTAGGCACTGCCTGAAAGGATTTTATTATCATGTCCAACTTGGAAATCTTCCTGACCAGGGTCACTGGATTCTTCCTTTTGGCTCCGCACTTGACCTCTCTCTGCCCTACTCTCATGGAACACCTAAAGTAACGTACCAAATGAACTTGTCAGCACAGCCTGAAACCAGGGCTTTGAGTGTGAGGGACCAAGGAGACACAGGTCTCTCCCTTTCTGGGAGGGAAGATCAAGAGGGTCCAGTATAACCAGTTTAGGATCCAGGGCAAAGGTACATAAAAGATGGTCCTGTCCTAAGGCCCAGCACGAGGAATCCCAAGTAGGTGCATAGGTGGCTCAGTGGGTTAAGTGTCCGACTCTTGGTTTTGGCTCAGGTCATGATCTCCTGGGTTGTGGGATCAAGCTCTGCGCTCAACAGGGAGTCTGATTCTGCCCCTCCCCCCACGTGCGTACGCTTTCTCCAAAATAAGTCTTTAAAAAAAGAGGGGGAGATATCAAGTATTTGTGACCTTCTATTATCACTTATGCCTCACGCACTCCAGCTGAGAACACTGTGGAAGAGCGACACTAGACTGTTTCCCTCGACAAACTCATCTTTCACTTAAGTCCTCATTGTGACTTAGTAATGTTGCAAAAGTCTCTCCACTGTCTTCAAGCCTCGCTTGTTCTCAAAGTTACCCGGTCTTTCACTTCACTGAAAAGACAGATTCTCCAACATCCCTTCTCTTGGCTGAAAAACGCTTTCTCAGAAGTGGCTAATGCACTGACAGCTCTCACTTCTTTTCATCCCTATTGAGCCATTTTCTGCATTCGAGCTGTCTCCCACATCTGCGTCCTACCTGCTTCCCCCTCCTTCTTCCTCCCACAAAGGGAGGTCCAAGCACCTCTGTTCTAAGTTTCTTCTCTCACACCTGCCGGCTCCCCCTTCTGCGGGAGCGCACCGTCACGTCCCCCAGCCTGCCCTTCCGCACCAGTTATAGACCTGGCCTTTGGTTTCCTTCTGCACGCGCCTCACACCTGCCAGTTTCTCAAACACAGTACGGACCCAGTCAAGAGGATCACAATCTTCCAACCCCGTCATTTCCAGGCAGGCCGCAGCCCTAGATACTCTGTGTGCAAATGGTAGTCTCCCAGTCTTCTCCTCCCATCCATCCCTGACCGCTAGCAAGCCTGCACTCTGAACTCCCAGAGCTGGGCCTTTGTGTGTACCTCTTACAGGTGGAAACATTCTTACCCGATATACGTGATTTTCAGTGGCTCCCCAACTCTGACCAGAAAGAGTCCAACTCCTGTGTTCAACAGTCCTGTCACTGTACTAGGACTCCACCCTTCCGGGGTGCCATTACTCCCCTCCCCTCACCCCGGCCGATTTTTCTTCTGACACGGACTGTTGGCTCTTTTCTGCCCTTGGGCCAAGGTCTTCATCTCTACTCTTTCAAAGACTGCTGGGTTCCTCCTGTATCCCTCGAAACTGTTCACAAACATCCATTCATCCTAAAGCCTTTTCTGTTCTCCCAAATGAATGAAATCTGAATACCGCGCTGCCTTGTTTTAAGTAACTGAAGGGCGGGCCCTTTGAGGGGGCTTGGGCTATGTGACTCATCTTTAGACCCCAAAGACATTTATGACAGTGGCTTGTATAGAGCTGAGATTAGGTGATTTAGCTGATGATAATGTGAAGCTCTGAGCAAACAGTTCACTTCCAGACCTTAAGAGAAAACCAAATGCAAGAGTAGCTAAGAGAGACACTTACCCATGGATTCTGAAGTCTGACTGCCGACCACCCGGAGTAGCATAGGCTGACTGCTGTCTGACCTCTGAAGAGAGGTAGAGGGAGAAGACACCGTTGTACCATTCACCTTGGCTTCTGCCTGGGGCTAAAGTATCAAAAAAAAAAAAACAGGATTAGTTTTCAGGATAAACACTCAAATGACTGTACAAATTTAAAAGGATAACTCCTAGGACTCAGAAATTAGAACCTTTTAACTTAGAAACCTCCTGAATTTTGCTGTTGATAAGCTCCATGGATATTGTCTTTGTACCTAAATTGTGCCCCCTTACACGTTTGAAGACATTACAGCTACCCTGGAATAAGATCTGTGAAATCATTAGAGCAAATAACTGCATGATTTAGAGGGCCCCGTGAGCACAGTAGAACAGAATTCATACTTCTGTAAAGTATGACGGAGCAGGATGGTGAGAACGTATCTCAAACTCTCGCATTCCCAGAAAGTCAGGGCCTTGGGTCGGTAGGGCCTACTGCGATGCACTCTCTTGCTAGGTTTTCACTGAAGGCCGAACACATTGTTTTAGGAATTAGGAAAAAATCCAAAGGTCTATCAGGAAAGACCAACTTTTCCCTTTTAGGAAACCAGGGGAAACCTTGCAGTACTTTTTGCCCCCGAGCTGAATTTTAAGTGCCTCAAATAAAAAAAAAATGTAGAAAACAATCTTGAACAAATATAAAAAGATGCACTAGCTTTCCTCCTCCTCTTATGTCCCTGGAGAGCCAGTACTCGGCTCGGCACATCCTGAGTCCTCAACAAACCAATACTTGTCGCCATTCAACAAGGAAGTCTGAGAGTTCTATGCTTTAGTTTTATCTATGAGAAGAGAAAGGCATCTGGGTCAATATCCCCGCTTAGAGAGATGTGGGCCTCACTTGCTCCAGCAGCTGCCTGAGCCTGTGTAACTGGGACTCCAGCTGTTTGTTGTGATCCTCCAGGATTTGCATCCTGGCTTCCAGGCGGCCTTTGTGTTGACGCAGGAGCTTGGCCTCGGCAATGAGCTCAGCATCCCGGGGACTTTGGGGAGAAGTGGGCATCATCTCAGGAGGGGACGGCAGTGGGGACAGGCCTTTGTGTTCATGCTGCTGCTTGAGACGATCATACTCTGCCTGCAGATTTCTGTTGGCATCGCAAAAAGTGGAAAAAGAAAGAAAAAAAAACCCAGAAGGTTGAAAATCATCATCAGATTTCGTATAAAATGGCAGAGAGAGACATCTGAGCACCACCACACACAACAGCAAGCAAAGAGAGGTACTTAATGAATGGGTTTTATGATGACGATCTTCGCAATGCTTAGGAAACAAAAGGAAATTGGAAGAGTCTGCCCGGTGTGTGAGGGGAGGTGCTTTTCAACCTCTCAGCTTACGAGCCACGTTCAGATGAGCAAGCCGCAGTGGGTTCAGTCATTTGACAACCATTTCCCTACAATGTCACGAGGTTACACATCTTTATACCTCTGTCAACACGGGTTTGCGTAAAAAAAAAAAGAAATTCACACATTCGCAACAGCAACGTGGAACAGCCTAGTCGCAGCATAACCGCGAACCCACCACACTCTTGTAAGAAACTGAACATTTTTGAATAAAGCTGCAGCTTTCCTATGTACCCTCATCAATACCCCAGTAGTCCCTCCTCCCCATTGCCCCCCTGAGTTCAGTGTCTATCGCCACCAGTCACCATGAACATGTGCACCTAGATTGAACTTAGTCAAGATGCTGATATTTGGCTGGCTTACCTACAAAAGTGGCCATTTCCTGTGATTGAACCCGTTATTTGGCATGTTCTTAACTTTACGAACATTATTTTTAAGAAGATACATACCGTTCTAAGAGTTGCTTTTTGCCTTCAGCACTGTTTTGGAGATTTATCCAGGTCGATACATAATAGTTCCTGATTTTAATTGTTGTAAGGTATTATTCTGCTGCTTGACTAGGTCAACAACATGCTCGTGTCAGTGGATATTTAAGTTGTCACCCATCACTATTACAAACAGATGCGATTAGCTTCCTTCTGTTTAAGAGATTCTTTACAGAACATAGCTGAATGTGAATTGCTGGGGTTCAGGCAATCTCTTTACCTGTGTTCATGGCAGCCTGTAGCACACAAATTGTAAATCTCAATATATTCCTCCAGGTTTTCAGCTTTTTATGTTGTAAGCAAATCTTCCTTACACCTCCATTTTAAAGTTTAATTCCCCCAGAATCTTTTGTGCCTGTGTGAAGACACGATCTAATTTTACTCCCCATCCCATAGGTAACTTATGAAGCCAGCCTCCTTGACTGTAAAGCCCATCTCCTCTTCACGGATTTCTAAGGGCAGCTCTGCAATACATCAAGGGCCCGTAAATACACCAGTGTGCTTTGATCTCTCTGTTCGGTGGGTTTATTTTTATGTCCCCATGCAGATTGCTCACTACAACTTGAAGTCAATTGGTGTCTGGGAGCCCCTCCTACTCTGTCCTGCCTTAAGAGTGGTTTGGCTCTTCTTGTTGAAATCTGGGACTAGGTTCAGCAGGGAGGAAGGGACTTCATGCTATGGTGTCTTCACATCCAAGAATGTGCTGAGTCTCGGGACTCCGATCTTACTCTACATCCATTAATAATGTTCTGTAATTCACTGGGCTTTTTCCCTCTAGCTCTTCAGGTTGAATGCTGAAACCGTTTATGTTTTTTAATAAGGACATCTAAGGGTGCGGATTTCCTTCTGGCTTTAGAATTGCTGAGACGATAATTCCAACGGAGGCTCTTTCTACTATTGGCTACTGTGTGCAGATTAGAACGCTTGATCTCTTTCTTCCAGTTTCGGTAAATAGCACAGTAAGATGACAGATACCTGTTGCTCTAGATGATACTTTGTCAGCTGAGAGCACTGCCTATCCACAAATAGGGGAGGTCTGGATCTCTGAGAAAGGCCATGAGATGTAAGCAGAGTCTTCCTGCTGTCTAGCTTGCCAAAGTAACATCATCTCATGACTAGGTTTCTAGTAAAGGAAATATTTTCGGATGTTCCATACTTGAAAGATCCACAGGGGATGGTATGGCTTCCAAAATGCTGGATGTTCATATAGAAGAAGACATAAAATTCCATGTATTCTTGTTTTCTTTTTAAAGCTCTATCAAGGTTTCTGGAATTGTTGTAAGTCATGCAGGAAATCAATACGTGATTTTTCTCAGGTACAAATATAATCTCTGATCTGTGTTGACTGAAATCCTATCTACTATTAATCTGCAAGGAGGACTGTATGTACACACTTTGTCTCATGGCAAGTTGCTTTGACACAGGAGTAATACAATTTATCGAAACAAGTTTACCCTGAGCCAGATGCTGCACATCAGTCCTCTAGGTGGGAACCAAGGTATATAGTTGACATCAATTAAATCCAATTCCTAACTGCTTAACTGACCATCTAAATATTTCTGTGAACTTGAGGCACCATCCAGTGTTTACAAAGTTTCATTTGATGGGAGTTAACTTCTTAACCCCTTGCAGCTGTTGACTAGAAGAAATCCACCTTCACTGAAAAGTCTCAACTAATACCACCTTTTAACGGAGAATCCTAGTCAGAATTCTTCTCTCTACCAGACTGTTCATCCACACGGTTAATTCTGAAAACAAACACTATTTTTAGATGCGGACTACAGGATAGTACAGCAAACGATTACCGTCTTCCTACCCACTTCTCACAAAGATATAGACAAGAGACTACCTTTTCTGGTGAAGTCTTCCTTGGTATCTTGATCCTTGGGTCTAGTGGTCCAAATGGCTCTCTTTTTAGTTCTTTCTTTCTAAGTGTCTTTGTTCAGAAAACACGGCTTAGTATATAGAACACATTATATTTCTGTTTGTTTTCCAGTGAAAACCAGAAAAGGCTCATTTGAATCTGCCAGAGCTTCCCAAAGCCGGGCTGTAAAGAATACCAATTGGTCTGCGGAGACCCTTTCTTGCCTTCCCAGATGTTGGAAATGGCTCTCAGGAGACCATTTCCTTAAAGACTCATATCATTCTTCAGTTCTGGAAGACTCTCAGCTCTTGTGCCTTCAAATACTGCTCCTGTGCCACTTCCTCCATGTTCTTCTGAAACTCCTCCTCAGACAGATTCTGCAGCCCTCCGGTAAATTCTCCATTTCTCGTCAGTGTGTTTTATATTTTTTAATTGCCTTATCTATCTTCTCTGATGGGGTACAGTGTAGAATCTGTCTATTGACTTCAGTAATGTCAGTGGCCATAGTTTGCATTTCCAAAGATCTTTTTGCAGATCCATTTGGTTCTTTGTTATTGTATTTTCTGTATAACTGTTTAAATCCGCTCTACACCCAGTACCGGGCTGGAACTTGGGACCCTGAGATTAAGTCTAAGTCGCCTCCTTTACTGACGGAGTCAGCCAGGCACCCCAGGTCTTTGTTATTTTAATAAAGGCGATTTCCTTATTTATTTCCTCTCCTTCCCAGCTCACCTCTCTGTCAAGTAGTTTTGTGGCTGTTCCCACCCAGGGCCTCTGGTTTATGGCTCTCGCATTGAGTGGTATGAATGCACTTATTCTCTATTGCATCACCAGGCAGCAGGCTTCAGGTCCTGGTTTCAAGGCTGTGAAATGATGCTCTCCTTCGCAACTGCACGCCTCGCCTCCTCCCCAGGCTCTCTGCCTTGCAGCAGCCCACATTGTTCATCCTCCATGTCAAGTCCAAGTCTGGGTGTATGTCTCTCCAAATGCATTTTTGCGGAGCCCTCATTTTAAAAGGTGGGGGCCCCAAGCCAGGAATTTAAAGAGAGTTTTAATAATGAAAGTCCACTCAATTCTCCCTACGTGCTGCTCACCGTGCCCTGGTTTTCTTCTTTTGGTTCCGTATGTTATCTCCGGGGGCTCAATGGTGGGAGCAGAGGAAGATGCCTCAGAACGAGGGCTCAGGTGATCTTTCTTACTCAGCAGTCCACCCGGACTTGATGGAGCTACGGAAAATGTCCCCACAGCATGCACGCAAACGAAATGAGTCGAGCAAGTGGGGCACCTGGCTGGCTCGGTCAGTAGAGCACGCAGCTCCTGGTGTCAGGGTCGTGACTTCCAGTCCCGTGTTGGGCACAGAGATTACTTGAAAAAGAAAATCTTTAAAATAAACAAATGAGCCACCCAAGTGCCCTTCTCTTAAAGCAATAGGTGACACACACATAAATCTTCTATTAAGCTCAACAACAAACTTAGTCCCACAAAAATCAAGTTTCCCCTCCTAAAGTTCCGAGGCAGGACAACCTATCCTGCCAACGGTTCAAAATTGGAAGGAAAATACCAAGTTCTTCTTAGGATTTCCTATTCTCTTCTAAAGGTGTTTCTTGGAAAGACTGATGTTTGAAGTGTAGAGGTAACTTTTCCTAATAAATGTGGGCACGGCCGCAGAGTTGTTAAGGGCATATTTTTGTTAGGGATTCAGAATTAAAGTTATGTTCTAATATTTCAAAGGCATTGGCATAGATGTTTTTAAAATGTGTCATGACACTAGATTTTTTTGGACAGAGTATTTATAAAGCATGGAGCGGAGATCATGTCCATAAAAGACCAGTGGGATACTTACCCCTGTTCCAAGGTGAGTTGTATCAAAGCTTAACTACAAATAGACACTTTTTACTCTAACAGTTGGCTGTCGATTTATATTGTTACCTGTCTGTCGCTTTGCCTGCAGTTCGACATGTACATATCACCCCTATCAATTCTCTAATTGTTAGAGTGTATTTATGTAGTCATTTCAATATAGTTGAATATATGTCAGCAATCAGACGACGACTCCACAGAGAATCTATTTACATTCTTGATTATCTTGTAAATTATATTTCTCTGGTAGCTCTCTAAACACTAATTCACATTCACGGCACGTGGCTTTTGTCACCACAATTTCTTCCAGCAGTCATCCTAAGAAGTGTCCCATTAATTTCTTATTCCCTACAGAGCATTACAAAAATCCCTCCATTCTACACTTACATAGATGTATTTTTTTTTGGCATCAAATGTACAAATATGGTTATCCAGCCACCCATTTACATACAAAAATTTCCTAACCAGAACACACTTTTTTTTTTTTTTCCCAAGTACACATGGAACATTCTCCAAGACAGATTACATGTTAGGCCATAAAACAAGTCTCATTAAGTTTAAGAAGACTGACATCACATCAAGCCTCTTTTCTGACCAGGAGGGTATGGAACTAGAAATCCAGTGCAAGAAAAATTACCGGAGAAAGATAAACATGTGGAGAGTAAACCATAAGTGGGTCTTTAAAAAAAAATACACAGAGACAAATGAAAATGGGAACACAAGGGCTCAAAATCTTTGGGACGCAGCAAAAGGAAGTTCATAGGGATACAGGCCTACGTCAAGAAAAAAAGCAAAGTCTCAAATAACCTAACCTAGGCCTGGAGGAACTAGAAAAGGAAAAACCAACAATGCCTGAGGGTCACAGAAGGAAGGAAATAATAAAGATCAGAGAGGGCATAAATGAAATAGCAACTGAAACGAAGAGCTGGTTCTTTGGAAGGATCAACAATATTGATAAATCTTTAGCCAGACTTGTCAAGAAAAGAGTACTTAAATAAGAAACAAAATGGGAGAAATAACATGACAGAAATACAAAGAATTATGTGCCAATAAATTGGACATTTAGAAACATAATCTCCCAAAAGTGAGTTAGGAAGAAACAAAGTTTGAACACATTGATGAGTAGTAATGAAACTGTATCAGTAATTTAAAAAACTCCCACAAACAAAAGGCTAGGACCAGATGGCTTCACAGGTGTTTTATACCGAACATTTAAGGAAGAGTTATTACCTACTGTTCCTGAACAGTTCCCAAGAAAGAAAATTAAAGGCCGATATCCCTGATAGACATAGATGAAAAAATCCTCCACAAAATATGAGCCACCCAAATTCAGTAATATGTTCAGATGATGAATCAACAGGACATACCACATTAAGAAAATTAAGGACAGAAGTTATATGATCATTTTAATACATGAAGCAAAAGCATTTGAGAAACTTTAACATCTATTCATGAAAAAAACTCTGAACAGAGTGGGCTTAGGACACAGCCCAACATAATAAAGGCAATATATGAGAAACCCACAGCTAACATCATGCCCAATGTAAAAACCTTCACAGCTTTTCCTGTAAGATCAGCCACGAGACAAGGATGTGCACTTATCAAAATACCAAAAGTATTTTTCACAGAACTAGAACCCATAACCCAATCCATATGGAACCACATAAGAGCCTGGACTATCCAAAGCAATCTTGCAAAGGGAGAACAAAGCTGGAGGTATCACAATCCCAGATTTCAGGTTAAACTACAAAGGTGTAGTAATCAAAACAGTACGGTACTGGCACAAAAACACACACATCAATGGAATAGAACAGAGGGCCCAGAAATCAATACATACTTAGATGATCAACAGTCTATGAAAAAGGCAAGAATATATAATGGGAGAAATATAGCCTCTTCAATAAATGGTGCTGGGAAAACTGGACAGCTACATGACAAAGAACGAAATTCACTTTCTTACTCCATATATAAACAGAAACTCAGGATGGATTCAAGACCTAAATGTGAGCTCTAAAACCATAAAAATTCTAAAGGAACATAGGCAATAATCTCTTGGACACTGACCTTAGCAGCATTTTTTTTTGGCTATGTCTACATCTTCTCAGGAAAGGGAAACAAAAGTAAAAATAAACTACTGGGACTACATCAAAGTAAAAAGCTTCTACACAGCAAAGGAAATCACCAACAAAACAAACAGGCAACCTACTAAATGGAAAAACGATATTTGCAAATGATGTATCAGATTAAGGGGTCAATACACAAAATATATAAACAATTCCTATAACTCAACACCAAAAAGAAAAAAAAAAAACCCAAATAAAACAATAAAAATGTGGGCAAAGAACCTGAATATACTTTTTTCCAAAGAGCACCTACAGATGGCCACTGGACACATGAAAAAAAAAGTTAAACATTACTAATCAGCAGGGAAATCATAACCCCAGTGAGCTAGGACTTCACACTTGTCAGAATGGCTAGTCCCAGAAAACCAAGACACAAATGTTGGTGGTAAGATGGAGAAAAAGGAACCCCGGTACACTGTTGGTGGGAATGTAAATTGGCACAGCCACCGTGGAAAAGAGTGTAGTGTTTCCTCAAAACATTAAAAATAGCACTACCATATGACTCCGAAATCCCACTTCCAGATATTTATCTGAAGACTAACTCAAAAAGATGGATGCACTCCATGGTCACTGCAGCATTGTTCACAATAGCGGAAACAACCTTAGGGTCCACTGAAAGAAAAATGGAGGAAGATTTAAAAAAAAATCTTGCCAACATGGGATGAACCTAGAGCGTATTAGGCTAAGTGAAATAAGTCAGACAGAGGAATGCTAATGGACGCATCAAACCAAAAGGAACAAAAAAACTGAATGAATAGACTCATAAATACAGAGAACTGGTGGTGGCTGCCAGAGGGGAGGAGAAATAGGGAGACTAGGTGAAGGGGAAGAAGAGGTACAAACTTTCGGTCATAAGTCGTGCAGGTGAAAAGTACAGGATAGGGAAGGGGAATATTGTCAATAATGGGAACTACACTTAATCGTGGGGAGGAACCGCATGCTGGACAGAATTGTTGAATCATGTTGTACATTTGAGACTAATGTAACACTGTATATCAGTTATACCTCAATTAAAAGTTGTAACTGTATGATGTTACACAAAAAGTGAAAGTTTTTAAAAAGAGCTCATGAGTCGGGGCGCCTGGGTGGCTCCGTGGGTTAAAGCCTCTGCCTTCGGCTCAGGTCATGATCTCAGGGTCCTGGGATGGAGCCCCGCATTGGGCTCTCTGCCAGCAGGGAGCCTGCTTCCCTCCCTCTCTCTGCCTACTTGTGATCTCTCTCTCTCTGTATCAAATAAATAAATAAAATATTTTTTAAAAAATAAGAGCTCATGAGAAGTAGAACAACGTGAAAGGACTCCTCAACCTGTCAGTTGCTCACATTTTCTTTCCTTTAGAACTTCATGCATACCACTCTACGAGTATTGAATGTTACTCTGGAATAAAAGGTTACACTAAAAAGAAAAAAAAAAAAAAAGATTTCCTAAGCACAGCATCTGGCTGGCTCAGTCAAAAGAGCCTGCAATTCTTGGTGTCTCTGGGGCTGTCAGTTAGAGCCCCAGGCTGGGTGTAGAGATTATATATATTTAAATTTCCTTAGCAACTAATGAACCTAAGATTCAAATTGGCTTTATATCCACCTGCGCACCTGGCCCCGCCAGCAATCATAACTACCTACATGCTAGTTATGATAAAGAACATGCTAATAATTTCTGTGTACTTTCTGTGAATTCACAGAGGTCAAGTGTTTTCAATGTCATCTACTCTTTAAATGGAATCTTCCATGCCAAGTGTAATTACATAATCATATCATAGTATTTCTGAAATAAAGAGCTAATGGCCACTTGACAGTCATCAAGGTCTTACCAGTGTTGGACCCTGACCTGTACACCAAAGCATCAGCACACGTGGGGTCTACCTCATAAGGTAGGAACAACTACAGAGGTCTACATCTAAAAAGACGAGGCCCAGAGAAATCCAGCTTTACCCTCATACTTTATAAAAAGCAGCTAAGTCACAACCACCACTCTGGATTCAGGCAAATTTAGTATATCATATAGAACTATTACAGTTACTATAAATCTAGCAAATTAGCAGTTTCTAAAAAAAAGTGGGGGGAGACAAATTTGCAAGCATGATGTATTTTAAAGACGGGGAAACGGCACAGAGCTTTTTCAATTATAATACAATTATTTAAAGCTATACTGTAAAATTTTATCAAGCACCAACTCAGAAATACTCAACTAGATGGAGAAAGACATGAGTGTGCCTTGGCAGGACCAGTGTTAATTAAGGAGAAGTTCACAGGGTGGGAAGTAAAAGTGTGTATATTTTAGATCTGCCTTAAGCAAAAACGGCAGGACCCCCCCCCACCCCCCCGCCAGGTTCTTATTTCTAATCCTTCCCTCTCAACACTGTCACCCTTTCATGTATTCAGAGCTCTTAATTCCAATGCCTTTCCTACTGAAATTTGCTCAGTATAAAGGCCTAACACAAGTGAACTACACCATACTGGGATTTTAGAACGTACCATTTCTTCCAGTGATCCCTGCATTTTAAGAGATGCTGAAGCATGTAAAGAAAACATTTGTTTTGGACACGTGGCTCTTTGGGCGCCCTTTAGCACCCATGGCTGAGGCGGAAGCTGGAGCACGGTTTGAGAGCAGGGTTTGGGTGTCTGCCGTGTGCGGACGCTAGGCCACTGACTGAAGCACACAGTTCATCAGGAGGATTACTGAGCCGGGATAGGGGCTGTATTCCACAGGGGCAACTTTCCTAGAACCACGGCCAGCACATTCTAAGTGTTCACTATTATTACTTCTTTCTCTCTAAATTCTGTACTTCTTAGATTTAGAACTCAGGTGGGATAAACGCTTCCTGCCCAAAAAAAAAAAAAAAAAAAAAAGTACTTAAATTATCTGCAACGAAAGCAGTCAACTAACCGAGCTTGGCAGAAAATATACACATATAGTGCTTCGCAACAGAGTCTTCAGTATTCGCCCTCTTTATATATATACGTCCGCTCTAGCCCCACCCATCATTACTGTGGGAACCCCAGAATCTGGGAATTTCTGTGCATCTTCCATCATCTGTGCTCTCGTCACATGTATCACAGCTGAGCACCTAGGCCAAATAAAATCACTGAGCTAAGATCTAGGATGAGATTTCCTTACAACTACCACATTATGGCCACTGATTATAGTGGTCACAAAATATTCGGACTAAGTCTACAGGGCTCAGGTATCTAGATGTACTCTGTACTCTGTTTCGGGGATATGCCCTTGACACATGAATGGTGACCTTACTTGAGTTCTAACAGAACCTGACAATATTAAGGGGCTTTAATTTCTTTATCTCCAATGACAAATTTTCACAAATTTCTGATCAGGGACCAACACACTATTGTCAGTAGAATAAATATACTAATCCAAAGTTCAACAAAAGAAGTGAAGATTTAGTAAAAAAAAAAAAAAAAAAAATCCTCGCTGTAGAGCTGGAAATACAGCAAACAAACAAAGAAAACCCCGAACAAAAATGACAGCTGCTACTCTTCCCCATTCAAAACGCACACTAGGACTGGAGAGGTTTTAGAAGTGAGGAATCTAGTCCCCAGGAATGGTACCAGTGGGAAAAGTATGTTTCAATTTCCAGACAAATACAGTAAAATATCAAACTTTCATTGTCTGTGGTCAGCAAAAAGCCCTAACAGTCGGTCAGAGAATCGTAATTTTAAGCTTTGTGTGTCCTGGCTCGAGTCCCTCATGAGTAGTTAGACTCAGCCTTAAATTCTCCCAGTAAATTCATCTTGATGGCCTATTTTTCACTTGCTGGCACACACTGCTGTACACTCTGGCCATCTTGCAGCCCCTGGCCTCCTCTGTTACAATGACAGGAACGACAGAAGCATTTCTTTAAGCTAAGTCCCCGTACTTGTACACGAACGTTCAGGGAAGCACTGTCCCTGACAGGCACTCATTGGCCACGCCCCACGTGTCCAACACATGCTGACTGATGAGAAAACCACGGCCTCTCCACGTGCTGGATATCATCAACACACGAGCACAAATACGTGCTGCAACATAGAGGTCTCCATAGCTATTCTGCTGCACGACAGAAATCACCGACACAAGACCACGTGTTGTATGATCCCGTTCAGATGTAATGTCCAGAACAGGCATACCCACGGAAGCAGAAAATAGATAACTGGCCGTCTAGGGCTAGAGCCAGGTTGTTTTGGGAGAAATGGACAGTGACCAAAAACGGATAAGGGCTTTCTTTTTGGGGTGAGGAGACTGCTCTAAAATGGACTGTGAGGGTGGTCGCACAACTCTGTAAATATACTAATAACCAGTGAATTGTAGCTTAAATGGGCGAATTGTATGGTACATGAATTGTATCTCAGTAAGGCTCTTACACAAAATTAAGTTCTGGATTAAAAATCCTCCTCCTCATAGCACACAGGATATTTACCCAGTGAAGACTACTTTTCTCATGCTCTCTCCTATGGTGGAGGACAAAAGCTTAACCCATGTGTTCAAAAGGAAAGGGGTCTACACATGCATGCAGAATTATCTATGCAGATACTTCAATACTTTTAGATGATGAATTTTAATAAGAGCCTAAAAATAAGCCCGGATAAATTAATAATAAGAAGAATAAATAAAAAACTGGGATGTTTTCATCCCAGTGGAAATTGATCAAACCACCTCAACAGGTATAATAAGGGATCTGGGGGCAAGAACAATAACATAAGAAATGAGAAAAACAAGGAAGCCAGCTAGAAATCAACCAAAAAAAATCCATCTGGGAACAGGAAAATTCCAGAGCATATTCATCCATTCATTTGATCAACATCTATGTGTACACCCAGCACTACACAGGTTTATGAGACACCACCCTTCACCCTTCTAGAGCTCACCTTCTAGTGTGCAGGGACACTGCCTAGTGCTACCATGGTAATGACCATGACCCTAATGTCAAAGGACTGGGAATTATGCTCCTTGCTAAAGTGAAAATACAGGTTATTTCTATCTTTGAAAGAATCCCTTTGATTCACTAGGGAATCAGAGGAAAAGGATCATAGGGACTTATTTATGGCTTGTAGTTAGCAGTCAGAGTAGTACCACAAGTAATCCAGAATGGGAAGATACAAAAAAAAAAAAAGGGAGTCAACTTTAATTTTTTAATTTTTAAGGTAGTTTTTAAAAAAAGGAAAAAGAAGGATGAGTTGAGTCACGCACAGAAGCCATCCACTTACCCAAGTAATACACACCAGGAAATCATTTCTAACTGGGAATACCCAATTATAATAACACCACGAGGTCCTTCATCTTCTTTCCATGTGTATTTTCTTCCTAGGACGTCCCTAATCTCTCCCTAGGCCTCCATTTCCTCTAAGCCCATCCTCCTCCACATCCCCAAGCCCATTATATAAACTTCAGGCCCATCTTTTCAGATGTCTCCTGCATGTCTCCATTAGCCACGAGGTCCGTGAACTGGAACTTGCTAAGCCACACAACGTTGATATATTGATCATTTACCCTCTACCATTGCAGTGCCGGAAAAGTCGTCTGCATCCTCAAGTAGCATTCCACAGGACCACAGAGTAGCTACACATCTTTTAAATTTATACCTTAATCTGTTGTTGAGATGAATGTTATACCTGCATTACTGTTATAAAGAGGAAGCAATATCTTCCCATGAATTGAGAATACACACACACACACACACACACACACGTATAAATATGTGTATGTATAAATATGTGTGTGTGTGTGTGTGTATATAAAATTGTGAGATATCTATATATATCTCACAATTCAGGGGAGTCCTCAAGCAACAACTGGCCTTTGCATCAACTTTTTTTTTTTTTTTTAAAGATTCAGCAGTAATGGTGACAGAAGTTAAAGTGGCTATCTTTGGTGGACATCTTTCAATCAGTTAAGAATTCCACATATCATATTAATTTTGTCAAGTTACTGGTGGAAGTTCTTCTTTGTAGTTTGATTAGAAAGCCAGGGTTACTCACTGGGATGCTCCATAAATAGAGTAGAAAGATTTTTCTATGGCCATGAGAGATGACTTAATACCTATCTTTGGATCTTCCAGACTAAATCATTTTGGTTTCTGCATTTATAGGGCTTCACTGCTAGAGCAAATCAAAAATAACTGTGAGAAACATCCAGGCTTCATCTGCAGAGACACCTGTTATAGCTACTTCCTCCGATGGCCCCCGAAAGACAAGAGCTAGGCTTCTCACCAACCACAGGGGAGAGCCAACTGTGCTGTCTCCTTGCCTGGTTTTCCTGGTTTTCAAAATTTAGTACAGACTTGCATTTCCTACTAAAAGCAAAGTGTGTGCCATAGAATAGTACAGTTGGGCTAAGGTCAAGTATGTGTAAGCAACATTGGGTTAAACAAAGCTAAACCTGTCACTTTACTTCTAGACCCCTCAATGCAAAGGTGAATTTGTTATGACCTTCCAAAACAAGTGTTTCCAGAGCCGGTCTGTCCCTGGAATCACTTTTTTAAAAGAGTATCTCAGAGGTATTCTGCAGAACACATTTTAGGTAACAATGACCTTCTTCCATGGAGAAATATTGCCATTTCTTTGGCCTTTAATGTTAAGCTTTCAGCAATTCTCAAAGGCACCAGAAGCAATCACACCAAATATCTTCAGTCTGTGTTATAAAACGGACACTAGCCAATGATCACATGAAGGGTTAACACTGTCTAAGAGTCCTGGACTGCCCAAGCTTGAATCCAAGTCCCATTCCTTGCTAGCTATATGACGTGTCCTTCATACTTGGTGCCATGGAGTCTTTATTTGGGAGACAACTCCTTCATAGGGTCATTGTAAGGATTAGATAGGATCTTGTATGTCCTCACAACAGTTCTTGTCTACAGCAAGGACATGGTGCTTATATGACAGCTATTTTTTATTTTTTGTTACTATTTAGAGACAGGAAAATGGCGTTTCCTTAGGAAGGTGCATGCTGCTTTCATCCAACATTCAGAGATCAACAAATCGTGTTTTCTCTTATCCCACTGGCTGCAGGGAAGCTGGGACCAAATCTGAATCTCAATTACATCAACTGTGCTAATCCCTACTATGTTCACTGTTTTACTGTTTAGACTGTGGGAATCTCATCGCTTTTTTTCAAATCCTTTTCTGGAACATGAATACATAAAATCAGTACAGCAAATTGCCCCTTGAATCTCTCTGAACAAAGAGAACCTGATGCCCCTACACCCAGTTTGTTTTCCCTATGCATTGACCTTTGCCAATCAGTAGATTTTCCTGTATGTTCTATGTTGTGTGGTTTGGTTTTGAATGATCGGTCCCTAATCAAAAATTTTCCCATCATCCAAGTTCTCCCTCCTCCATCTTTCCCTGGCCCCATTCATTCCACGACTTTCACATTTCCCCATCCCTTCTTGACTCGTCTGTGACACCCTTAGCTCAGAACCTGGTCATCTTTCAGTGAATTGTTTCCACGATCTTTCTACCCATCTCCATGCCTTTAGCTCCCTCTTCCCCTTCTCGAAAAAACTCCACCATTCAACTGCTTACAGGATAAACCCCAAACTACTTAACAGGACATAGAAAGCCTTTTGCACAGTGGTCTCACCTACCATGCTGCTACTCTCTCATTCTCTCCCATGCTCAGACTGCACATTGCTCTCTGCCCCACCAGTCTGGGAGGCTCATCCTCTCCCCTCTCTCAGCCTGGAAAAGTTCTCATCAGTCTCTAGCTTCAACTCCCTTGGTGACGGTCTCTCCAATCCCTCCTGACAGAATTAATCCTTTACCTTTGCATCCCCAGATTGCTCATAACAATGGGTTATAATGAGTTATTTATAATTAGTTCCTTGTATTTTAATGCCTTCTCTTCAGTTTTGAGCTCCGTGAAGGTAAGAACCAAGGCTTAGTCATCTTTGCAGCACTGGCACTTGGAAAAACACAGTACGCATTCACTATCTACTGAGTTGAACTGACATTATATCCTTAGGACTGGAAAGTAACTAAAGAAAGTGAGGAGCACAACCAGTTCGCCTACAGCAAGATGGTGCGGTAATGCAAGCCGAGAGGCCAGTAAGGGTCTTCACGAAGGGACTCTGGGTTCTAAGAGCTCCGCCTCTAACCAGGCTGTTCAAGGGGACGGCAGCGGGACCTGTACCTTCTGAATATTGTCACCAGAGGGGTTCTTTGTTTTTTCTGCTAGTCCTTCAAGACTATCCAATTTCCTGTGCCAAGAATCTAAGCTCACCAGACAACAGTGTGATTTTCCTTCTGATTTCCAAGATTTCTGTTTGTGAGATGGAGGACCTGGAATGGCGCGACAACTCCAGCCTCTAAAAACATACATTCCCCGTTTGAACAGATGAAGTATTTGTACTTAAATGCCATGCTGTTCCCCAAAAAGGTTTAAGGCAACATTAATACATTTAGTGTAACAAGACAGTGATAAAGAGAATTAGGATCAAGGGAGAAATAAATTGTCCTTCTGGGTTATCCATCCCCTTCCATGCAATGGATAGGATGAATTGGTCCCCTCGGGCTTTAATTTGATTAACTCCAGATAAACTGAAGGAAATTTCATTACTGGACTGCTTAGTTTGAAACTGAGCCTCTGAATCATGGTGATTCCACCTCCCGTGCCTGAGTGGAGCCAAGTCGGCTGACTCCTGCCCACCTTATCAAATTCAATGTGTCGGCCCTTCAGCTTCTCTTCACAAAGCGTCTCTTCATATGGTGGCTTCCCTTGCCAAAACAGATCTTGGGTGTCTGATTTCTGAAGGAAAACTAGCTCCCCTTATCTAACTAAGCTCTGCAGCCCTTTCCTTTGGAGGCACATGTTGCCAAGTGACATGGAGGCCTAGTTTCATGAAATTCCTCACATACTACTCCTCTTTTTCCCCCAATCCACCTTCAAAGAAATGGACAGACCAGCTAGGAGAATCCGTCCCCACGAATTACCGGTGAGGTCGACAGGACGTTTGACACTCATTCCATCATACTCCTGTGCCCATTCCAAACCCCCCAGTTCTTCATCTACCTCACAGTCTTCAGAGGTGGCCCTTCTCGCCTTCAGAGCCACGCCTCCTCCTGTGCCTGTAACCACTCTCCCTCCTGCCTCCTCTGGCCCAGTGCTCCCATGATCCCCAAGTTCTCCTCCCCTCTTTTTCTGGGATATTCCTCCAGCATGGAAAACTTATTAGGGATCTTTAAGAGAAGACCAGGGTGAACGCCACATGATATTGTATGAAATAATCCCAACAAGCACAAATAGATTTGCCAAGATTTACACATGTAGAGATTATCTATGAAAGGGTACCAAAGAACCCAACACAGGTGGGAACGCTACAGCTAGGGGAGAAGGCTGGAGAAGGACTCCTTTTTCTCTGTGTGCCTTTCGAACCTTTGGATTTCATTTAATGTGTATGATGGCCTATTTCTAGAAAGGTAATTAAATAGACATTGTAATGTTCAAATCTTCCAGAGTTCCACTGAGCCCAGTGTTCTTCTGCCACATGCTGCCTGGGTAGGTGAATTCACTCGCACAGCTTCAGCTACTACTTGGGAGCTGGTGGCTCCTAGGTCTAGTATCTCTGGAAGCTTCACAGTTCTGCTTCTGACTGTCAGACATTTATCTGTGGGGATGTCCCCAGGCCCTCAACTCAAGCCCTCCCACACCACATTCACCGGCTTCCAGCTACTTGACCCTTGTGGAAGGAGGTCTATAAATAGTGTAAATACTATAAACTGGTATTTGTTTTAAAAATAGAGATGAAGAAGGGACCCACTTCTCCTCTTCCTGAACTGCCAGTCCACGAGGCAAACAACCATCATCTCACCACACGCCCTCCAGAACCAGGACTCGATCCTGCCTTCCCCAGGTCTGTGGAACCACAACATCAAGCAGCTCTACCCCTGCCCAGAAACACCACTCAAATTCAGCCTGTCTTCCTCATTTCTGTTGCCTGACTTTAGACGCCCATGATCTCTTTTGTGGGTTTCCATGCTACCTCCCAACTTGAATTCCTTCTTCCAGTATAGTTCTTTTTAAGGTCACCCTCCACACAGCTGCCGGAGCAATGGATGGTAAATCTAACAGTATCGTCCTGGGCTTCTGCCCGAGTGGCTCCCCATCCCAGGTGAGGTGCCACCACGCCCTTCCCAGCCCGGCTTTGCCCACTTGTCCGGCCTCATCTGCTCCCACTTCCTGTCTCGGCACAAAAATCACACAGCTGTTTGCAGTTTCCCCCACATTCCCTGCCGTTCCTCCCCCTGACACTTTCTGCGCCTCCCTCTGCTTGGAAGGCCCACTCCTGACCCCTTTCAGCGTCCCTTCGTCTTGGTTATCTCCTCACCATCACTGGACACTCTCACAAAGGCCTACAGAAGGACCATGGAGTAAAGACTGCAGAGACTATGCAAAGAATGGCCAACCCTGGGCCCGAGGTCATGCTGTCATTTACAACGTCAAGCAACAGGATCATGATTTCCAGCGAGTTCAACCCTGTGGCATAAGTAACCCATCTAGAATTTCTGTGACTAGAACATTTGCAATCTGGCATAATCACTGGAGAAATGAAAAAAGGGGTAAGGAAAACTCAAATTTAGACGACACAGTGTCCAGTCGCCCAACAACAAGGCCTATGAAAGGTTCCGAGTAGGTACTAGGAATGCCCACAATTCCCTGCTGTCATATAACAACTGTGCTGACAATTTTAATTCACTTCAGACTTCCCAGTGAATCAGGTTAGAATTTACCCTCCTTTTAGGCTCGAGAACAATCTAATCAATTTGCTATGCAGACAGCAGGATGGCAGTGAGTTTTGGTCTCTCACAAAGGCTACCTTTTCATTGCTAGGGTCACATCTAAAATTTCAGGGCAAGTCTTTCTTCATTTAGACAGTGCACAGAAAAATACGGTGGAATCCGACACTACTGATTTCAGTCAGGAGACCGTAGGCTTTTGAATCTATACAAGAAAAAAGCCAACTCTGAGCTGGCAATACTGAGGACACACAACGGATCCAATTTTCAATATCCAGCTGGTCTCCATCAAATGATGGTGAATCTGAATTATCTGCGGAGTGAGGATGAGACATTTTGCCGAATGAAACATTAAGACTGTCAAAGTCACTAGTCACCCAAGTTTATGAGATGCTATCGAGACAATTCAGACTCAGATGTAGCTTTAGGTCAGAGCTTTCACTTTATATTTGTAGTATTAACTAACAATCAAGAGAATGCCAATGAGTAAGACATACATAGCCTAGGATTTGAAGAATGAATGTTTAACCCTCTACATTTACGACAAAGCAATGCTTGGTGCTAATCAAGAAGTCTGGAGAAGGGACGTATTTTGAAAAACAAGCAGAAGAACAGCTTTGAAAAGGCACTGCTTGAAAAGCAATTTCGGTCAAAAGTACATGCGTGTGTGCTATAATTAAAATAAATTCAACTTCATTTCATTCATTCCTTCAATTTATCCAACAAATATTTAATGAATGCTGTGTCCAACAACTAGGGGAAATAGAATCCTAAAGACTGCGTAACACATCCCTGAGACACTTCTATATTAGCCATTCTCTCTCTTCCAACGGGATGGTGGGGAGGTGTAGCGAAGAAGAGTAACAGAATTTAAGAACGTATCTCCTCAGGAATGGGGATCTCCAAGCCTCTTTCCTTTGCTATCTGTCATTTGGAGGTAAGTCCAAATTACAGAATAAAGGAACACAAAGTACACATAGATATGGTAAGTATATGGGACAATGTCAATTTCAAATATTGATTCCTGGGGCACATGGGTGGCTCAGTAGGTTAAACGTCTAACTCTTGGTTTTGGCTCAGTTCATGATCTGAGGGTCGTGGAATCGAACCCCATGTGGGGATCGGGGGGGAGTCTACTTGTCCCTCTCTTTCCCCTTCTGCCCCTCCCCCCGCTTGTGCCCGTATACACACATGCTCTCTCTCATTCTTTCAAATAAATAAGAAATCTTCAAATATGCATTCCCATTTTCTCTAAAAGTATGCTTGTATTAGTCTGATTATATAGCCCAGTTTGACTTAGGAAATACAGTCAGCTTGGCAGGACCTGAAAGAGAACATCTACTGAGGCCCTGGGTTCTCTCAGACGAAGGACAGGAAAGGGTGAACTAAAGCCCCTTAAGCACCACTCAATTCAGGGATCACGAAGGCAAAGCCATGGCTCTGAAGCTCTTTGAGCGGAACTGTAAGACAAGAGAGGACAGAGCAAAGGAAACCAGACAGTGTACTTTCAGGAGCGGAGCTCTGGAGAGACATTTCTTTGGAATTTGGTAGGAAGTGAAAACGTGACAAAGTGGAAGGAGGAGAAAACGTGACAAAGTGGAAGGAGGAAGAAAGCTCATCTTGACCTTTACTTGAGGGTCAGGAGGACTTACAGAAAGACGTGCATCAACATCAGATCCTTCATTTAGGAGCTGTAAGGAGCCCTGGTGTCACTTCCTTTCTTTGACAGAATAAACCATCCCATTCTTGGGGAATGGCCTTGGGTATCTTTCAGGACGAAGTGGTTATCACTGTACCACGGGTACATGAGCTGCTTTATTCATTTACAGTCCTTAATCATACTGCCTCAGGGCTCCTGGCTGGCTGAGTCAGGGGGAGCATGAGACTCTTGACCTTAGGGTCATGGGTTTGAGCCCCACGGTGGGTGTAGAGATTACTTTAAAAAAAAAAAAAAAGAAATACTGCCTCAAGTCAAGGTACATTCCAAGGAATATGCCATAATTCTGTGCAAATTCTGTTTACATAGAATGACTCTTTTTTATTCTCTGGTTCAAGGGTTGACTATTTTGAGTCAGAAAATCTGGACCAGAAGTTGGTTCTGCCATTGGCTGATTGTGAAATCTGAGTCAAACCATTTGAACCTCGGTGAACCAGCATTTCTCCACCCATCTTCTTGACAGAACTTTAAGGGAGATTAAATGACCCAAAATACATTAAAGTGCTCTGGAAATGATGAAATGATAGATAAATGAGAGTTACCAATACTCTTTACAACACCCTTTGGTTTGGTTGTCATGGTATGGAAGCAAAGTGTGCCAACAACACACAAGACACAACTCTTACCCAACGACATGGAAAGATATGTTGCATAATGGCAACAATCCTATTGTACAAAAATATTTTTATTCTTGGGTAACATCAAATCTGACTTATAAAGCCAATCCCAACTTTTCCTTCTTATTTGCCTCTGACCCTTAAAATAACTATAGATTTAACATGGAGGGATACTAAGGAGGATCCTCAATAAAGGAGGGGGAAATGTTTTCTCTACCATCATCTTCAAGGCCAGTCTTACAAATAAGGCCAAAAATAATGTTACCGTTAAAACCAACAAATTGTTCAGTATTACCTCCTGGAGGGTACTTATGGGACATCCTTGTTGTACTCTTGGAGTCCTATTACCAAACATTTCCTGATTACCCCCTAAATATTCACACTGTGCTGGGTACTCTAGGGGACCATTACGAAGGTGAAAACAGTCCCTGCCCCAAAAGCATTCACTGTTTTGTTAGAGGGAGGCAATGGGAATAACTAATAAAAAGGCAAACCGTCGAGGAGTTCTCTGAGAAAGGTTCACATAATTCAGAGATTATAGGCAAAAGATGGATTACTTCCAAATGTCGAGATCTAACAGTACTCTATGGAGAAGATTATTTTGCAGAAGGTCACGCTGGAGGATGGGTAGGACTTCCTCAATCAGATATGGAAGGAATAGGGGTTAGCAGGTAGGCTGAGAGGTGAGCTTGAGCTTCCAAAAGTGGATGAGAGCGGGACGTGTTCAGAAACGGCTGCTCCAGCAGTGTGGCTGGAACACAGGTACAAAGGAAGACAATGTTGTAAAAGGAAGTCAAGAGAGAATTCTGGGAGGTTTTAAGTGCCTAGCTGAAAAGCTAGATTTTTTTTTTTTCTAAATGCAGAAATGCAATGAAGGAAGAATGCCATGAAGGGCCATGGTTCCAGAAAGATACACAATTCAAGTCAGTATGCAGGATTTATTGGAGGGGTGAGAAAGAGAGTAAAGAGAAGCCAGCTGGATAAGGAGCATGGCCACGGGTCAGGGGTTTTAAGAGCTATACAGAGGGCAGTGGTGGCAGAAAGCAGCGGATAAATGGCGGCTTGCTTTTTCATCTTGAGGTGACACATTCCCCCGGACACCAGTTCGCAGACACACTGCACTGTCTAGATTCATAGGTCTTGGTGCCTTGGGCTACACCGAAGAGATAAAGGTTCTCAAATCCCATAAATTTGAGCAACTGCTCCTTTAGAGACTTGCCTGGGGGCATTTGTCTAAAGAAGGTACAGTGAGTCAGAAGTGATCGTATGGAAAAGCCTTTCGTAACCAAGAGACCTGTGCTATAATACATGTGACACAAAAGTCAATGTCCAATGATTTCTAGGATCCTGACACTGCACAGTACCCCAGATTTTTACATCTGTGTCCTCTCTGCCGCCATTGTGCATCTTCTTCAGCCTTTTCACTTCTACGGTTTCTATTTTTCCCTGAACATCTTTTTCAGATGACTGACAACTGGAATTGTCTCCTTAATCTGCTATGATGGCGAGCATAAATGAGGTCCGTGTTTGAGGATGGAAAATAAGATGAATGAAGTCGTTCCCAGATCAGACCAAGCCAACGAACCTACTTTCTTTAAAGCTTTGAGATAGATAATATGGCCAAATATATGTACAAATCATATAATCAGAAATTAAAGGACTTGCTTTGTTCTTAAATTCTATTCTCAAATATAAAATCAAAGCCTCTGAAACACATGCAACAAATCAGTCACCACCATTAGCATTAATTCCTCTCACCCCTAAATTAGGACTTCTTAATTATACTACCGCGTTCATTTTCTTCTTTCAGGTAACAAAAAAGGAGAGAGAATCTGTAAATGGAGCTAAACAGATTATTGTAGAAAACATTTAGACACAGAATGACTCTAAGTGAAGATTCCTGGCACTTTTCTATGTGTGCATGTGTATGCACTCTGCGTACCAACGACAAAGCTAGAAAGAAAACTCACCTGTTTTCTTCCTCAAGATCTGCTAGGATTCTCTCTAGCTCCCCTCTTTCCTCACTCTCTAAGGAAATCAAGATCTGGGCAGGACTACGAGGCTGGCTCAGGGGGGAGTCCTGGTTCAAACTTTGGCAGTAATGCTGGATTAACAAATGTTCATCATCTCTGGAAAATAAAATCAAAGGTTTTGGTTTTTTCCCCCCTTATGTTGCTTTGGGGGTCAGGGACTAAGGTGTGTATTTAAAAATAGAAACATTTGCTCTTAACCATTACTTAGACCCTTTTTCCTGTTTCTAAAGACATTTTGATACTTTTGAGGTTGTGATCTATGATCTTATTGGTGACAATTCAAAGTATTTCTTGCTCAAATTTTCAAATGAATTTGATTGGACTATTTACATGGGTAAATGAGTAGCAGAATTACAGAAATACCGGGACTCTATGTTGACCATTAAACCAATAGTTAACAGATATTAAAAGACATAACAATGGCTCTATAATGCTTATGCTACCAAGCCTGTCAAGATAATCTGTTCACTAACCCACGCTCTCGTTAATAATGACCAGGAAAAAAAAACCTTGCAGCCTTTATAATAATGAATATTTTCTTCAGGGGAGAACAATGTGACCACAATGTGTTGCTTTGCTAAGCCGATTTGAACTTACAAAAGCCATAGAGGCAAGATGGTAACGATAATGAAACTGGAGACAAACGATGGTTTCATTCAATTATTGTTCAGAGAGAAAAACAAAAACTGGAAGGAAAAAAAGCCACTGGAATGACTAATTAAAAGAAGACGGAACAACTCATTCTTTAGAATAGCTTTTAAGGACTAATCTTTAGGAACCAAGAAGCAAAAGGCTTACATTTGGGGAGGCAGCAGCAGTGTTTCCTTAAACTAGGAACTCTCTGATACACAGGAGAAATTCTTCTCTAAATGTATTGCCCCAGCTCCTTAGAAGCCTGTGTACATCTAAGTTATAAGAACTTCGTTCTGTTCTTAATGAGAGGCTAAAGCTCTTTGTTTCTCGTTAGATATGAGTAGGATGGAATGTTAATATTCCCCTCTCTAAATCTTCTGAGTTGAAAAACAATACAGGTATTTAGGAAAAAAAAAATCCTCCTGACTTAAATGATTTTGGTCTGTCAAGCCAGGTAACTGGTTGAGAAAAGTTGTCAAAAATAATGATTGGGTGTTAAAAACCAACATTTAAGTGAAGTCAAGCAATCCCCCAAACAACTTCCCCAGATCTGCCCCCAAAATGTTATGGTTTTAGCATCTAACAAGGAGTCAAAATGGGTTTTATGTCCTCAGAATGAGCTAAAGCTAAATTTCATTTAACAATTGAAAAAAGATGTTTTACTACCTTATTATCCTTCTTCCCAAATTCTGAAATTTTATTGCGAGAACTTCCTATGTTTAATTACAACAGGGCTATAATTAAATTTTTCTTACTGTTCTCTCGGGCAGTCAATGAATGGCAGCCATTATTATACAGATACAACTTAAAATAATTTGAATGTGCTAGAGCTTCTAATCACCAAAACTGGTGACACAAAGAAGCAAATCATTCAGGTGGTTTACATTTGGTTGAGTCTTTGGCCACATATTTTCCTCTCCAAGTATTTTATGTACTAGTCCTACTAATACTTATCCCCATAACTGAGAAAGAGAATGTGCCACAGTTACTTTTGTTTGGGGAAAGGGTTGTTTTCATTTTAAGTAACTCAGTCATATACGAATGACTGAGTGTCAGCTTGATTCAACACTCACCTTTGCAGGTGATCACCTTTATCTACCAGATGATTTGTTCTCATGTCTTCAATAACCAGCTATGTATACATGCCACTCGGATACTATTTCCCTCAGCCTAATCCTTACAAAAGCTCTTGCCTCATTGGAGTGTGACGCTGGGCTGCCACACCGACGACATAATAAATTTACCGCTCATTCTTCCCCTTGCCTAGATTCTCCATGACAAAGTGGTGAGACATCTGTAGCTTAGCAAAGTAGATATACTCCTGTGCTTTGACTAGATTTTTTTCTTTCTCTTTCTAAAGTATCTATTTGGTTGGTAGAGCCTTATCTTTTCCTTCATATTAGCTTCTTCTTCAGCTCCCTCCACCTCAGGCCCTTGGTTCATGGCAATATTCCTCTGTGTTCCTCATTGTGAACACTTCCCCAACTCGATAAGGAATCCACTGTTTCCCTGTTACCATTTCCAGCATCGCGCTCTCTCTTTCCTTCTACTTGCCAGGCCTGGCTTATCATCCCACTAAACAACTTTGACCTAAATTTGTACCCCGTCTTCTGAAACCCTTCAACAGACTGCCTCACCTGATTTAGCCAGTGAAGATGCTAAATCACAAAAATCTACTACTTTGGATCTCTGAAGGAAGATGTCCAACTAACCTACCAGATGGGAATACCAGTGCAACCACACCAAGACTATATGACCGCTCCCCGAGGGGAGAAAATACTACTTAGCCATCACTTTTAAAAATTAATATCCAATCCCTTTAAATATCTGGCAGGTATGGTCAAAGATTAAGCATTCTGTATAATTTCATTATCTGAGCCTATGCAACTTGTATAATCTGGCATTACATAAGGCCCACTGTTTTTGCTACTCTGGAATGCCAGTAATGCCACATTTTGGATGAGCTCACTCCGTGTCAGGTGGTTAAGAGTCAAAGACAAAAAAGTCAATGAATGGCTCCTTGAAAGATCAAGTCAGTCTAATGCTAATTCCTATCTTCTGCGCTACCCTACCTCTAAAGCCCTCAAAGCAGTTTCATCGTCAGGAACATTTTGTAAAAAGAGACAGGATACTTACATGCTCTCATTAGGAGAGATGCTATCATTTAGATAAGATCCATTGCTGTTTTCCATTTCTGCTAGCCTGATAAAAAACGTAAAAGCTCATTAAAACTTATGTGATTTCTTAGAATCTATTCAAGACCTAATCGAACATTCCTGAAAACTAAAGGATAAATCATGGCAAGAAGAGAAAGGAATCCTTCAAATTAGAGAATGTGTGTGTTGCCCTGACCATCTGAGGCAGTGAGTGGTGGACGACAGCTAGTTAGTAGCTTTACACTTAGGCTATAAATTAGAAGGGAAGTTGTATTTGGTTTTTCTTCTTCTTCACAGATTGATCTTGCTTTCACTGAGAACAGGCCTTTGTTTTTACAAGAAAAGCTTCCCTAACAACAAATACACTCTGTACCTTCACTACCCGTTTTGTTTGTTTGTTTGTTTGTTTGAAAGACAATTAAAGCTTTCCCCTGATGACAGACTTACAGAGCTCGGTAACGCTTCCACCGGTTGACAAACACGTTTAGCAGTTAAGACTACTGATAAAGGATGGACTCAGAGTAAGCTCTCTGAACAGTCTGCCACAATTTTTACCTTCAAAAACCTCCTTTCCCTCAGACAATAATAAAATCTTACCACTAAAAAAATAAAGAAGTTAACCAAACTCTTATAGACTTACTTAACGAGCATAAGATAGCTTAAAATTGGCAATTCGGTTTTTAGGCATAAAAATTCTCTGAAATACAAAGACGGTGGGACCAAACGTTGCACCAGTTAGGAAAATTAATTATTCTCTTCTTTACAGCATATGCTGTTACATAAGCACACAAATGGAAAGCCAATGCTTTCATATGCTCTAAAGAACACAGTATCATTTCTTCACCCATGGATGGCTGGTCTAGCAGTTTTTTAAGAAGGTGAGATGATTTCTAAGCCAATTCTTTAAACGTGCTCCGTATGCAAAACATAGCAAAGCTATCAGAAATGTTTAAGGCCGGGGTGAGGGGAGATTGTTCTGGACTAATGCTCTTACTGGTGTCCAAAAACAGCATGCAGTGGAATGGCATGCAAGTTAGAGGGCAAGTGGATTAGTAGAAATCAGACAAGATTGGGGGAAAAAAGAAAAGGTTTGTTTCAAATGATTATAGGTTAGCTTTCCTTGGTTAGTTATTTCAATCAATATTTGCCTGGCATTCAACTAGTCTCATACCTGCTAGCATAATGTTCAATGCGTGAATGAGTATCATCGTGTGAAAGCTGAGGGGACGAGGCGGGCCTATAAGGCAGAAAATGTGATTAGTCACAGATACCATCTGTTAATGGAGAAAAAAAAAACCCCCACCACACAGTCATGTTATATACATGGCCCAAAATGCTTTTATTCTAGCTCTGGATAATGTACACATTTGGCTGCTCCTGTATCTTAGATATATCATCAAGTATTTTAAATCCAACTTTGAGAGGTAATTTCTCCTACTTTTTTTTTTTCCCCAAGCCATCAAAGGGATCAAATTCTTCTCTGGAACATTTCAATTACAGAAAAGGTTGGGGGAAACGATCCTTTGTGACATTTTTCCTCCTACCTTGTCATGTCTCATATCCTATCGTTCTGAGACTGTGTTGGCACTAGGTGGCTAAAGATTTTAAGTAGTTTACCCCCACGCCATTTATTAGTGGCTTTCTTATTGAATGGAAACTGTACATTTACTTGGTACATTTACACTCAACAGTTTTAGCTCCCAGGAGTCCAGGCCAGGCCCTGTTAAGATTCCACTCATCGAGATGTCTCGGTCTGTGCCGTTTTGTAAGGAAGCAATATATCCACCGATTTAGTACAATTTAGTAGCAGGACCATATTACTACTTCATAAAATAAAATTGAATGACCCACAATGATACTGTGATGTTTTTAAAGAAGAACGGCTAAATCCAATAAAATGTCACAATATTTGAATTATTTCTTATTAGGGATACTATGTGCTAACATACAGAGATGAAAACCAGAGGGGAGCATTAGCATGAAAAGTCTATATGCTTTTGAGGTGTAAAGCCTTACCTTTTTTTTTTAAGCTCCAGAAACTAAGAAATTCGGTAAGGTTAATATTTTCCTCACCCTTTTGAATCTGATCTATTAATTACCCTTGAAGTTTTTATGTTATTTTTTGGATTAACCTTAGGGAAAAAAAATCCATCTGTTCTGAAAACCAGTTTGGACTTGTGCTTTTTGGTCGTAATTGGAATAGGACAAAAGTTCTCTTCCATTTCTGTCCTGACACAGAAAGCCCTTAGGTAAAGGCACGGATCCCAAAGTCCACAGCAACGTATTCAGTGAAGACTGGTTTAGCCCAATGTCCAAACAGCATTAATGGAAGTGGTCAAAACATTAAGAAGAACACATCTTATTTTACTTATTTAGGGAAAAAAAAAAAAACCCACATAGTTACTACCCAGGCTTACCTAGGAAATGTGCTAGGAATCCCTACTTCTTAAAGAAGACACATAATCCTAAAATGATTATTAACACAGTATAGAAAACAACTAGGGAACAGAGGTCTTCCCTGAGAGAGAAATGTCTTATTTACGAAACCAGTGTTGTCTAGGTCAAGGGTCACTCTAATCCAATTTGTAATGAACTACAAAGACCTTTAAGCTGTCCCGAGGAAACAAGGATGGCCACCCAATTTACTAGGCAGATCCAAAGATTTCCATGTGAATCTTCCCTCTAGTTTGGTAGGGTTTACCTCATTGCTTAGAACCACGGAAAAGTGCATAATTAGAAAAACGCTATGGTTTGTTTTAAAATATTCACTGCAGGTCAAGATAATTTAGTGCTTGGATTATTTGGTGTATAAACCCTGTCTTCTGGAACAAACCAGTTTTTCACTTACATACTTCTTTTTTTTTCTCATTTACATACTTTTGATACACTAAACACCCACCAATAAAAAAATGGCAAGTGTTTTCCCTTCTAATGGCTGATACCTTGGTGGTATATAGAAGAAAGACAACCTGAGACCTTTGAGCGTAACTTTACCAAGAAAACTAGGCATGTAAATCCAAAACACTTTGGCAAAATCTTATACAGAAAATATTATGCAGCACTTTAATTCTTAGCCTTGAGGCTGATTCCATGTGATTTCTCTTATTAATGTACGTAGCACCTAACACAGCATGCATGAGCACAAGAACTCCTAAAACCAGGAATTAAAAAAAAAAAAAAAGCACACTAACGGAGGTACCTATTAAACCAGAATATGAGCCAAAAGGGAGCACTATCCAGAGAAGGATCATTTAAAAAATCAAGAATAAGTAGAAAACCACTTAGTCCAGAAACAAAACTAAGTGCAAAGCCTTCTGAAACACTTCTCTGAGAGATGGTAAGAACACTGTTCTTCCTTCCCACTTCCTACACACAAAATGATAAACCCGGAAAGATGAGCCCTGTTACTATTAATGGCCAGTTCCGTCCCTACCTACCACCGGTTTCTCTTCTGTGAAAACTCCATTAATAAGTTTTCATCCATTTAAGATTTCAAAGCAGACTAGCTCAAGGATACTCTTTGTCTCATTTGTGGACAAACCATAGAAAAGGTTCAGGTTAGATTTAGTTTTTAAAATAATATGACCAATACAGGTAAATAAGGGTTTCTGCTAAGGAAAAACCAAAGATCTGTATGTCAATGTTCAAATTCTGTGATCCACATAAGAATCTGGTAACATCGGAGGGAATTCTTGCAAAATTAAGCCACCTCAGGACCTGGTTCTTCTCTCTAAACAGGAGAGCTCTGCAATATATTTTATAAATTATTTAAAATCCCCCAAGATAAGACTTTAATAAAAATGCTGGTATTAAAGAAATATGGACCGCTGCCTGTTGGGTCTGGTTTTCTTCCTCAAAAAGATAATTTCCCACTATTTCTGAATAATCGGACTTTTTATAAAAAGGCAAAGTGATCCTTTCAGGTTTTAGAGGAAGATATTTTAATAAAGGATGTTATGAATTTGAAAGTTCTTCAAAGTTGAAGGCAAACACCCTCTACTTAAACTAAGTGACATTAAACTCACTTGTCATGTTTTTTTCTCACTAGTTCATGTAGTCAGTAAACATTTTTTTTCATTCAAGGAACTGTTAGTTAATCTTCGCTTACTATTTTGTGTTACCTCTATCCATGCATTTTTAAAGTTATTCTGTAGCACATTTGCCTTTTGGATATTTCAACTGGCTAAAACTATAACACAGAATAAATCCATTCACTTAGGATTTAAGTCTATCAATTTGTTTTGAAGTTTCTCATTTAGGAAAGGTTCAAACTTCTCTAAATAAATAAACTACCCGGGTTAGGGAAAACAATTACCTACAAATAGCCAAAAACCAGAATCAAATCCAAATAACTCCCCTTGATGAGCAAAAAAAAAAAAATCAGGTATAGGTACTGTATCTCAAAATTAAGGGGCATAATAATGCAGCTTTAACAAAGAAAGGGACGCCTTATACTTCTTTTAGGCCAATAAAGACTTAAAATAGAGCTCAATTAATAGTTTCCATTTATCACTATAGGATTTTTAAGAAAGGATATACTTTAAATTACATGGTGGAATAAAAGAGACCCAATAAAAATAAATTGAGTTCTTCTAAATTGGTCATTTCCCTCTCTATATAATAGAGCTGTCTGACTTTAAATATTTTAATAAAGTACGCTTTGTAAATAACAAAACTTTGTCATTAAAAACTCCACACAATGTAACTTTAAAACAATGCACACTTTGTTTGCTAATATATAAATCACAGACTCCCCAGAGTTTTCTAATAACATTATAAACTCTAAGATAAACCAGTTATCTGTTGGTATCTAATATTAGTATTATTAATATATACCAATAGCATGTAGTACACTTTCCTTCCAGTGTAAATGTATAACTAGTTATGAGCTGAATATTTAGTTTGGAGAGGAGAGCAAAGTGAGTTTAGTTCAAAATTGAGAAACTCATGTGTGTAATGAGTCCAGTAGCATGATAAAAAGTACACATGCCTGACTGAAATTATTCCATCAAACTCCACATCATACTATAAAACAAATTCAGCTGATTTCTAATGGTCCACTTGTAACAGGCCCTAAAGAACAAACCATCATCTTTTTGAAGGCCCTGAAGTATTGAATCTCAAAAAATATGGCTCAAGAATGTTATTATGCAATCAGAGGAGCTTATCATGGAAGAACAGGTAAACACGCCTCTCAGGAACAGAACAACCCATTTGTTTCTTTGATGATTGATTCCAGGCCAGGATGTCTGCTGGTTAAAACCTGACCAGGTGGGGACCTGGAAACCTCACTCTGATTCTCCTGATCTGTGGTAGATGGCACTCTCAACATCTTATCGCAGGAAGAATAAGATGAAATGAAGGAAGGGAAATTATTATGTCCTTAAAACCAAACCAAACCAACAGAACAAAAAGTTGGCAAACCAAGCAAGCAAATGTGTTGGTGGTAGCAGCCCCCTTCAGCAAAAGTACTCACGCAGAATCTACCGGCCAGAAGTTGATCAGAGTAACAGGACTGCAAAACAAAAAATGAGGTGGTGAAGAGAGACACAGGCAAACTCAGCCACAAAATAAAATAAAATAAAATAAAATAAGTAAATAAATAAAGTCAATTAAAAAAATACTGAGAGGTCAAAATAAAAATAAAAACCAATCAATTAAGTATGAACCATGAAAAGCGACAGCCAAACAAAGGTGGAGAGTGAGGTGAAAGAAAAACAAACAAGTATGCCATTGCCATCCGTTATGGAAAACACGAGAAGGTTGCAGAGAGGTGGAGGTATCATCATTCTGATCATGAGAATCATTGCTACTTACTGTGAAGAAATTTCCTGTGAGTGTCTTTTCTTTCAAGGAGGTAAGAGCGACTAGGTATGACCACACAGATACAAAAAGACACACGCCTAGTGATTTGTGAGGGAGGAAAACCGAAATGAAAGACTGGAATCACTCATTTGTAAACAGTCCCATATTTCTTATAAGGGAATTAGTAGCTGTCATGTAGTTTCTTTCCCTGTGAGACCAGGTTTCACTTTTGGAACAGGTAATCATCACGGGACAACTAACGTGGGAAAATGGCAATTGACCATGAGCTTGTTTTTCTCTTTTCGGCTAAAGTAAATCCAAAGAAATAGGAGAGACTGTTTGCATTTGGGAGTGAAGGAGGGCATTCAGCTGAGAGGAGCTTAAATACACGTCAAATGAGAGACTGGCGCTTGCCACTACTCACGTTTCCATGTTGTCCCCCTCTAAGACCGTCTGCACTGGCAGGTAGCCCATTCGGGGATGCTTCGCAAAATACCTTTTGGTTCGAAATTTGTTTTTTAGTACCTTGGCAAAGTCACGAACATCTTCTCCCGATGTAGTCTGAAAGAGAAAGTGCACTGAGCTCAGACCCACAAGGGTACGATTCTCAAGGTAAAAGACCACTCGAGCGTTCTGCCTCAGGGCACTTGTTCTGTAACTGAAGGGGCAGTGGGGGTCAAGAGCCAAGTCTACGGACAAAAACTGGGCCGGGCCTAGCAGTAACTAGCAGGGCTCACTTGGGCGAGGCATTTACCTCTCCAGGGCTCAGACCACCTGTAAAATGGCGGCAATAATACCTCAACAAGTTGTTATGACAAAAAAGTGAAGTGCAGCAACTACGAGGGCTACTTGATCAATGAGAGTTTGTACAAGTCTTAGTGTTGACCTTAAGTCTGACCACATTGTAAGGTATTTTACAAAAACCATTCTGTCCACAGTGATGCCACATTTCACCCATTGAGTATCACTCTATTCGCTGCGTGGCTCATTCTCCATCACTGAATGCCTTTGCAAGAGGAATCCAAGTGAGAAAGACAGTGAAAGATCTGGGTCATCATTCTGATGACAGAAGAGAGAAAGAAGAGTAAAAGTTCAAGAGCACAGCTTCTCGAGTGCGTGGCTTCCACCTGCAGATCTTGCTAAAATGCAGGGGGGATTTACAAAGTCGGGGCAGGGCCCGAGCCTCTGCCTTTCCAGTAAGCTCACAGGTAACGCCAATGGCATGGAACAGGCACTGAATAGCAAGCAGCTGGTGGTTAAAGGACATCAGGTTTCCACCCACGTGTGTCTGACCACCAAGTCTATGTCCTTTCCAGGTCACCAGCGATGCTTTCCAAGTTCTAAGAGCCACTGAACACTTCCCCAAAACAACACTTTGGGAGAAAGCTCCACCATTATAGAACCTTGGGCTAATTATTTAAGACCTCGGAGTCCTCATCTGTAACAAGGAGATAATAATAATACCTACTTCACAGAGTAGTTTAAAAGGCAAAGGCACACGTATATACATGTCTTTGTATGCACACATACACAAAGAGTCAAAAAAAAAAAAAAACAAATAAAAATAGAAGGCCAATTCCTAGCCTCAGTTAAGCAAGACTGATTGAAAGCTGTGAATCAGAGATTCGGAGGAACTCCACATCACCCCCTACCCCAACACCCAGCACACTCCATGGCCATAAAACGTCCCCACACAAATGCTAGGGCTGTGCCAGATCAGTGTCAAAATGGCTTCCTGGCACCACCCCATGCACTAGGGATCGAGTCAATCTGGAGCCCACATTGAGGAGTCACTTCAGCCGGGAAACATCCGGGGAACTGAGAAATCCCAGCATCACACATCATTTGCAATACTGGACAGAAGTGAAACTCCTTCCCGGTGAGCGAGCTCTCTCGCGCGGGGGGTGGGGGGGGGGGCATCTGACTTACCGGTGTGCAGTATTCTACCATGGGGTAGTGCATTTTATGGCCTTTTGCAACTCGACCAGAGAAAAAGCAACTTTGGCAGATGTCATAGTTAAAGTGCTTTAGACTCCTGTACCTGGTGAAAAACAAAAACAAACACATATGTATTTCTTCAAATCAAATTCCCAAAGAACGTTCTGTGATAACCCTTCTTCCACACTGCCTTAATTCTGGAAACAGAATGCAGTGTTCATTAATCCCACAGGTAAGTGATTAACTTCCTCCATCTACATATCTCTGGTGCTTCTCCTACAGTATCAAAACATTTTGGCAGGAAGATCATCCCATAAACATATGGAAGGAAGGAAGAAAATTTCAGCTCTCATTTAAGCTCCACGAGGAGCCCTTTCAGATTAAGTAGGAAGATACTGGCAACCTTCCAGTCTTTTGAAAACCAAACGCAAGATGTTGAAAGATCTTCCAGGAGAGAGCGAGCGAGCGCGAGAGAGAGCGCGACGGACGCGCTGCAGACCCCCTACCCATTCTGGGGACAAACATTTTTCCTGAAGCAATTATTTTCAAAACAATTTATCAAGAGGAAGCAATTTCATAAAATAAAGGCAAATAAAACAAGGACTCTCACTGAAAATTCATCTTCCTTTAATCACATTTTCTGATAGACTGGCATGATTCACCTTGAGGTAGTTACTTGGATGAGCTCTCTTATGTCTCTCTCTTCAGAACCGCCCCCCCCCATGCCGCCATCACGTTACCCACAAATGATAAGTGAAGCCCCAAGAAAAGACAAATTGGGGCTGGATGAAAGCAGCTGTAATCTGTAAGTACATACGCCCCCACTCTCAGTATACGGTATTATTTCCTATTCTCCCTGCCTTTTGCTTTCTTAGATAAGAACGCTAGCCAATTCAAATAAACATATTCCTTCTGCCACATATGGGGATGTGGGGAAAAAGCTACCTTTTTTAGATCCCAACCATCTTCTGAGAGGGGGAGGAGGAAAGAGAAGTGCCGCTTCCCAAAATAATCTAATTTGATAAGGGCAAAAGAATTAAAGGCAACATCACTCTCAGATCTTCCAAAGCACTCCCCTTCTCTATTTTGCGAAGCCTCCCCCTGCACATAAATCCGACTAGCTGACTAGGGAAGCTGAGAGAAGAAAGGTAAGTGCTGGAACGCAGTCCTCTGTGGGTCCCCCTCCCCCTCTCCCCTGGCGTCCTTCTTACCGGCCAGAAACCAGGAAGGAAGGCAAACTGTGTCCTTTGCGAGTACTGTGTACTCAGGGTTGTCTATCTAGCCTTTAGAAACCTCTAAGGGTTTTTGCAAAAACCTCTTTGTCAACAACATGAAGTATGGAAGGACAAAAACACCAGGGGTAAAAAGAGGAGTGAATAAAAAGCACACGAATGGTATGAAGTAGATGCTAGGAAACAAAGAAATAAAACAAGTCTGAGCAGAACTAGAGAAAGAGCATTTACTTAGCTGTTGAGTGGGTTCTGCAAAGGCACAGGCAATACACGTAGTCTACAACTAAGTCATTGCTGGGGAAACCTGGATGTTGAGCCAGATGTTAAAATACCTCATCATTTCAAAATCTGGATTTGGGATTCTTGTTCAGTAAGATGATTTCATCTAACAATATCCCCTCTCCCACAAACAAGTTCACGAGGCTGAAGATTTAAGAGCCAACTGTTTTCTGTGACATTTTTAAGAATATCAGAATAATAACCTGCTATGCTTCCTAGCCCTTTCACTTTTAAATTTATAAAGAACCTTTCCCTTTTTTAGCTGCTTTGTGAAATTTTCATTTACTTGCGTACTTTATATTCCCTCAGAAGTTCATTAGGATACTATGCAAAGAGTGTAATCAGATTCACAGATAAAGATGTACGTTCTGGTTGCTTGAGACATTTCTTGTGAGTTCAGGGAAGGAAAGTGGTACAAAGTGAATAAGAAACTGAGCTACTATGACAGGTTTCCCCAGACAGAATCATCTCTTAGTCCTAGAACTGGTTCCCAGAGAATTTCTATAAACGGGGGGGGGGCATGGAAGAAAAAAAAAAAACAACCCCCCAAAGAGATGGTTCCCACAGTCTGGCCCCGGGAAGGAGGCGGCACGGTGACAAGCCATTCCCCTGCCGGACCCGGATTGTCGTGGACGTGGGCGGTCAGTCGGTCCTGTTCCACCGCGCATGCGGCTCCGCAGAGCTCCACAGTGAAGGTGCAGAGGGGCCACCTGCCTAATGAGTCAGAGCCGCCCAACTAGCCCGGGGACCAGGGTAGTCACTTGGGAAAGGAGCAAACTGACGGCAAGTGGCACAGAAGATGAAAGGTCAAGTCCGAAAAAGGTGAGAGACACAAAGGAAAAAACAATGCCATCTGGGCGGTTCCGGATACCTGAATCCGATGATGGGACACTCCTTGCAGATGTTGCACTTGGCCTGGTGCTTGGCAGTCTCCGCGGCAGCCACCCGGTGCAGGACGGGCAGCCACACCATGGACTGGGGCTCCAGGCGCATCCAGTCTAGGAAGAGGGCCGCTTCGATCTCAGGCTTATTATTGGCCTGTGTGGACGGGAGGAAAAGCGATGGGTGGCGGTGGGTGGGGTGGGGGTGGGGGGCACGGGGCAAGAAGAGAAAGAAGGGGAGAAAGGAAAGGAGGCACACGTCAGTACAGACCAGATATTATGAAATCCAGAACGGTAGTGGCACAATGAGACCAACTTTTCACAGCCTGTTTCTGCCAATGTCCCCCTCGCAGCCACACGAGCCACCTACCCCCCAAGGCTTGGGTAGATTGCCATTACTCTGGCTGCTAGATGACAAGAGAGCGAAGCAAAACCAACACATGGAGAAAGGCAAGCCAAATACACACCTGCGACTTGGCACTCCCTTTCCCTCCGGTCTTGGAACGCATACGTAAGAGTGAGCCAGAAGGAAAATGCTGAGTGTTTATCGATAACATTTCAAAGGAGGTTAGGGAAAAACCAACTCAGGAATTACTGATTCCTGGTTTTTTCCTAGAGAACCTATGTCTAGTGTTTCACGGAATCATAACGAAGAGGCTTTAAAAAACACCAGGTCCTGGAGCTTCATTATACAGACGAGAAAACTGAGACACAAATGAGGGAAGGAGCTTTTCCAAGGCCACTCCTAGAACCCAAAGCTCCTGGTCTAGGCTATTTTCATGGTGGCCTGTTGCTGCTCATCTGTCTCTATTTCTCTCCCTCTCAAAGGCTAAATTTAATCAATACCATTCCTCCCCAACAGTACCATCATTTTAGAAAACTCCAAATATATTTACACATCATCTATGGATTACTATAGTCATGCATTTTAATTACATATTTGTTAACCCTACGAGACGGTGTTTTAATTTTTTTGTTTGTCAGACTGACGGATATTTTGGCCACTTTTTTTTTTCATTGCTTCTTTTGTCTCACATTTTCCATCTGGGATCCCTTCTGCCTAAGTATATCCTTTAGAATGTTCTTCTAAGTGTCATGTTGGAAGAGAATTTCTCAAGTTTTGTTTGGTCTCAAAAACCTCTCTCTTTTTAAAATACATATTCTTGACAGCTCTCCTCATTGGATATAGATCTTTAGACTGAAAGGGTTTCTTTTCTCTTTTTTTTTTTTTTTTTTGGTTTTGTCTGTTTTTATTTTGTTTTGGCACACTGCATTATTATTACACTTTTATTTTACTTTCTCTGTTGCTACCGTTAAGAAATGTCAGCAGTAAAGCAGACTATAGCTCCTTTGAAGGTAATCTGTCCTTTTCCTATGTTGTGTTGTGTTTCTAGGGTTTATTTATACTTTTTTTAGTATTCACTGGGCTTCTTGAATCTTTAGCATCTCTGGTCAGCTCTGGAATCTTCTCAGTCATGATCTCAACTAACAATGTCTCTTCTCCATTTCCTCTCTGTTCTGCTTACAGGAATCTAATAGACAAATGTTAGACTCTCTTAACCTGGCCCATGTTGCTCTGTATAGACCCTCTTTCTACTTCGTTTCTAATAATCCCTTCGATTTATTTCTCTCTTTGTTAGCATCCAGTCTGCTCTTAATCCCAAACAGTGAGTTTTAAATTTTGGTTATTGTACTTTTTAACATCTACAAGTCCTATTTGGTTATTTGTAAGTTCAGTTCTACAACGTCTGTGGCTCCCTGCAGATATTTTTCAATCTTATCTGTTATTATTTTTTTTTAGGTTTTTTTTTTTTATTTATTTGTCAGGGAGAGAGAGCATAAGCAGGCAGAGTGGCAGGCAGAGGGAGAGGGAGAAGCGGGCTCCCCGCTAAGCGAGGAGCCTGATGTGGGACTTGATCCCAGGACCCTGGAATCATGACTGAGCCGAAGGCAGTTGCTTAACCGACTGAGCCACCCAGGCGTCCCTGTTATTATTTTTTTAAACAGAGTAAACATGGTTTTCAAAAAACTATCTAATGATTCCAAAATATGAAATTACTATGGGTCTGCTTCTGCAGTCTGTGGTTTCTGCTGGTTCGCACTCACCCTGGGTTCTTGGGTGCTGAATTTTGTTTTTTCATGATGTACTACATTGACCTTAACAAAAATCTTCTGGAGGTACTTTGAGCTCTAGAATGCAAGTACTTTCTACAGAGAGGGTGTTCATTCGCTTTTGCCGAGAACCAGAGGACACTACCAACTCCAAGACCGACCGAAACTGAACACAGGTAGGGGTCATTAGGTATCAAACAAGTCATGAGTATCTGCACGGGAAAGCCATGTTGCTTCTCTCGGAGTGTGGTTCACTACCGACAAATCTATTCCTATGCTGCACCAGAAAGGCAGCAGGGTTTGGCTCGACAGGTCATTTGGCTGCAAAGCTCCACTTGAGCACTAGTCCAGCTGTTACCCCGATTATAAATTTAAGAACATTTTAATGAGCTATTTGACCTTGAATTTCCTAGCTGCAAAACGCAGCATCAATTTGAGGCACTGACCAAAAACTTTTGTGGAGCACTTTTCTCTGTGTAGAGTGTCATCATAGAGGTATTCTGTGGAAAACCGGGGAAAAAAATCACGGAACCTAAAGATGAAAGGGACCATGCAAATGAACTCATCCTTTTGGAATGGTACCACAGACCTGTCAGACCTTCCATGACCATCGAGTCCCAACCCTTATGCGACGCTGGTGTGTTCTTATAGCCACTATATGAACGTCAGCCGTACAAGGGAACCAATGTCCTTCATGGAGGATCCTGAGCACCCCAGTACAGGTAACCCTGCCAAAAGTGCTGCATCACACACACCTGAAGTCCGCAGAGCAGAGCGGAGGCTGCAGAATCCAACCACCAAGAGTTCAAAGCCCAGCTCTGCCATTTACCGGCTGCGTAACCTTGGTGAATTAAATTTACCTTTCTGGGTCTTACTTTTCCTCTGCCACGAGATGGAACTATGAACAGCACCTGCCTCACGGGGTTGTTTTAAGATTTAAATGAGATAGAGCCACGTCCATGTGTGCCACTGTTCCCCTCACTCTTCTGTCTGTCCCACCAGAAACCCAGAGGGTCTCGGGCTTTGCAGAGCCCTCTCAATATTTTATCCGAGGTGTCATGTCTGACCATGCCTCTCCATCCCTATTCCTTTTATTTTTTTAAAGACCGTATTTATTTATTTGAGACAGAAAGAGGAGGAAGGCTTGGGGGGAGAAAGACAAAGAGAGATCCTTAAGCAGACCCCACACTGAATGCAGAGCCTAACTGGGGGCTTGATCTCACAACGCTGAGATCGTGACCTGAGCCGAAACCAAGAGTCAGACGTTCAACTGACTGAGCCACCCAGGCACACCCCTCCCCGCATCCATTTTATTTATTTCTCATAGAACATGCCTTGGTTTGCCACTGTCCTTTGGAAGACTACTCTCCAAATACGGTCTGTTGGGAATGGCACCTCTACTTGTCTGGACACTAGGACTGCACGACTCTCTTTTGTTCTGTATTATAAGCTCGCACAGGGTTTCCGTTCAAGTAAAATCTCTGGATCACTGTTTCCCAGTGCATCCAGCAGATCAGTCATCCAACAAAATGCCTCATGAAAAGAAGGTCAAATTAATTATGGAAACACTGCACATTATAACTGCCTCTTAAAATGCTTAATGCATGTTAACATATTAAAAGCGGAGAAGGTCGTTGGTAAAGAAACATGTTAAACTCTGTCTGACCTCAGAATTTCCCACACTAATCATTCAGTGTTCCTAAGACCTTTATCATTTTTTTTTTTAACTTTTCAGGCTTATGAACACCACAAAATACTACTAACGTTCTGGTGGGCATAATAGGAAATGCTGTTCCTGGCTTTCTAGTGATTCGTCTACTCTCTGCTTGTTCATCTGGGATTGGATCCTTTCATCTTCCTCAAGGATTTCCTGTTAGTCTGAGCGACCACACAATTTTAGCAAAATCTTGCAGAATCCTGACTCTCACAGCCAACAGATAAGCCGTTCTTCCCCACTTTGTGTAATTTTTACATTTTTAAAACTTATTTATTTGTAAACAATTTTTACATTTGAAAACACGCGTTCTGTCTTCATCAAAAAGTCCCTGGTGAAAATATCCAGCAGGCCGAGGTCACATAGGCCAGCCTGCTGCTCAGCTCCACAGAAACCCAGGCTGTAGCCTTCTCTGGTCACACTAGGCCTCTTTCCGGTTCTGTCACTGTGTAGGGTCCTGCACACGCTTCTCTATCTTGTACACAAAGACACAACGACTGACTGTATCAAAGGAACTACAAGTTTCAGCTACAATACTTCCTATGACAATCTCCTGCTCCATTGGTCTAGTAACTCACTTTATCAAAATAACCCTTTCTAGCGAGGAGACAAACCAGCGCAGGAAGACAGTAAACTGAAAAACATTACTGATTATTTCCCATTTGAAACACGGATTTACCGTCGCTTCATCTGAACCTATGTGTTTTTTTCCTGACTGACGTTGAAAAGAGAGTTTGTTTAATGATGAATAGAAATGCTGTAGAGTAAAAATCAGGCTTAATACAGAGAGTGTGGTAAGAATAGAAAGCTTCTATTCATTCCAGAAGCTGGAAAGTAAAAATCCGACCGTGAGTCAGCAAGAAATATAGGTGGGGAAAACATAAAAAAAAGCAAAAAAGCAACGCCATGATTATGATGTATAAGTGAAGGCAAGCGGGTAGAGTGTGAGGAAACGGTCCCATAACCCTCAACACTGCTCAAACCAGCCTTAGAAAACGCGGTCGAGTTCTGGGGACTACAGCTGACCCAGAATTCAGAGAAGCCTTGGCAGAAAGGCGCAAGGATAATTAAAGGGTTTGAAAGACCTATGAGAACAGTTTAAGGGAATTGGGATTATTTAGCCATGAACAAAAAAAGAGAATGAGCAAGAAAGAGTGGCTGAAGGGGCAATTTAATAACAGTTTTCAATTACGTGAATGGCTCTTGCATTGGGGCCTGTGACCAGCTGTTCGATCCCCCCACTGAGGCCAGAACAAGAAGGAACAGGCTTAAGCAGCATGAAGAATTTAGGCTCTAACTCATTCAGAATTTCCTGATGCAGAAAGTTGTTAAAGCATTAGGGTGAATTACCCAGGGAAGCTAGACCTTGTTCTCCTCTTTCAAAATACTATAGATTCTCTTGTGTTTAAAGGCTGGAAATTCTCAAGGTTCTTCCTTGCTCTTAGGATGGAAAATCCATCATTTTGGCTCTTTTAAAACTGCTCACCAACGCCAACTGACAGCACTGAAGACAAGATACGAGGATTCACATGCTCTTTCTGTGTCTATCTTTCATTTTTACTACAAACCATTCTGTATCCTAGTGGTATATCCCCTCTCCTTTTGTCTGGCAATAAAGAAGGAAAGAATTAAAAACCAGGCAAGCTTCTATAAAGAGCTAACAGTACTAAAACTAAAACCCAGCTAAAATGACATTTCGGCCTCTCTAGAAAAAATAAATAAGGACAGACTGGCACAGGAGGAAGCTGCTGAGGATAAAAGACAGGGACGATGACAGTGAATAGACATCATCCTTTTAGGTGCCGTTATTTGCTGACTAATGGAGAGGCCTCAGATGGTTTTTCTCGGTATCAAGGATGACCTTGCCCTCTCCCCTAAATGCCACTTTCAAACCATTTAAGCAAAAACTCTTCAAACAGGCCATCGGGCTCTGGGTTTTATAATGTTTTGGGTTCTGGTCTTTGCTAAGACTCTTTTTGCCTTTTCCAAGGCAGGCAGAGGCAAAGAGCAAAGATATCCCAGCTCCTTGCATCGCGAGAGTTGCAGTTCAGAAGGATCGTGGGATTCCACTCCAGCTCTGTTGGGCCTCACGCACCAGCAACTGTCTGCAGCAGGGAGGCTAGGGAAGGAGCCCGTCACAGCAGATGGCAGGGTAGGGCTTGATAAAAACGCCATCTTAACGAGGTCCCCAAACAGTGAAACGAATCCCAATATCTGGACTTTCTAGCCAAGAGATGTCATGACCAAAATAATCATTTCAAAAGGCATGACATGTCAGGTTTGGAGCTGGGGGATTTGCCTGGGGTTCAGAATTACTTTTAGGTTTATTTCACGTTATGCCTCCCATAAACCCTGAGGCACCAAAGGACCAGGCCCCAAATGGCTGCCAGGGAGTCAATGTGAACACTCATTTTTCTGTCAGGATTACAGTAACAGTTCGTGGCTACAGAAGAAATGCGATGGGAAGACTTCTGAGCAATCCCCACACCCAGCTACCATCAACACATACATTGTATTTTCAAGAGAAGGCAATTAAGCATCTCAACTTTGAAGTTTTTGAAAAATCATGTCGATGCTTAATCAACTGGGAAAAAAACTATATAAACATTATGCGAGAGACTGTACCCAGGAGTTCGCAGATGACAAACAAACAAACAAACCAACCAAACTAATCATCTAAAAGAAAAATACTTGCTCAAACCTAAAGACAGGAACTAGGTTTCCATTCCCCCCACCGCAACCACCCGGCAGTAAAAGTGTGCGAAACTGAACGAAGGGACAGGAATTCAGCTGCAGTGTGATCACAATAAATAAAAGGAAGGATTAGAGTATCTGAATGAGGTTAGAATTTTTTAAAAACTGCCGAGTCATCCTGAAAGAGCAACAAAATTAAACCTAGAAGGGTTGTCTAAGGAAAAGACAAAATAAGTACGTTCTCAAACTGTCTCAAATTTACTTTTAAAAACCTCCTCAAATAAATATCTCTCTTTTGGTTTGTCTGTTATTATATCATACACCAAAGGGCTAACAGTCTCTTTCTAAATTTGGAGGATATGTTTAGAATGATCTGGCTTCAAATATGGGAATATACAGACTTAATACTGGGAGCCTCTGCAGGGAATCTCCTACGTAGGCAGCCATGCTCTATCTCAGTGGTTCTCAAGGAGGCACAGTTCTGCATCCCAGAGGTTATGTGACAGTGTCTGGGGACATTTCTGGTTGTCACAACTGAGGGGAGGAATGTTACCGGTGTCCAGTAGATAGATGCCAGGATCCTGCTAACTACCCAACAATGCACAGGACAGCCCCCTCCAATCAAGAATTATCTGGGCCCAAGTGTCAGTAATGCCAAGATTGAGAAACCCTGGCCTAATGATCACATCTCACATCACCATGGTTCATTCGTCAAAATTCAGAAACCAACATGGGCACCAGATGTCCCTCGGAGCCCCGCAAATACCCAACAAGCAGGTAGCGATCCTCTACGACGCATAAGTGGAGAAGCCATCATAGGCCTGTTCCGCTATTAATTGGGAGATAAAAGCCACATTAGTTAATATATAATGAAGAGAGGAAAGAAAAAGGACCAAGAAATACAAACAAACAAAAAACCTGAGCTAGAGGTCACAAGCAAACCTGCTAAAATCGCAGACTCAGATTTGAAATCAAGCTGCTTCTCAAAGAGACAACCCTGTGCAGCGTATTCCAGGATGAAAAATAGCAGAAATGTATTGTGGCAAATAATTATCCCAATCAGCTTAGAAAAGAGAGAGCGTGTGTGCACGTATGCACATATGCTGTCATTTCATTTAATAGAATTCCTGCCCATTTCAAAGAAAAATAATAATTAGATATATAAATGCTGACTACATTGATATGCATGAGTAGAATTTCTCAACAGTCTTAGAGAAAAAGGTAAATTTATGGAAAACAGCAGGACAAACCAAGGATTTTTTTTTTTTTTTTGGTAAAAGTTTCATCTCTCCTTCCTGGCTGTTTTCATTTGCTGTTCCATTACTAAAATGTCCCCTTCATAAATCCAAATAACCATTTCAATATCACTATCGCTGTTAACAGATAAAGGCATGAATAGCTCACAACCCAACCTTTCTGGTCCTGATTGTGTAAAGCTTGTGTTTGGAAAGATTTGCTAAATTTAAATTGATCAAAAGTGTTTTGTGAATTACTGTGTACACAAAGCCTGTAAAACTACAAGGAGACTGGCTAGCCACGGTCAGACAGTATAGGACAGGCAGTTCCTGGCTGTTCCCAGAGCTGTTAGTACAATTTCTTTAACAACCTCTAAATCTACCAAGGGCATCAGTGGAATATTTTACATAAGAGAGAAGTCTGCACTAGCAACGAACATAAAAGGAGGAACAAGAACAAGTTGTAAAGAATATTAATGACTCTTCTTCCAAACAATCCCAATTTTTATGAAAATCAAATGAGTGATAAAAAATGTCTCCTAATACTATGCAGCCATCAAGAGAAACAAAATCTTGCCATTTGCAACGACGTGGATGGAACTAGAGGGTATTATGCTAAGCGAAATAAGTCAGTCAGAGAAAGACAATTATCACATGATCGCTCTGATATGAAGAATTTGAGAGGCAGGGCAGGGGGTTATGGGGGAGTGGGGAAGAGAAATGAAACGAGATGGGATGGGGAAGGAGACAAACCATAAGAGACTCCTAAACTCACGAAACAAACTAAGGGTTGCTGGGAGGTGGGAGGGGGGGTAGGGATATGGACATTGGGGAGGGTATGTGCTATGGCAAATGCTGTGAAATGTGTAAGCCTGATGATTCACAGACATGTACCCTGGGGTAAATAATACATTATATGTTAATAAAAAAATTAAAAAAAATGTCTCCTATGAAACTATATAAAACTTGCATGTGACAAATAAAACAGAAGGAAGGTGGAATTTTGATCCTCTTAGATACAAGCTACTTTTGCTTTACATTTGAGCTGCTGAGGAGATTACAGTCAGGGACACAGGGGATCACTTATGAGTGCCTCCACACGAGCTTGGTTCACATCTTGCTCTTCGTCTACACTGCTTCTGTTCCGAGAACACTGGGTCTCACACGAAGGGCCACACTGTACATAAGGACTCTTTTCTGTATCCTCTAGCTCTGTCACAAGTGTTGTTACCCGGAAGACCAGGTAATATTTGCTGATAATGACCAAGCTTTGAAATGAGTACAGTAATCCATTTCCTGTTCTGCCTTTTTCATTTATAACATTTAGCATCCTCTCAAAAAGGGATACATGCGCCACTGTGTTTACAGCAGTATTCACAATAGCCAAATAATGGAAATGGCCCAAGTATTCATCCAGTGGTGGATGGATAAACAAAGATGTGGTATATATAAGGGCGCCTGGGTGGCACAGTCAGATAAACACCTGACACCTGGTTTCAACTCCAGTCATGACTTCAGGATCAAGGGATCAAGCCCCGCATCAGGCCCCATGCTCAGCACAGAGTCTGTTTGAGACTCTCTCTCCTCTCCCTCTCCCCGTCCCACTCATGCTCTCTCTAAAATAAATAAATCAATGTGGTAGATACACACACACACACACACACACACACACACACACGCTATGGAATACTACTCAGCCATAAAAAATAACGAAGTCTTGCCGTCTGCAACAACATGGAAGGAGCTGGAGAGTATAAGGCTAAGTGAAATAAGTCAGTCAGAGAGAGAAATACCATACGACTTCACTCATACGTGGAATTTAAGAAACAAAACAGATAAGCACAAGTTAGAAAGAGAGTGACAGTGAGTGAGCAAGCGAGCCAAACCAAGAAAGACTCTAAACTACAGACAACAAACTGATGGTTACCAGAGGGGCGGGGATGGGGGGAGTGAGTGAAACAGGTGGAGGAGATTAAGGAGTGCATATGTCGTGATGAGCGCTGGGTGTTGTACGAAATGTTGAATCACTATATTGTACACCTGAAACTAATACAACACTATGTTAACTATACGTGAATTAAAATTTTAAAAAATAGGAGAAAAAAATTTGTGGAATACTCATACCATGTACTACTGCTTAGTAATTTAAAGAAAACGAAGTTTGGATACAGACAATATAGATAAATCTCGGTTATACTGAGTAAAAGCCAGGCCAAAATGGGTTTATCGTATAAAATTCCATTTGCATGGAATTACAGACTATGCAAAATAATCTATAGTGACAGAAAGCAGGTAAATTCCCATCTAGAGATGGGGATGAGTGGCAGGGGACCTGGAAGGACCTGGAGGGATTACCAAGTGGCCTAAAAACAATTTTGTGGTGATAGATATGTTCATTTTGATTGCCACAATGGATTCATCATGAGAACACATGTTGAAAATTATCAAATTGTACACCTTAAAAATAAGAAGTTTAAAAATGAAAAAAACTCATTAATAGAAAAGATAGAAGAAAAAAAACTTGAGGATATGTAGCTCCTGATATAATATGTTTAAGTTACAGATGAAAAAAAAGTTCAAAGAAGTTAAGGAAACAGCTCAAGATCATCTATTATTTTAATACTTCAATATGTACACATAAAGTAGTCTTAAAAAATAAAGACAGAAGTGATTTCTGAGGAGAACAGACAGGCTGATCTCTGAAATCTTTGGAATCTCTAGCTTGTCTGAGAGTTCTAGAGGCTCTGATATCTAAGTAAGGCCTACCGGGACAATGCCCAGCAACTTATCTTCAACAAAATTCTATACTCATCTACTGCCAGCTGTATGAAAGTATAAGCGCATCCTCAAAAACCACCGTGATAAACACATACTCCTATCTTTCTGATCACTTCCTACTCCTCTTCTTTTCGGTAATGTGGATCCTTTCTCCTTCCGTTACACGCTATGGCAGATATGAGCTACAGAGTCTGATAGGTTCAGGTCAACCTATACTGAAGTAGCATAAAAGGAAAAGAAACAGCAAAGCCTATGAGCAGGGACACCTGGGTGGCTCAGTCGATAAGCGTCTGCCTTCGGCTCAGGTCCTGATCCCAAGGTCCTGGGATTGACCTCCACATCCGGCTTCCTCACCGCGGGAGGCCTGCTTCTCCCTCTCCCACTCCCCCTGCTTGTGTTCCCTCTCTCGCTGTGTCGCCCTCTGTCAAATAAATAAATAAATAAAATCTTAAAAAAAAAAAAAAAAGCCTATGAGCATCTCAATCTTCATGAGCACAGAGCTCATGTTACATGCTTTGGTTAACTTGTCACTCCTATAAAAAAGCTGACACAGAAATGTATGTATGTATGTATTTATAAAGATTTTATTTATTTGAGAGAGAAAGAGAGAATGAGCCATGGGAGTGGCAGAGGGAGGGAGACAAGCAGACTCCCTGCTGAGCAGGGAGCCCGACACGGGACTCAATCCCAGGACGTTGGACCATCACCTGAGCCGAAGGCAGACTTTTAACCAAATGAGCCACCCAGGTGCCCCCTGAAATGTTTTTATTAAATGTATGTTTACATTGCTATGGAGGAAAAGGACCGTCAAGTCTGTACAGTGGCATTTTAGGTAATGCCATGGAAAAAAGTGTATCCAAATACAGCTCGGTCAGGAGAAGTCTTTTCTTGTACATTCAACATTGCTTTGGATGTCTGCGGTGATACTCAAAAACAGAGAGGGGACAAGTGGGAACTCTTCTTTTCAGAAGAAACCCAGCTACTAGTACGAAAAGAAAGGTAGAATAAAAAAATCGCTCTTATGCAACCACCAATATTATCATTGAATTAGAAAAGGATCATCAGGGGAGGCTAAAATTATACGGTGAAAGGTTCTTAAGGAATAGGATATTCATAGAAGAGTCTCAAAATATCACACAAATGGCTTCCTAATGACAAAGGGAAAAGGATACTTTTACAATGGAAATACCTGGCAGACATCGCCTTAACATACTTAGCATTATCAGTAAAAACAAAGTGTTATTTTGTCCCTCCAAATGTGATGTTGTGAGGAGACAACATCACCTCTGTTTTCTTCTGGCCAAAAGATTTTAACCTGAATCTAAGCTGGAGGAAATAACTAGAAAAATCCCGAATATAGGACATCAAGAGAAGTAGCCTGAGCTCTTCAAAAATGTCACAGTCATGGGGCGCCTGGGTGGCTCAGTGGGTTAAGCATTTGCCTTTGGCTTGGGTCCTGATCCCAGGGTCCAGGGATCCAGCCCTGCGTCGGCCTCCCTGCTCCGAGGAGAGGCTGCTTCTCCCTCTCCTGCTGCTTGTGCTCTCTCTCTCTCTCTCTCTCTTGCTGTTGCTCTCTCACTAACTCTTCTATCAAATAAAAATCTTTTTTTTAAAAAAAAGGTCAGGGTCATGAATGAGAAAAAAAAAAAAAAAAAGGCCAGGGGACTGTTCAGATTAAATGAAAGTAGAGACATGACAAGCAAATCCAAGACAAAAACCTTGACTAGATCCTAGAAGAAAAGAGCCACCCATAAGAAACATTCTAGGGCAATGGGGAAATTCCAATGTGGACTGCATGTCAGATGACGTTACTGCATCAACGTGAAATTTGCGTGATGATAGCTTTGCAGTTATGGAGGAGAAAGTCTTTTAAAAAAAAAAAACGTGGTGAACTGTTTAGGGGTTTAGGTTTGATGTTGTGATGTCCTTTGACTTTTAAATAGTAAAGGGAAAAACTGTGCTTGTGTGTGTATCCAAATATATGTACCTACATGGGGTGAGCGGGAGGAAGGGGAATGCTCATGGGATAA
>CM052801.1:23347368-23391104 GCA_028533885.1 Nasua narica
GGAGAGAGAGAGAAAGAGAGAGATACTTGCGCTCAATAGTTGAGGTTGTAATTTATTCTCATTTCTGTATCATTCTCTATTATAGCAACTGTACATTGATATTCATTTTTTGTCATACCAATATAAAAATTCACAAGACAGATGAAAAAGCAACTTACTCATTTTGAATGAATGAATACAACAGGAGGCAGGAAACAGATGTAAAATAAACAGAGTCTGGTGCCCAAGCTCTTGGAGGTGAAGCATCCTGAATATAAAGTTGGTATACGCGAATCCATCTCAGCAATAAAGTCCTTAAAATGTTTACAGAAGAAAACACTACAAACTCTCAGGGGGGATGGGGGTACTTCTCAGGGCACTGCTAAATACCAATTTACAGATACACGACTCTTTTGTGGAGTCACTTAAAAGGCAATATTAATTGGTTTCATTTACAGAAAGACTTAGTCACCTGCCATTGGGAACAGAATATCTTAAATAAAGATCACACGGCACACATGGGGTGTGTGCGTGTGCACATACGCGTGCATTGCGGTAGTGATAAGGGTGTTCATTTATCCATGTCATCCTATTATAACCAAAAATTCATATAAGCGATCATGTTTCTTAGCTCTTCGTTCAGTCTGGAATTTGAACCAGTTAAAGCCATCTATTTCCACTCAGATGGCTTAGCAGAAGGAAATATTGGCTTGGAACATAGGGAACTTAGGCCTTCTGTCTAGATCTGCCATGATATAATTGCAGTATGTACAGTGCAGTAAGTCCTCCCTCTCTGGGCTTCAGCTTTCTCACCAGAAAAAGGAGAGATGTGGTCAGTCTCCAAGGTGCCTTTGGGCGATCTCTGTGACTCACGGCCAGGGCGCACCTGGCCTTACTTGGGTCATAAGGATGGATGCACTCTGACAGTGGAGTTGTTTCCATGGATTATGAAATAAAGAGCAACCTGATGATGCATTAATTGAAACAAACTAGTTTCGGGGAGCTTGGGTGGCTCAGTCAGTTAAGCGGCTGCCTTCAGCTCAGGTCATGACCCCAGAGTCCTGGGATCGAGCCCCACATTAGACTCCTTGTTCAGTGGGGAGGCTGCTTCTCCCTCTCTCTTTGCCTGCTGCTCCCCTGCTTGTGTTCTCTTTCTGTCAAATGAATAAATAAAATCTAAAAAAAAAGAAACTAGGTCCACAACTTCACTTTTACTACCCCAAAGAGTCAGTTTCCCACTATGTGTGTTGACCGCAGCAAGCTTCTAAAGCAGAAACATTATCCTGTTGCATCATTTACTGTCAATGAGGATACCACTGTCAAATCCATACATTAATGGAAAATTCTCCTTTTTGGTAGCTACAGATATGACTTTGGGTCCTTGGCTTACTGGGTAATTCCTGGGAAGACTGACACTCATTTTTAAATATAGGCAAAACATAGTACTTGCACGTGATGGTGATTTCCATTACTCTCTGATTTAGAGCTATTTTGGGGTTTCTTCCCCAACTTCTTTTATTGTGGTTAAATACACATATCCTAAAATTTACTATCTTACCCCTTTTTAAGTCGCCAGTTCAGCGGTACTGAAGTGCATTCATACTGTTGGGCATCCATGTCCAGAACGCAGAGATGCGGACCCGAGCTACGCAAAGCTTTACAAGATCACCCAGTGAGCCCTGCACATGAAAACAGACTTCTCTCCTGGCCACTCCTAGGCTCTGGTCTGAATCAGAACTGACACCTTTCTGACTGTACCAACCCGAAAGAAGTAAGTTTTCTTCTGAAGTCAACTTCTCCTTCTGCGATACAAGGAATGCATTTGTAGGAAAAAATGAGGACTTCCCTCCAGTTTCCTGAGGTTTAGAAATAGAGGTCTTTGAGCATGGCCTTGCTGACGCAACCAGCCTGGCCCCAGCCCCAAGGTCTTTACACTTCAGACAAAGGGCAAAGGGCACTTTCACTCGTGTTATCTTTCGCTGTGGCAAAAGCGCATTTTCATTCGCGGTGCCCAGGGAAATGCAAAGCCGGCCAGGGCACCAGGCTGAGGGAGAGGGCGCCAGGGCTGGGACAGCGACTGTGAGGTGAGCAGAATGGATCTGTTGAAACTGATTGCAAATGACTAGCAAGTTGAGAGGCTTCCCAAACCTAAGTAACATAACCCTCGCCTGGCTCTGCACACACAGAATGTTCCCGACATCCTACTAGAAACATCCAACTGCCAATACTCAACTTCTTAGGATGAGCATTCCTCTTACCCCCAAGTCCCTATGTTCCCATTTTGTTAGGGCATCTCTATTCCAGCAGGGACCCAGAACAAAGGCCTGTTAGCTCAGGAGGGTGGAGAGCAGAATCAAAATGCGCATATTTGGAACTGAGGTGGTAAGTGAGGGTTTGGGGGACACTGGCCTAGGAATTAAAGTCTTCGGCCAGCTGAGGGTCTTGAGGGGCAGAAGTAAATCGTTCATCCATTCAAATAACATGGAAAACACAACTCCCACAGCCTGCTCATTCCATTCTCCTCAAAGGATTGGTGAGATTCAAGGACAGAATTCATGTCAACAACGGTTGGGTATGATTATCAGTAGTAACAGTAATGACATTATTTGTAAGCGTAGTAGGTACAAAGGGTAGGGAGAAACCGTTTCGTGGCGGTGAAAGCCAACAGTGGGTGGCTATGGAAGCAGATTAGGAAAGGCCTGAGAGTCAGACAAATTAGGATTTATGCAGTGGGCCATGGCAAGAAATGGATTTCTACACATGGTCCCATACAACGAGTACACTTCTTTAAAACCAGTATGAGAGCAGTAAGAGCAACGACAAGGTCAGGGTGTAGAGAATACTAGGAGGCAAGGAAGGAGATCAGACAGAAGAGGTTTTTTTCTCTTAAAAACAAAAAAAGTTAGCACTTTATGCATTTTTTTCTAATTCTGAATGTTCAAAGAAGAAAATTCAGAAAATACCATAGAGAGAAGAAAATAACATCCACCTTTTACCCCTGTTTGTCTCTTGACAGATATCCCCCCAGGCTCACAGAAGACATGCCCAAGAGCTTGGAAACTGGCTAGCCAGGACACATTCACTACACATGCAAGGACAGACTGGGTTCCAAGTTTCGACACTGAGAAGACAGCATTGCTATTACTAAGACAGAGACATCTGGTCAGGGAAGAACGGAGGCACCCGGCCAAAGGATGCGACACGTGGAAGTACAGGGACAGGGTTCCTGACAAGAACACAGCATTTGGGAAGGCAGAGCTTCTGTTCGGTGACCCCTTGTCCTGAGTCCCACTTGAGAGAGTCAGAGACGAGATCTTACTTATTTCTACCAAAGAAATGAGAATTGTATGACGTGATAGAAGCACTAACTATCACTGCAATGGCAATCACATTACAATATATTAATGTATGAAGTCAACGTGTAGTACATCTTACATTTACACCCTGTAATACGGCAAGTATACTGTATATTTCAACAACAACAACAACAACAAAAAGACTCACTGAGCACCCAACTCTTGGTTTCAGCTCAGGTCCTGATCTCAGGGTTGTGAGATCAAGCGCCTCCCCCCGCCCCCCAGCCGCCCCCTCCTAGGGCTCCTCGGGCTGGGTGCTCAGCAGGGAGTCTGCTTGAGATTCTCTCCCTCTGTCCCTCCCCCACCCCTTCACAAAAAATAAATAAATCTTAAAAAAGAGCCTGTAGTGAGGGGGCCTGTAGTCACAGTCACAGGCAGTACTGTGGGATCAGGGTACAAGGGCTTCAGGGGTTCTCAGTGGCTGTCGGCAGACTTACATTTTGACCCTTGCTCTCAACCCAAGCCACAGTACACACACAACTGTGTGCCTATGCATTTATATCAACACATGTGTACGCTTCACAGCTAGAATTTAAAGAGTAACTGAAATTTGATTAAAGAGAAAACAATGCTTAGGAAAAACAACTCAGGCCATTACAGGTTGCTTTCTAACTGGATTTAAAAAAAATGAATCTGGATTATTTGTGGCCATTAGTAATCATTTATGAAAGTTCCTTGTGTCTCCATTCTGGACTAGAGTGCAAAAAAAAAAAAAAAATCTAGAGGTACTGATAGCCTGTTTACATTTTGGGAACTTTGAGCATGAGGCAAAGAAACACATTTATTTCTCCATATCTATTTTACATTTATAGCTACTGTGTCATAACTTTGGCCCAACAATCCAAACAGTATGTTCAACGCTAAATAAGGGAGCTTATTATGTGGGCATTTTGTCGGTGTGTCTCGTTGACTTTTAAATGAATGCTCAAACGGCTTAAAACATGTAAATATTCACAACGGTCTGCCTAGGAGGCCTGTGGTTTTACCCTAGTTAGTGGTCAGACAGTAGGTCTAAACCAGTTATCTGGTTATTTCTACAGCTAGTTCTATTGTTCACAGGATTGCAATGGACTGAGAAACCCAACAAAAGAAAACAGCGACTAGGATTAAAAAACAAAACCCAAAACCAAACCTCAAGACCACTGTGAATTATGGGATACTGCAAATATCTCACTCCCTCAGGGCCGGTGGTATTACAAAGAGGAACAACTTTTGACAACAAGCCATTCAGTAATATGTATCAAAAGCCACAAAACTCTTTCTATCTTTCAGTCTGGTAATCCCATTCTGGAGAATTTATCCTAAGGGAAAACTTTAATCAAGGAAAACCTGTTGCTAAATGTGTGAAGATGTTCACTGCAACATTACCTACCTCGGCAAACAACAGAAACGGCCTCTCAATGGCATGTGGGAAGAGAGTGTTTCTGGGAGCCCCGACTGTGGTGTGGAAGAGGCCACGGGATGGGATAAGAGAATGGACAAGCCGTGTCATGGGCTAGGGATGGCCAGCAGAATAAATTTCTGATCTTGTTACATGTGGAGTCACCAATCAGGCCTTTAGATTATAGAGGAATGTCAAAGCTACAGAAGGACGACTTCAAAAAGTGATAGTCAGGGGCGCTTGGGTGGCTCAGTCAGGTAAGCATCTGCCTTCAGCTCAGGTCGTGATCCCAGGGTCCCGGGATTGAGCCTTGAGTCAGGTTCCCTGCTCAGCAGGGAGTCTGCTTCTCCCACTCCTTCTGCCTGTGTGGTTTCTCTTTCTCAAATAAGTAAATACATAAAATCTTTTTAAGAAAAGAATAAAGGAGGGGCACCTGGGTGGCTCAGTGGGTTGAGGCCTCTGCCTTCGGCTCAGCTCATGATCTCAGGGTCCTGGGATCGAGCCCCGCATCGGGTTCTCTGCTCGGCGGGGAGCCTGCTTCCCCCTCTCTCTCTGCCTGCCTCTCTCCCTACTTGTGATCTCTCTCTCTCTCTCTGTCAAATAAATTAATTAAACATCTTTAAAAAAAAAAAAAAGAAAAGAAAAGAAAAAAGGAATAAAAACAAAGAGACTAAAAGACTCACCTACAAAAGTTAGTTTCTCATTTACAACGGATTTCTGTGGCTGGAGATCTATTTCCTCCCTTGCTGAACCACCACTGACTCCCTTCCCTCCTGGCAACTTACTAAGCAGGTCCCTGCTGCAGAGACTTCTTTTCCTTCCTCTGTACTGTCCTCTCTCCCAAAACCCAGAGTCCAGAAGCCACTGCCTCCAGAGGTTTCAAGTATCAGTCCCCTACCCACCTGCCTGCACCAGAGTTAATGGGAGAAACTCAAGTTGTGTGTTTTTATTGTCTCATTAATTTCTAAAATACAAAAAAAGAAACATGGAAGAAGAAGAAGAAATAACTCACGAATTGGAAGCAGCTCCTGACACTCGGCTCAATGTTACTGCCCCCGAAGGACGCGACTTCACCCAACTGCCTTGGGATTTGGATAGAGTCATGCAGAAGGAGGCCCAGCCTGCGCTGGTCACAAAATCCTGTTGAACTTGCCACTTGCTTGAAAAGGTCTACGGAAGGAAGAAGGGCATTTCAACAATCAAAGAGCAGCACCACGTCGATGATGGCACAACCTACCCCCACCTCGATTCCAAGCACTACTTATTGAGAGAAGCCGATATTCCCACAAAGAGGGGGTTCCTTCTAATCCATGCTCATTGGCACACTTACTATTTTTATGGATCAAGTTAATCATCACCGTGTGTATATATAAAGTGTGACAGCTTTTAAATAAACCATAGCCCTGCAAGCAACGTGAGTTTACATATAGTCGTGACACCTGAATTTTCCAAAGCCAAAATGTAATCCTTTGGGAAATATTTTATATATATATATAGGATGTAACCACTATCATAAAATAATTATTTTTAGCAGTAAGAACCATGTAACTGGTCCAAAGCACCACCCCTTTTGGACATCAGAGATTCAAAATGTACCCAAATTGAAACTTCTTTATGAAGTCATACGATCACTGAGTTTCCTGCATGTGTTCCCACAGGATCCTGTATATGTTTGTAAATTAGTTCTTATCACTTTATACACTGGTCTAATACATGTCTGTCTTTGTGGCTGAAGAATGATATCCCCCATGAGGGCAGGGACCACATTCGGGCAGCCGTGTAGGAGGAATGTCACAGAATGAATGAACACACCCAGCACTTGACATGTTATGTCTTCTTCTCAGAAATACAGTCATTTCAATCGTATCTTGTATCCAAAGAAAAGTTGCCAACAAAAAGTAAATGCAAGGAAGCGCTTCCTCTTCATACGCACATTTTAAACTACTAAGTAACCGAATCATTTTAAGCAGGTATCTAAGATATCAATCACAAGAGCAAGACCGCATGCACAGCCTTTTACCATCTTTCTGATACACATGCACAGATTTTTTCAAAATTATGAGTTATCTCCACCTATCCCAATTTGAAGTTCATATTTTTGTTTCCCCAACCTCAAAACACGTACACTCTTAGTTATTTGAAACACAGGCTCAAAGCTCCCTTTGGTATTACGATGGGCTGGTACCATACCATTGATAAGGTTAGATTACAAACTAACCTGTAAGTAATTCCACTATTTAAAGAACAAAAACCCACAGAAATATTCTACTTTACCCAAAATACCTTTTTAAATGGTTAACGAAAGCTGTTCAGCTCTTTTCCTTTGGATCCGAGGATAAAAAAAAAACTCAAGTGGAAACGACGTAAAAGTTAGAGCTAAAAGGGCCTGTGTATTTTGTGGCTTACTCCTGGGGGGAAATGAGCAGTAGGACACAGAGGGGCTTTGGAGAAATTCAATCTTTTTTGTCTCCTGCCCATCCTTAAGCTCAGCGCATCTCTTCCCTGTGTGGCTAGGCCTTCAGGGAAAAGAGATAGGACATGATAGGCGTTTGCTTAGTATTCCTACCATCAAGACTTCTTACAATCCTTTAAAGGGGGAAAAACAAGTACACTCCTTCACAACGGGAGCGAATGCTCACTTAGTCGTCGCAACCACTGCTCCTCTAGAATTTGCTTTTCATTCGGATTCACACATTTTAAGCCGAAGAACCCAAGAGCTAACCGAAAGGAAATTCTATAAGGTGATATTTACCCTGAAAGAAATGGCAAGCTCTCTGTGTCTTAAGTAATAAAATGTTAGTCACGTCACAGAACTGGATATGTCTGTACAACGTGCGGTAAGATGATTATAAAATAAACAGTGTTTCTGGAACACGAATGCCAGATAGTACTCTTTAAATAAGAATCCAAAGACTAAGCAAGGGCACGGATTAAACCCTCACATTTATTTTTCTGACTTCTACAAGGGGTTAGGAAATCAGACTTTATCCTCTAGGAACATGTGTTTTATTCAGACACAGTCAATGTAATGTAAAATCATACTTGGACTGGAGAAGTTAATCCTCATTCTCTATTTAAATACCTGCCATTTCATATTTGCAGGCAGTGGCACAAACCAAGTTTGAGGACACTCTAAAAGCAGTTCTGTATCTCAAAAGGGGGACCCGCTGTTACCGCAGAATACAAGGCATTCCCCATCTACAACTAGGGTAATTAGCCAAATTTAATAAAAGACGATAGAGTTAATACAGGTAACTTACATCTGTACTTGTCTTCCAAATGGGCTTTGCACAGAGAAATGATGCCAGTTTTAAAAGACAGGACCCGGATCCTCCCTGTTCGTCCCCTATTACAAATAATCAAACCAGAAAACAATTACTAACACTTTAGTAGATGGTAAACACTTCTTAAGAAACCAACCAACCAACCAACCAACCAACCTACCCTTAGATATGGGAACTCTACTGCCCACTGTTGTATGAAACCAATGGTGTTATTAAGATCTGTGAAGAACTTTTCTGTCCATTATGTACTATCTTTATTATCTGCTTCATCTTTTGGCTCACAGTCTCGAATGCAATGGAAATGTGACCCCTTCGACCAAGAAACTTTTACCGAGTTTTTGATTCTTAAAAGCCCTTCCTTGAATTTTAATAGTAGCTCTACATAAAAAGAATAAAAAATATCCTTCTGTTCAATGGAGAGCCACCTGGGTGTTTAAATTGTGGAAGTGGAAGGATTACCACTGTGCACCAAGTTATTTTGGTTACTCAACAAATTGCCTGCTGTGCTTATTGAAGCCCCTCAAGAAAAACCCAGCACTCTGAGACTGTCCTCAGACTGCCCTTGACTTAGAAGCCACTCACTCACTTGAGGCCACATAACACATAATATAAAATACACACATTTATCTTCTTAAGAAATACACGATATCCTCTATTAAAGAACATTCAAATATACGATCTTATAAAGAGCAATTTAAAAACAACCTATTGCTGTATCGGTGTTTTAAATTATGTTTACACTTTCACTTTTCATATAAAGCTAAAATAAAGCATTCCTCATGACAAATTTATAAATGGTTCATTTTATCCATGGGAAAAAAAAAATGAAACACGAAAACAAAAAATGTTCCATTTTGCAGAAAATGATTTTCAATGATTTGCAGCTTTTATTTTGTTAGAGCAATAAACTGAACCCCACATGGTGCTTAAAGAGACAGTGATATCATAGAATAATTTTCCCATCTAGCACTTCAAAACCGCAAAGAATACGTCTCAACTGGGTTTACTTTGGGTGAACAATATGCTTAACTTTTAACTGGTACAATTTATTAAATCCCTTAGTCAAACAGGATCGAATGCATTAACAACATTACGATCACTGGAAGATTTCCTTATCTTTTCACCTCTTTAAAAATGGCAAATCGAAGTTTAACAAGTAAACTTCATAAAGTATAACATGAGTCTTCAAGGAGTTAAAATTGCCCCAGATAACTGCCAGGCCGGTTAAAGGGAAGCTCTATGCACTCAGAATCCATTCAGACGTCATCTACAAAGAGCACAACAGCACCAAAACGTAGTGAAGGAACACCTGAGTACGAACCCTTATCAGAGCAAATGTTTTCTAGTATATGTGCTGCCGAAGCGAGCACTTTATCAGAGCAAATGTTAAGGGTAATCCACAATGAAAATCCAATAAGTTCAAAGGTTTGGTAAATAATTATCAGAATTAAATAGCTAGATGCTCTTAGAATTCAAAAAGGACTACCTTATCAAAATAAACCAGAAAAAAAGTATACATTTTAATCACAGAGACGGCAGAAATCTCCAGCAAAGGCAAAAGAGCTGAAATGCAACTCCTCTCAGAAAACCTTCCCAGATTCCCAAGTGGGGATATGTTCTTGCCGGCATGTGAAATGAGGCATGTAATCATTTTGGGGTCTAAGAAGAATTCAGTCAAAAGTAAAACCAATTCTGTCTGCTACCTCCCTCAACTGCCTTCAGTAAGCTCAAGACAAAAACAAGACCTGGGGATACCTCCTGCCGGCGATCCAAAAGAAATAAACAAGTACTCTCCAAGGGGGAGAGAAAGGGAGGTGCCCAACAGAAACTCTGTAAAACGCTCTACAACTTCCTGGGTTTGAGAAGCAGAGTTGGCTCCAGGAAGGGCTTGTTTTCGTTTTGTTTGGCTTATCAATTCACGATCTTCCGCAAAAAGCCCCTGAGTCTCAGCGAGCGCTCTTGGGATCTGGTGACAGGTGTGCCGGCACCTCCAGGAGCACATCCATTTCTGCCACCGACTGGGAGCCGCCCCCGAAGTGGATGGAGGAATGCAAATCACACAGGCAAGAAAAGGCTACACACTGACTCATTCTACTATTCGAAACATGAGTATGAAGAATGACGATCTCAGGGTTTTGTTTTCTGAGAGCAATCTACATTCGAGCTCTTACCTCCTAGTTGATCCAAATATTTTTCAGCTTCAGTGAAAGCACACATGATTTATACCACAGGGACAGCACGGGGTCACAGGGCTTCATGAACCTTTCATCCCGAGGACAGCATTTCTGGACTGAGGCCCCTGTTGTGATGCTAATTACACCCGCACCACTCTGGAAACTAAGCCTACCGAGGCGGAGTCCGTAAAGAGCTTGCCATACGTACGTGTCATAAACATTCAGCAGCCAATTGAGACACATATCCACGCAGAGAGGGACATTGACCAGATTGTTGTGTTCTTGCTCCAGGCGATCATAAATAGTGGTCAGACAATTGATGACCTGCAGAATGTCCATGGGCTGGTCATTCTGCTTGAGGTTGTGCTGGTCCAAGGCATCGCACGCCGCCGACAGGCTCAAGAGATCCACTGCAAAAGGCACATAAAAATCACAAGTGAGGGGCGCCTGGTGACTCAGTTGTTAGGCATCTGCCTTCGGCTCAGGTCATGATCCCAGGGTCCTGGGTTCGAGCCCCGCATCGGGCTCCCTGCTCTGCGGGAGGCCTGCTTCTCCCTCTCCCACTCCCCCTGCTTGTGTTCCCTCTCTCTCTGTCAAATAAATAAATAAATCTTTAAAAAAAAATCACAAGTGATTCTGTGGGGAAAATCCTCCTTTTGCTCTTTCTCCCTTTCCTTGGAAAATCCTGGTTGGGTTGTCTCGTACTCTTTACAAAAAAAAATTTTAAGTCAATTTAATTAACGTATAGTGTACTACTGGTTTCAGGGGTAGATTTTAGTCATTCATCAGTTGTACAGAACATCCCGTGCTCATTCCATCAAGTGCCCTCCTTAATGCCCGTCACCCAGTTACCCCATCCCTCCACCCACCTCCCCTCCAGCAACCCTCAGTTTGTTCGCTAGAGTTAAGAGTCTCCCATGGTTTGCCTCCGTCTCTGTTTTTATCCTACTTTATTTTCCCTTCCCTTCCCCTATGCTGACCTGTTTTCTCTCTTAAATTCCACATGACCAAAATCATGCAGTCCTTGTCCCTAACTTATTTCGTTTAGCATAATACCCTCTGGTTCCATCCAACGTCGATGCAAATGGCAAGATTTCATTCTTTGTGGTGGCTGACTACTATTCCATTGTATATGTATATACGTATAGACCACATCGGCTTTATCCATGTGCCCTTCAATAGTTCAGGTGGTAGAGTGAAAGACTGCAGAGGTTAAACGCCACCCTCCTTTAAAGTGGTTTGTCTTCGCCCCCAGCTCTAAGTTGCATGGTTGGAGTATTCAGGATCTGAGGTTATTGGTGAGATCTCACTGGCACTGGGTAAAGAATGTGGGTGGGAAAAGTCTCCATTCCTGAAGTATATGGGTATTTGAGAGTTAAGGAGACTTAGAATGTTCTATGGGAACAGACTCACTTCCACATTCTAAGTAAGAAAAAATCTGTTTTACTAGAAATTTTGAAAGAGTTCCTGACAATACCTTTGCAGATTACTATTAGAGAAGGTCAGTTTGATGAATCTGTATGGTTAGGGTTGTGTAAACTCAATTTCCGGCTATACATTTGTTATCATTAAGCGTTTTCCACCGTGAAATATCGCTCACCTCACATTCTCTCTGCTACCTTAAGTTAAAAAAATCATCAACTTGATTAAAATTTTCAAAAGAGACACTAAAGTAACTGCATAATCTACTCAGTTTTTAGACCTGAGGCTCACTTACTCCTCTCACCTCCAAGCTGTGTTTTACAACGTACTTTTCAAGTCCTCTAAGAACTTTCTAAGATGGGGGAGGTGGATTCCCTTGCTCTGAAGTGTTACTCATACGCTGCAAGACAAAAATTTAACAAAAGCGAGACCTCAACCTTGTCCAACAGCAGCAGATCGCAAGCTTCACTCCCAAATGTCACAGGAAGACGCTTCTCTCTAAGGCCAATTTATTAGACAAATTGGATACGCAGCAACACTGCTTTTCTAACACCTTCTACGCTTAAGCTCTGGTCTGAATTCTCAGTCCTTGGAGACAAAGAATCAATGGTAATTAAGTCAATTTCTCAGGCATCTAGGGGGAGGAGGCAGATAAACCTGGGCCATCCCAGTCAGTAAACAGCTTGCCTGATGCTAAACAGATGCAAATTTGAGGCTTCAATGTGTTTTATTAGTTATTTGTGGTGAGTTCTAATTAAATGTTGGGGGGGGGGCGCAAATAGTGCTTAATACCTCTGCAGCTTCATACCTATCTCGAGCATGTGTTTCTCTTTTAAAAAAGAAAAATAGTAACCTTTGAAGTTTCCCTGGAAGCCAGAAGGAGACATGGTGGTGGAAGCAGGAGGGGTTTTTGTCTTTCATCCCAGCCAGTAAAGCTCTGTGGCTTCCACGCACTTTCCCGAAAATGCCCCGGACTAGCACTCACCCTATCAAAGCAAAGGCCCCACTCCTTCTGTGTTAAAATACTCTCGAGACAGAGAAATGACCTCTTTACATGGAAGGCGAGACTTTATTTAAAGTGGTAGGAAAGAACATTGCTTGATTTGAGAGGGAGGCAGGTAGGAAAAAAAAATAATAATGCAAAAAGGCAGGGGGCCCGGAGGAGGCCCGGAGGAGGGGAAGGCCAGTCAGAGAACTCCCAACTTCCTCACCCACTCCTCCTCTGTGTGCTGCACTCGCTCAGAGGGCAAGCGTTCAGGTGCAGGGTGGTGAGAACATTTAGAAAAGCAGCTCACCGTCTCCATGAGTGCGAGAGAGGAACGGCTTTCTTCCAAATACCAATAGTCTCAGAGAGATTCTTTGTAAACTGAAGGAAGCAACGGGTGGCTTGAAGTTTTTCTATTATTTTCTTGTTACTCTGCCTTCATCATGATAAATATTTTGCCTTACATCCAAGGATATAAGAACTAACAAGGGAGAATTTGCAGACTCGGGTTTGTACTAAGAGTCTCAATTACTTGTGTGATGGAAGAAAACAAACCAGTAGCAACACGGTGCGAATTTCTTTGTACCGAGTCTACTCTTATCTGTGCACAGGTGAATGGGTAACACACAGAATAGGAAATCTGGAATAGAAAGAGCTCCAGAGGGGAGCAAGGCAATCGCTCTGGAATAACAGGAGCAGAGACGACACAGTGAGGAGAGAAATACTGTGCAGTGAGCTCTGCCGAAACCAGCTGCGGTTAAACAGAAACAGGAGAATGGTCCCTCACAGAAGACCGGAGAACACATTTCTCCCAAACAAACGTATCAAACACAATTCCCCTTTCTTGGAACAATTTTTCAAAGACTTATAGTCAGGTATCCATAGCCAATACTACGCACTTGAAAAGAGGTGAGAAAATCGATAGGGGCAATTTAATTGCCACAGAGACATGCACTTAAGTGTTCCAAACGACCATCTGAAAGAATACAGTGAGATTTTTTGATGAAACATTAAACATAATGATTTGCGGTTTCTAGAAGCCTCAAAAAGCAGTGAGCAGACACTTCTGTGAAACTATTTTTTTTTTTTAACCTCAAACTAGGAATTTCCATTGGGGGTGAATACATGTATCTTCCTACCAGGGAATATATTTGCAAGTTATATAAAAACCCAAACATGTGCTAATATACCTACTTTTTCAAAAATTATTTGTACAGAAGATACTATAGGTTCTGACACAATTGAAGAATAGGGACCATTTGTTGGCGTCCTTCTGTGTGAGGGCTGTGGGGCTGAGAGAGGACAAAAGAACTTGCTCTCCAGGACTCTCTCTGCCCTTCAGGAAAAACAGACAAAGCAGAAAATGAAGCGGGGTGGTGGGGGGGGGTGGAGACTGAGTACAGGATCCCATTAATGGCTACTGAGACTCTGGGTGTCAGTAATCGCCCTTTCAACATTCTAGATTCAAATGCTAACCTACTCCTTTCTACAAATGCCACAAGTGAGGAGCTGAAGCCGATTTTTTTTTTTTTTTTGTCTTTTACTGTCTTTTGGGCTCTGAGGACTAGAAAGAACCTTTAGAATCCTTCTGCAGTTGAGAAAGTGGAGACCAGAGAGAAGGAGCCTCGCTCTTGGTAATTGTAGGACACGTGAGGAGCGCAAAGGGAGGTTGCAAAAGGTGCCCTTATAGACTTGACAGAAAAAGAAAACCGTCCCACCTTTGATACCAGGGAGAACAGTGGGACAAAAGAGAAGCACGAGTTCCCACGGTGCCCACGTCACCCCCAAGCTCATTCCATGGGTCAGTGCAGAGACTCTGTGTTCATATACCCACAATCCCAGAACCTACGCCGTGCAGACAGAGACAGAGGAGGGCGCTGGGGAGCGGGGCGGGGGGGCGGGAAGGGGGGAGATAAGCGCTGTGAGCCTGCTGGCTCTTGCCCAGGCGGCAGGCACCTGTGGGAAGAGGAGGCTGCTGGTGACGTCATGCCATTCTCCAGGCAGATGCCGGGTTCGGCTGAAGGGCTTTCCAAGCGCATCTTTGGCCCGCAAGAAAGTCGGAACACTTTGATGTGGTTATCTGTGCTGTGAGGGCTCCTCTCAGAGGCTCTGGCATTGGCCTGAGATGTTTTTTTGCTAACAGGCTACACAGTGCAGAGCCTGGATCAAAGCGATGAAAAGAAGTGCCTTACTGTGTTGGTATGTAGCCACGGGTTATGGCTCATCGTTACTGTTTATCGGTAGAAGTTACACTGACCATTTTTTACCTGGTTTTGGGGAGACTCATGAGGGTCGCAGCATGTGAAGAGTGGCTACGGGAGAAGAATGTGCCCAGATTACCAGAAGGCTTTAAGAGACGCTGTATGAGACTCCACTACGTGCTGCCTGGTTTCCAAAGTGGTTTGTGCTCACATGCGAGGTTCTTGATCCAAGAGAGAAAGTGCATCCTGGTAGTGCCCTTCCAGAGATTGGGCACTCGGGGCTTGCAGCCGGCCTCCCTAGACCCTAGGCTGTGAAGCAGCCCATGGTTTTGATCCTGCTTTTAATGCTCATGGCATATTGTAGCCATTGTCTATAATGAACTGTACATTTTTAAACACTCCCGTTTGGGTTCTGTGAGTCTTCTTTAGCCACTGAGCCCCGACTGCTACTCCCAGTGCAATTAATGTGAGGCATGAGATTGTTTAGGAGACCCCCAACTCATCTTTAGCTAAAAATATGGCTACAGTATTACCAAAGAAGAAAAAAAAAAAGAGGATTCTGATAGAAGGGATGAAAATGAGCCATTGATGCTGGTTGCCAAGCTACCCTTGACTTCAAGTCGCACGGGCTTTGACATTGGTTATCGATGACAGAACTTTCTAGTGGAATCTAGAAACGGTAGAACCTGACCTGGAAGAGCTAACAGAAAAAGGTCCGGCTAAAAATTCAGTTCGTCGGATGCATTAGCAAAGCTCCCAGAAGTTCAGAATCTCCAGCAGATGAGCTTCACGCTCTCTGGCCTGCAGGTGGAGATCTAACCAAAGGAACATGGGCAGCTCGCACTTTGATAAATGGGCTACATCTGTGAGACCACTTACAATTAAAAAGACAATTCAAGTGGGGAACTTATAACCAGCCTTTGAGACTCTTAATGGTAGCTGTCCCTGGACTGGGCTACCATGAAGACTCTCAAAGTCTGGTTATATTCTGAACAGAATGTTACGGCTACTTGGAACCTAAATGCAAGAATTTCCCAGGGACTGATGGAATGGATCACTCCTTCCCCACCCCTCAACCAGCTGGAGTTGACTGTCCACAAATGTTTTGTTGCCTAGAAACAGGGTAACCCCGTTTTTCTGTACTAACCCAACCTGACCTGTTAGCATTGGGAAGAGATTGAAGGGGAAGCCCTACTAGGCCTCATCTTGCCACAAGCTCAATACGCACGAGCCAAGCGGCTAAACTCAAGGGACATACTTTGTGTGTGGGTGGAAGGTCTGGACTAAAATTGAAGATGAGGAAGAAAGTTCAGATTGTTGCTGAATGGAACAAAGCCATGCTGTGGGTGTTACAAAAGGGAAAATCCAACAGCACTGGTGCCTAGAAAGAGGCTTAAAATATGCTCCCTTAGCTATGGGTCAACTAACTATCTCTTTAAAGAGTCACGAAGTTGGGGAAAAAAAGAGTCAAGAAGTGAAGAGGGCAGCTGGCCAATCTATGTGGAACACACCGGATGAAGAGATGTGAGTTCTGATTACAACCAGAGTCTTCGGAGCAATATTGAAGTAGCTATGTCTTTGGGTTCTTGCTTCACAGGACACATGTGTGATTGGGGATCAGTACTGAAAAGTATCCTGTGGCACTATTTACCCAGTCAAATGTAGAGAACACCGATTTACAATAATTTGAAAGAATACTCTGTAGCCACTGTGATGATGAAGGTTTAAGAAAGGTTTTGGGTATATGGTAGAAGGTTCATACGCTATACGTCTCATCTGTCACAATATTACGAGCCAGAAAAAAAAAAAAAAAGCTATTTGACCCATGGGATGTGAGGAAAGCCACAAGTGGGTGGAGGGACAACTGGAACACTCTGATCCCAGAGGAATATAAGCCTAAATTGGTGGGCCCACATCCCTGTGACTACAAAGGCAGAAATGTGTTGTGGACAATCATAGAAATTTCTGTGCATTAAGCACACCAACAACTATTCAGGAGTGATGACGACCCATATGATGTTAGCCTGGGTGACTGGACATTTGTGCATCTCACACTGATTTCTCAGTCATAGTAAAGATGTGAGTACACCACGGCAGCAACGTGTCTGGTGGACCACAGAGCATGGGGCCGTGCGGAATAAAAGAAAATAAAAGGAGAGGAAGGAGCTGGGCAAGAAATCCCTGGCCAGATCCAATTGGCTCTGAATGGGAAAAGAGACACTGATGGGAAAGACCTCCTAGTGCAAAGACAGCACTTGGAGGGCACCCAACTCCGGAAGGAAGGTTAAGGATGGCGAGCCCCCTAGAATGCTGACTGGCCACGGAAGCTACAAGGTGTTCCTTAGGAGTTTCCGTGTCACCACTCAGGGCCAACCGTTCCTCCCCTAGTGTGCACCTCACGGACACTGGACACATTTGAAATATGACTAGAGTACTTGCCCTGGGAGCAGGAGAAGTTCTATTACAGGAGCCCTCTCTTTGGGCACCAGTATCTGGGAGACCACGCAAGCTGCAAAAATTCACTTGGCTCTGGGCCTCCAGATTGTTTCGCATCCTGAAAAAACAAAGACCTGGCCTCCCACCTATGTGAAAAAGAACCTCTCACTCATATGAGAAAAATGGATTTTGGTGGGGGCCAGACAAGATAAAGAGGCTGGCCTCTTGGGCCGCCTGGCCATGAGGCAGCCTATGGCTGTGAAGGTACATTCTGGCTTTCACGCTGTGGCATCACTGGGACCTTTCCTCGCACGAGCGCCAAGACGTGTAAGCTACACTGTCATGGATCCGGGGAAGCTCTTTAGCAACTGAACCCTGTCTCAGGCCGCCCTCAGTGCCCTCTCAAAAGGTGAGGTGGTTTCACCAAGGGAGCAAGCCTTGCTTTGTCGTGGCGAGGGGAAGTCCCAGCAGCCGTGACTTTATTAGGACAACTTCAGGCCATACCAAATCTCTCCACTATGCGATTCAATTGTTCTCTATTTCTTGTTTGCAGAATATCTGTCACATTTATCAACTGCAGTACATTGAGCCTTATGGTCTGGGCTCTCTCCAACCCACCACATGCTAAGAAACTAAATACGTATGCTTTGCTAAGTGCATTTTTATGTCTGCTCTTAGAAGTTAGCAAAATTTTTAATTGTAGAAGCCACACACACACCTAGAGGATGTCATCAGAACTAGAGATTGACAAAGAAAAAGCTTGGATTATCTCCTCCGGGGCGGGGGGGGGGGGGCGGTATCAGCCGTAGGAAGCAGCTTACAAATCCCTCTTACCAAGATTTTCTCTTTGTCTCTGCTTTTCGGCCGAGTTTAATTTTCACTCACAGGGCGCTGAAAGGCAGTATGGAGTCATGCAACATTAAACCGATTACAAACTGGGGACATTATAGGCCAATGGTGAAGCTCTCAACGTAAATAGCAAATTCTCGATAGTGGATGAAATTGTGTTATTCGGGTTTCTGCAGTATCGAAGCTTTGATAGCAAAGTGCAAAAAGACGACGAAAAGCTTAATGGCAGAAGCACTGCATATTTTCTAAAACATCAGTAATTCAAACTCTTCCCTGGCATCAGGACATCACTGAGCTAACATCATTAATTTTCATTAAAGCCCAAGTTGGTAGAAGCGTCCTTCGGTTGGAAGAGCCAGCCAGGACAAGTTTTATTTGCCGGTACCACAGACAATAGCTCTTTATCATGGCTTTGCAGGCACAGAAATGACAAAGGCTGGAAGATAAACCTGAGCAAACATCAAATTTAGAGGAAATTCTTAAATCATCTACTGAACGGTTAGTTAAGCAACATGACCACACATGTTTTCAAGAATCAAGGGACTGGCCAACTCTTCATTCTGTAGTCATACGACACGTCGAACTCTCCTATAGTTCTTGAGAATCCAGTATGTTACTTAGGTAAATACACCTGAATTTGGCTGTACCTAAATCTTTTTCAAACAGGAGAAAAGTCATGCTCAGAAGGCAAAGGCTGAGAATTTCAAATCTGTTTCAAAGTGGAAATTCTACATCCTACCCTCAGAACTTAACTGTACTACAAAGTTATAACCTCAAATGGCCAAACTTTTTTGTAATATCAAATTCCCCCATTTCCCAATGTTTACCGGAAATTTTAAAATAAACTGAGATGATAAAATGAGACATATTTGCAAACAGAATTATTTAACAGAAGAAGTGGATAATGCCTAAATCCAGGGGACGAAGCAACATTATAGACAAGGACAGTCACTAGAAGGTTTTCCATCTTGTCCATTTCTGGGCTTTTTCATAATATGACTTGAAGCAGCTAATTATCTCTCTTGAACTTTTAGGATCTCACAGGAAGATACTTTATACTAATAACGCTTTACGGTAACAGGTTCATAAGTATCCCTTTATCAATGGAAAGCATTATCTCTGGGATAGGGCAGGGCCAAGAGAAGAAAAAGCGGCAGAAGACTTTCTCTGCCCAGCTCTATGACTCCCCTCCCCAGTGGGCCTCTTTCCAGCTACGATACATTAAAAGGTCCCTGAGGAAATCCCAGGTCTGGGGAGACCTTTAAAAACCACTTAAACGTGGCAGCTATATAGCTGAAAAACAACAGCTTCAGACTCTAAGCTGTAAGGAAATGGAAGCCTCAATTTACTTTTGCTCATGCATCCATTCCATGGAAACATATGAAACCCTATCGTGTGCCGGGCTTGGTGCTAAGGACTGGAGAGGCCCAGAGAAAGACAAAAAGCTGACTCTCTCCTCCCAAGTAATTTCACTTCTGGAACATTTCTCTCCCTCTCTGGGGAAAAACCCACATGCCAGCAACCGTCCTTGACTGCCTGCTAGCCTCTGCAGACCTCTGGTCAGGCGCCTTCACTCCCAAAGGTTTGGCAGCCCAGGTTCACAGTTCTCTCTTCCCTGGTTCTGGCCCCGACTCTGGAGGTTTTCAACACAGGCGGGGATGACTGGGGCATCACTCTTGGCGCACCCCCTAACGTCCTGTTTCATCTCCCTCCATGCAAGTTCACAGCTACGCCACCCACTCAAACGGTCAGAGCCGAGACCCGGTCACCTGAACCTGTTCCACTCCTAAAACAATGTTTAGCTACGCTACTCTCCGACCACAACTTGCCAGCCTTTCAGTTACTTCCACGCCACCTCTTCCCATGCCTCCCTGAACCGTCAGTCAGCCCCTTGATCCCTCTACCTCCCGATTACCAGCTTCCATGCGAATGGACATTCACATGGGAGCAGACACCACTTCAACGACTTAACCATTCTTTTGCCCAAAACCCTCTTTCTCTTGCCCAGCTGTCGTGTGCCCACCTGCGATGGAGCCATCCGGCTCCTGGGTACTGGGTGAGCCTGGAGCAATCCCACACCCGCGCAGCTTGGTGCTGCCACAGAACACCGAGCAGACCGGGCCCTGCTCAAATCAGCCCTCTTCTCTTCTTCTCCAGAAAGGTGAACCCACCCACAACCCTATCACTCTCCGCTCCCGACTGTGGCAGAGGAACTCTCTCTACCTTCATGCACAAAACAAACCTCCACATGGCTTCCCTCACCCTCCGGCCCCTACATCGCCTTAGCTACCGGACCTGCACAGATCTCTGCTTCTGCCAGCCCCCATTACAGTGGAAGAGAGGCGCCCCTACCTTCTCTTGGCTCCTAGATTACCTCCCTTATGCTCTGAGAAGTCCCATTTTTTTATTATCTTGTTCTCTCTTCTTCTCATCATCATTTAAATGGACTCAAGTGTCTTTCAACTTCTAAGTATGTACACTTCATTAACGCCTCCGTCCGTGCCAGCCAACTGCCACCAGCACTCCCCTTCAAACTAAATTTCTCCAAGAACTGGCCGTACTGACCATCTTTACATCTGCTTCCACTTTATTTGTAAGCCCAGTTTGTGGCCTCCACTGTGCTTCTAAGAACCTCTCTGAAGTCAGTAAGGACCTCCTTATTGCTAAATCCAACAGGCACACGCACCAACTCCATGCTGACCTCCTAGCCCATGTGCCCCTGGTGGCCGGCCACTTCTTTCCTCCCACACAGTACCTCTCACTCAAGTTCATGGTATCTTCCTTCTCCCCCACTGGCCACTGCTTTGCAATTCCCTCCGTACAGCCTCAACAGTCTTTTCTTCCTCTGCACGTTCTCCCTGAGCCTCCACATGCTGGTGAGTCCTAAGTATTATCTGTCCACTTCTCCTGAGCATCACAGCTTCACGTCTACCTCTCCCAGGCAAGTCCTCCATTCCCCCAAGTGAGCACATCGTAGCTTCCTTGAGGCCCCCTCACCCACCCTGTCAAGTTCATCACTAAGGCCTGTCGATGTCACCTCTTACATGTGTCCCAGTTGTCTCCATTTCTCTCCTTTCCTCTGGTGTCCATTCGGGCCGTGGTGTGCGGAGGGTTAGGGTACCAGTACTGCTCAACCAGTCGCTCTCGTCGGCTGAACAACCCTTGCCCTCAATCCACACTCTTCCATGGCCACAATGACCTTTCTCAAGGAAAATCCCGTCACGTCACCCCCTTGCGTGGCTCCCCACTGACCTCTAAATTCTTGAAATAATTTTAAAAACCTTTTACAGTCTGCCTCCCACTTCTCTCTCCAGCCAAATCTTTCACCACGGTCCCTCCTCGGGACGCTGTGCTTCCGTGCTGAAGCATTTTCAGTTCCTGAAGGCATTGGCATGCGCCATTCCTTCTGACTAGAACACTACTTCTACAGTGAGCTCCACTAACCCTTCTGGACTCACAGAGCTTAGGTACCACTTCTTGCAGCAAGGCCTCTCTGAACCTCACCCCCGCAACTAGCTGTTCTAAGAGTACCCCTATTCTTCCACTGTCACATGATGAAATAGAGGCCTTCAAAACCATGTCTTCACTTCTCAAGGTGCCCATAAAGTGTGGCAATGGACAGGGTATTACTTCGTTTCTCTTTTTTAACAGACTGTGCACATTGTCAATGATCTTATATATATTCACCTATGTCTCCAGACTTTCTGGACACCCTCAATCTTCATTACACTACCAGTGCCATTAGGGTAGGGACTGGAGCAATTCCTGTTTCATGGCTCTATCATCAAGGCACACAGGCCCTCAAACAACATGTTCTCATTAACTGTGATGATAATGGATCATTATATACAAACCATGAGATGAAGACATGGAACTACGGGACACTTTTGGATTTCCCCACTGAGCTATGATATTGAGCAAGAGCAGAGAAACCAGCCCGTCATCATCTATCCTCCATCATGGCAACCACCCAAACTCCAGCATCCAAGCTAATAACCTACTCACACTCACGCAATGTGGTTAAGGCAGACACGGCCTTCTACCACTAAACACATTTGAGAAGAAGCAATAAAGGCAGAAGAGGGGGAAAGATTTCAAGTTTCATAAAGGTGACTCTGGATGCCAGTGCCCTTAGTTGGAAAACATAAATTAGCAATATCTTATCAATTCAACATCAGTAGCCAAGGAATGGTGGTGACAGGAGAGATTCTAAACAGCCTAACAAAATAGTTTAGGGCACACTAGGCCAACGAGATTTTTAAAATGGGAATTCTATGTTATAGCTGGTCTTGTGAGAACTATTTCTCCCCTCTCCAAGTGGAATAGCTCTAGACCCACTTTTTTTTTTTTTTTTTAAAGCAAAGAGGAACTATCAAGTATTTCAGGCTCAGGTTAATACTCACAGCAAAGGGCCTTCTGCAGTCTTCGGAGTTTCATGGCCGTCCTATAAGCTGAGAACCTGACATTATTCAGGTCAGCTGAGGAAAAAGGGAACAAAACAAAGATCATTTGTTATTTCATCAGAAAGCACAAAATTTCCCACTATTTTGGAAACAACAACAACAACAGTAACTTAGGGGAAAAAATCTCTTGTACATATGCCCCACATTTTGGGAGGTTAAAATTCTGTCAGTTTTGGGGAAAAGCAAAAAAAAGCAAGCAAACAACAACTCTCTTTGCTGTCTGACAATCACTCAAGCTAAATTCTATGAACGACTACACTGGGCGTCCATGCAGTCCTTATATTTCTGAAAGAGCTACTAGAACTTAGCAAACAATCAAGTGGCGATATCATACTTTTGGGGGCTTTGGGTTTCTTTTTTCTTCTGAAGTATAGATGATTTCGTTTTCTCAATAATATTGAAAAGAACATTTCGTTAATGAAAATACAGGAGGCCTTCTAAAAAAGATAAAAGTTTAAGACAAAGATCTCAGGTACATGAAAAGCATGTTTGTGTAATTTAAAATCACAGTGGAAGAGCTCTAGGCTTTAAGGAATTAGTCTTGGATTCACTTCACTGATGATATTTGGGTTTTTTCCTGAGTTTTTCTTCAAATTCCAGTTAGTTAGCTAACAGTGCAATATTAGCTTCAGGTACAGAATTTAGTGCTTCCACACAATACCTGGTGCTCATCACAACACGAGCCCTTCTTAGAACCCATCACCCATTTAATATCTTATTCTGGTTATAAAAGTTACACGTGTTCACTGTGGCAAAGTTAGAAATCAACGAAAACTATAAAAGCCAGTAAAAAAATCACCCGCAATCCCATGATCCAAAGAGAGGCACTGGTAACGTTTAGAGAATTTCTTATCCAACGTGTGTGTGTCTCTGTGTGTGAGATGTACTTTAAAATATAAAGGGGACTAAAATAAACGTGTAGTTTATATTCTAAGGTGCCACCATTCTAATAGTCAGCACAGATGAACGTTTCAACAATCTCTGCTATTGTGGTTTCTACGCCACCTGTCTATCAAGCCCCCCACTCCCATGACCCATCCCAGAGCTCTGGTTCCATGATGCCCTTACTGAAGTGTGTGCAAGCCTTGGAATACACTAGGCTTTATGTCTTTGCTGGCATGTCTGTGGTGCTGGGTTTCAGGAACCCAGTTCCAAAAAGCTCCTTGAGGACAAGTACTCTGTCCCTAATTCTGTCATCTTTCCCAGGGACTTAATATACAACTGCTCCCTGAAAGAGCAAGTCTACTACAGCTAGTGAATGACCGGCAGATGGAATGACTAAATGAACAAATGAACGAGAGAGAGGAACCAAAACATACCAGCAAACATGTTGAACCGCCGTAATGGCACGGCAGCTGCAAAACCAACTCTGACCGGGCTTAGGAGAGGGAAATGAGGTAATGCATACCCAAGGCGCCTGACTCAACAGCGTTAGCTAGAGGGCCTTTGCCAAGACCGAACACAAACACCTCAACTGACATTAGGGGACAGAAAAACAATGTCTGCCATGCATTTGGAAATCTTCAGCCTGACAATTAAAAAAAATGGACAGTACTAAATGCTGGCGAGGATGTGGAGTGACTGGAACTCTTCAAACATTGATGGGGGGAACGTAAACCAGTACTTCCACTTCGGGAAACCAGCTTAGCAGCTTCCTATGAAACCAAACAGACATCTCTCTTAGGACCCAAAGAGTCCACTCCTGGAGATTTACCCCAAAGAAATACAGACATGTGTGCAAAATGATGTGTACGTGAATGTCCACAGTAGTAGCTTTACCCGCAACAGCGAAAACGTGGCAACAAGTCATCAGGAGAAGGAACAGACTGGGCAGAGCTGCACCGTGAGACACTAATCCGCAATGAAAAGGAACTAAATACTGATAATTCAACATCAACCGTCCTGCAGAACGGCTGATACCGAGTAAAAGGCGGCAGATGAGAAGGGTAAATACTGTTAGACACCACGTACGTAAAGAGAGGGAACAGACAGATCTCATGTATGCTGACGGAAGACCGATGCATTGGCAGCCTAGAGTGCAGCTGGGGTGGCTAACGGACTTCAAAACAACACAAGGTTATTTGTTAGGTGATTGAAATGTTACATATCTTGATTGGTGTGGAGGTTTTTGAGTGTATACATCTGTCAACGCTCTACCTATACAATTAAAAGGGATGCATTTTATTGTAGATGATGCCTTCATAAAGCACATTTTAAGAGTTTAAAGTAAACCCTCACATGGACAGTAGAATATGACGTGTGCGCATGCACGTGCGAGTGTGCGTGTTCGCTTAAGCTGCACTGCAGAGGCGGTCAGCTGTCTTAATCAGGCATGCACGCTCTAGGGGTGCTTGGCTAGCAATTCATCAAAAAAGCCTCACCCCAGCGGTAGCCACCGTAAATACTTCAGCTATATTTAGTTCCTATTCCACCAAGGGATTCATAAATTATCCTAATTAATGTTAGATAGGTTTGCATTGGTGATAGTAGTGGTTTGCAAAATAGGAGGACTGTTGAAAAGGGTTTAGACATGGCCCCTGCCCTTTCATTATGAGGATATGAGAAGAATCAAACAGGCTCTCTACCTACAGAAATGGTGCCCTAGGCTGGATTCCAAAATGTCCACCTGTAGGTCACTGAATTGTTGGTTGCCTGAGTTCAGTGAGATGCTCCCCAGAATCCTGCTGTTAGAGTGGTGATTCTCAAACTTGAGCATACAGCAGAATTACACTAGCTAAAAGTATAGATTCCCGGACCGTGCTCCCCAAATTTTTTATTCCATGGGGCTGCTAGCTAAAAGTATAGATTCCCAGGCCGTGCTCCCAAAATTTCTTATTCCGTAGATTCAGAGAGGGTCTGAGAATGTGCATCTCTAACAAGCTTCCAGGTGATTCTGCTCCTGCTGGTCCAGGGACCACACTTTGAGAACCTCTGTGTTAGGGGGCCTGGGCTAGTGGGCGTTGCGAGGCTCATGGGCCAAGCACTCACAAAGGCAGGGCCGGAACCTCACTCTGTCTTTTGCAATCGCTTTAAGACTATCCTGTGCCCTGTGGCTAATAAATGTTCTTTTGTGACAGTGCTTCATTCTGAGACTTGCTTTCATTATAAACTGGTAGGTAGGCGTGGATAAGTTAAACCCCGTCTACTTTGCGTGGCTACCGACGCGTACCGAAGAGTACCTGTGTGGGTCCTTGGTAGCCGAACTGTGACTTGAGGACCAACAGCATCAGTATCTCTTTGGAGTGTTTTAGCAGGACAGAATCTTAGGCTCCACCCAAATCGATGAATCAGAATCAACATTTTTTTTAAATAATTTTTTTTTTTAGATTTTATTTATTTGTCAGAGAGAAGGAGAGAGCACACACAAGCAGGGGGAGCGGCAGGCAGAGGGAGAAGCCGGCTCCCCACCAAGCAAGAAGCCCGATGCGGAACTCGATCTCAGCACCCTGGGATCGCAACCTGAGCCCAAGGCAGTCGCTTACCTGACTGAGCTACGCAGGCGTCCCCAGAATCAACATTTTAACAAGATCCCGGGTGATCCATATGGACCCGCAAGTACAGTCAATTTTTTAATTGTACATTTTAACAAAGTAACTTGTTCCACGTTGTTAAAGTTCAAGTATGAACCCTGAACAAAGACCTGTTGTCTTTTGCTTTTCTAAGTTCCATTTTGTAAGTTTGTACAAGATTATTTCATGGCAATCATGATCAATTAGACTAAAAATTCACGTCTGGGATATATTTGTGGATCTCTTATTCATGAGGAACACCAGTGAAAAGTACTCAATACATTAAAAGGGGCTAAAAATGTCCTGAAAGGCAATAGGAACAGATTCCTTCTCCAAGTGAATGCCTTTTCCCTAGAGTTTGTTCTCTGCTCGGCAGAACCTGATTTACTTCTGTCGCTCTGATTGTCCCTCAGTGTCTCTTCTTCCCTGAGAGTTGTGGTTCCTTTCTACGGTCAGAAATAAGCCCCCTTGGCTCTTTATAAAATAAGCAACACAGAAACAGAGAAACACCCTTCCTGTCAAGGACAGAGCACTCTTTCCTTACCACCATCCCCTAGCAGTTTCCAAGGAATAGGCCTCCAATTCCAAATTGCCTTTCATTCATACACTTCAGCTGAAGTGTGGAGTGTGACCTGTGTGTCGGTCACACATCTTGGCAGAAGATACTGGCAAAAACTTTTTCTTTTTCTCTTTCTTTCTAATTCTCCTTTTTAAATGCCTCTTAACTCATTAGTCTCATTTCCTACTATCTTCTTTCCTAAAACTAAGATTACCGCCCCAATTCTACCCCCTTCCCAGTTTTCCTGGTTCTGTTCAGAATTCAGAACAAATGGTCTAAATGTGGTCAGAAGCTTCATCCATATTTCAGTTTATTTCAAGAACTGGCAAATTCCACCAGAAGCTACAGATCCAAGTGGGAGAGGCGAGGATGATCTGATTCTTTCTGGGTGTGGTTCACTACGGAATACTATCTGAGACAAGCATCTGGTACATTCCTGCTGTAGTAGGGCTCTCGGCTTCCCTAAAGCAATTCCAACTTTGTTCCCTTCCAAGTCCTCCCAATTATGGTGTTCAGCCCCGAGTTCACCCTTTCTGACTCCCATTCAGCACACCCCTTAACCCAGTGCCTTCTGTCACCGGGTTTCTGTGCCCCCCCTCACCCCGCCCCAGGTCCAATCTCACCATTATTCTCAGTAACTTAGAAATCGGAGAAGAAAGAAGCTGGGAAAATACCTACTTTTCATCAGAACGCGCCAGAAGCCATCCACATTTTTACCCAATAAGCATCACTGAATTACAACAGAGTTCTGGTGGCCTGGAAGCCTTGCAGGGGAGAGATAACCATCTGTGTTGTTGGAGTCTGCTGTGTTGCTAGGAATCTGCAGCACCACTCCCTCTGGCTTACAGCTGGAAGAGTTGCCTCCGCCTCGGGAAAGCGGGGAGGATGCACACAGAAACCTCGAGACGGGGTACAGCTGCCGACAAAGTGACACCGTCCTGGGCTGAGGCGAGAGCTGACCTGGTGGCTCAAGTATGCACGCCCCATAGAGCGAAAGCCCCCTGGCCCTCGTGGGAGGCTGGCCTCCACTTTCCCTGGGAGCTGCCTTTCCAGGACTTGGACCCAAGTTGTAATGAGCTCACCAGCGCTCCACAACCGGAACTCTGAGAGAAGTGAGACTATCCAAGAAATGAGTTACACAATGTTTCCATGGCAGCTGGTAGAAAGCACACTTCAGAAAGATAAAAATGCTGAAGTGAACATTCCTCTTCATGACTTGAATTATTTTAACTAGGGCTGGTTCTAGCCTAAAAATAGCGGAATCTAGAAACTTAAGGAACAAGGGAAGATATCAAACCATCTACCTTCCCAAGTTGAATCACTAGCTACTAACGTGATGGCCCATTGGGCTTTTATTCTGAAGCACAAAACAAGTAATGAGGGGGGACAGTTTGCTCCTTTGGTTAGAAGTCAATTTCTCTTGACTTTGGTAGCTATTTCTGTTTGAAGACTTTTACTTCCATTCTGTGGAAGGTAGTGGTCAAAGGTATCAAATTCCAGAAAAGAGGAACGACAGCTCAAGTTCAGGTCACAAATCTACACATGTTGGACATGCTCTTGCAAGAAGAGTGAAAAACACCTCAGCATATAAAGCCAAGGGAAAACTTGGAAAAGCGAGAAATAAAACATTAGTTCCTTTCATTTCCTTTTTATTTTTAATTTTTAAAAAATTTTTCATTTCACTTTTATGGCTGGGTTCTCCCGTTTGATCGCATTTCAAAAATGCTGCTATCTTTGACTGAATTGAGGTCTAGAATTTCAAACAAGGAGTATTGCAGTCCAGCTTTCCAATGGCTTGTGGAGACTTTTTGGACAGGCCCAAAGTTTTAGTATGTTTATCTATTAGGTAGAAAGAATGATAATGACCTCATAAAATTAATGAGTGGAAAGAGCTGGATAGCTAAAGATTATTCCAACAGATAAATGAGCACTGTGGTCTTTGTTTCTTCCTACCAAGTCTGTTTCCCAGAAGAAATGTAATCCAAATCAGTCAGGTGATCATGAGCGAAAAATATAATTTAGAGGAAGTATGATCATTTTTGGGATGGTGCCAACCATCCCAAAATGTTTGGCATACACTATGAATTAAACTACTACTGCATGTCTATTTTAATCATTTTCCAGAGAAGCCAAAATGAGGCCATCTCCCTGGACAGCCCTTCCATCCTAGGAAGGTGGCGCGTTTTCACATATGACATTGTATCTCGCATTCAGTCCCCAGCCTCCCTCTTCCCAGAGTGTTCTAATGGACTCTCCGCATGGCAAGTATTCTTGCCAGCTCGAACTCACCAGAACAGACAAGAACCACGGGTCTTAATGAGGTTTGAGATAAACTGAGTAATTTAAACCAAGTCTGTCTTGAAAGCAAATTAAGCCAAGATGTCCAGGCTTCAGAAGTTTTAGAGTACAATATAGAATTACTGGGAACTCTTCAACCACAGGTAGGATTTCTGGAATGTATCTTTAAAAAAATTAGCCGAGAAAGAAGAGGTACATGACTACATTTTACTGGACCCGTAATTTTTAAAAGATATTTGAGGCCTTTTAAAATCTAAACTCATTAAAACGTCATCATCAACATACAGCTTTACTCAAATGGGGCTAAAATAAATCACAGAGATAAGTAGGAATTACACACTCCTACTCGCAATACCTGCAGAAGGCCAAGTCTGTGAATTTATAATTACTACCGAGTTATGTTTCCAGAGGTGAAATGGTATTGCTCTCTAGAATCTTTCTTAAAAATGAAGCAGAGAAGCAACAAAGTATTCCAGTGTGGCACCAATGTGGGAGCCTTCAAACTGCAAAAGAGGGAAACTCGTTATAAACCAAGAATAAAAAACACAAAATCGAGAAGTTTGACTGTGAAATGAAAAATAGCACAAAATCCTGACTGTGGGCTGCTCAAGACCTTTCTGGCCCTCTTCTCTGGCTTGGCCTTCCCCAGCTGACTCTCACTACTTCTTGGCAACACTGTGCCCCTGAAAGAGTCGGTACTCAAATGAGTCTTGCTCCCAGCAGTTCCCTGCTCTGGTAAAAGATTTAATGAGAAAGCAGCTTCTGTAACAAGTGGCCCATGGCAAGTTTTCCTGGGGGAACTGTGTATCTCAAATACCATTTGGGGGGTACCTGGCTGTCAGTAGAACGTGCAGCTCTTGATCTCGGGATTGTGAGTTTGAGCCCCACACCAGGTGCAGCCGTCATGTATGAAATAATAATGAATAATAAAAATGAATAAATAAATAATGCCATTTTGGAGAGCCTGACATGTCCCCCAAATAGCGGAGAGCGGATTCCTGCTGACGCTGTTGTCCTACGTTCTTTTTACTTCAGCTTCCGAGCAGAAAGGACTGGGGCACCAATTCTCAAAACCTTGCCCACCAAAAAATACATACAAAATGATACTAATGATTTAAAAAGACCGTTTAAGGCAAACCGGTTTATAGCTTTTTTTAAGAAGACCTCCATCCACCCCAATCATTCCATCTGTCCTTTCAAGACATCCCGACACAAGGAGGGAACCACAGGCCAGGCAGGCTTGTCTGAGAATGCGAGGTTCTGGCAAAGATCTGGAGGGTGATGGGGGTTAATCAGGCAAAGAGGGGGACAACAACACAGGATAAAAGGCCAGCACATGTAAAGGAGGCTCCCAAGTAGACAAGAGCAGGGACCAGGAAGAATCTTAGGAAGATCGATACTGCTGCACTCTCGGGCAGCGAGGAGGAGCGGCTCCCATGAGGCCTGACAGGTAGGCAGGAAGAGGTCTGCCGCAGGGCCCTGCGCATCCCTGTAAGAAGGGAAGTCTTGGGAATTCCAGTTAAACAAGGCAGATGCAACAGTCTCGTTTCTTCTTCCCCATTCCCCAAAACTCTACTCGGATGACAGTAAAAGAAGTAAAACTGGTATCTACCCAGAAGAAAAGAGACAAAACTGGAGAGGAGAAGACAACCGATCAGAGCTCCGGTATCTTGGAACCCTGGTAGACGATCCGGTGGTTGTGATTTCGGAGAGCAGAGAAATCCCAAGTCGAAATTAATAGGCGGGGAAGATAGGCAAGTTGAGGGGCTGGGGGCTAATAAGAAGCATGCTAACGTATACCACCAAGGCGTCTCAAAAATGAGAGGCTGCAGGTTCCTCTGAAGGCTGTAATGTGGCTGAAAATAGAAGCATTGTTTGTTTTTAGAGCCCTGAACACTTTCTCCCCCACCCCATGCCGCGGAGCGTCCCAGCCGCCTCCTGCTTCACCCTGATAGAGGCTGGAGGCTTAATCTCAGGAGAAGCTGTACCAGACACAGGGGAGTGAGGAGTAACTAAGCTTGGGAGTGAGATAAGGCACGGAAAACAGAGTGAAGGCTTAAGTGCCACGCCTGCCTACCCAAAGAATGTAAATCCTTTGCTTCGTACCCTACTCCCAAATTCCACATTTAGTCCGCCTTTTCTTCTTCTGTCAACTCATTGAAAAAAGCTCTTCTGGCTAAGCACTCCCTTATTTGCCATCCCTATCATCAGAAGGCACTTCAGTCAGCGAGGTCGCGAAATTGGTCATCAATCACTGATCAGCCTGACTTGTCATCTTCCTCGAGCACCAGATGAAGCCAGTGTGCTTCCCTTCTCCTCTCCCTCCTGCCAGAGGCAGTCACAGTTCGTGGCTGGGCACCAGGACCCCCATCCCCTTCTCTGACTCAGAACCTTTGGTCACTGCTCTCCCATAGGTGTTCCTCTGTCCTAACATGGGCAAGTCAACTCCGGCCAGAACTAGCCCGGCTCCAGGAACTTCTCAACTCAGCCCCGCCTCCCTCCGCTCTATTTTCAACTTCATTAATTAACGAGTCTCACTGTGCTCTCTCTTCGGAAATGAACACACATCTCAGATTCTCTGGGGCAGGGACGGTTTAATTAAATGTTACTCTTTATATAATAAAGGTGAGTCATTTTAACTTATCAAATGCGACTTAATTTTTATACCTCTGCACTGCTTTTCACATAACCGAGTTCACAAGTCATCTTTTAAAAAAGTTTTTATGTATTTTGGAGGAGAGGGTGAGCACGGAGAGAGGCAAAGGGAGAGGGACAGAATCTCCGGCAGACTCTGTGCTCCACGGAGCCGGACATGGGGCTCAATCCCACAACCCTGAGATCAAGACCCGAGCCGAAACCAAGAGTCAGATGCTCAACCGACTGAGCCACCCAGGAACCCCCACAAATCATTTTTAAAAATTGCATGCCCTACTTTTTTTGGATTGGAAAAGCATACCATTTCTGTGTAATATGCTTGACACCGCCTATTTCAAATCCATCCTCCTTTCTCACAGTTGGGGAATTTGTGGAAAAACCTACTTTAATGATGAAATGAAATGGCAGTAATTTGCTTCATTTCCTTTAAGGCTAGCAGCCTCATCCTCCTCGGTTTCCAGTTTTAGGACGACTCAACGAGATTTCCCTAAATTCTCAAGTTCCTACCTGGGGGTCAGCTTCTCAGCTTGTTTCCTAACCCCCCTCCGCCCTTACCATCCAGGATTTCAACAGGTGATCTTTCTCCCCAAACCCCTGAACCCTTTCAATTATTTCTCTGTTAACCAGAGACCAGAGGTCACAGACTGGCTGGATTTAGTCAGCAGATGGCTTTTTGGTTTTTGTTTGGTTGGCTGCTTTTGGCTCACATAATGGTTTTTTGAAGCCCTGACTGATTGGCCCAGACTTAACCGTTTGGAGACTTCCCTCTGTCCATTTCTCAGAGGAAGGTGAAGACGCACCTTCCTGCAGGATGATGGAAGCCAAGGCTCATAGACCCTAAGAGAAGCTTTTCAGGCTGTCCCAGGTCCCACCCAACCACAGTTTGGCCCCCGAAGGCATTTCGTTTAAATTCCAGCCTCAGCAAGACCACTCCCTTTTTCTTATCCAAAGCTGGACAATTTACCCTTCAGTAACACCATCTTTTTCTTGTCCTTGGCCAAACTCTGCCAAGTTCCTCCAATAACTAGCTCTCACTCAGACCCCCCTATGGAACCGATTCTAACTGGATTTTCCAAAAACTTCCCCCCTATTAATTCCTTGGACTCCACCTTTTTCTAATGCATTCAAACTAAATGGTTTTGCCACCAAAAATACTGCCTTAATACATTTCTTTTTCTAGTACAAGAATGGATGGGAAGACAGAACCAAAACCCCAGTCTACTGATTACATTTCATTTACAACAATAACTTAAACATCTTTAAGTCATCGATTAACATTTATCTAAGCACCTATTATGGGCTTAACCGTGTACTAAGCTCATGGGTTAAAGAAGCAGGCTTCAAAAAAAGAAAGAAAGAAAAAAAAAAAAGAAATTAGCAGGCTTCTAAAAACGTGGGAAAACAAAAGGACAATTCACTCACACAAAACCGGTATGCATTTCCTGGCTATTTGTGATGTGCCCAGTAGTCCCCACACAGAGAACTCTGGTTGCGTGAGCACGCTTATATACACACACAAACATACAATGCCAACACATGGTCTCCTGTACAATTTTTACACACCAAACACAAAAGTAGTCTTCAACACGACTTCAGGTGTATTCCTGCGTACATTTTTAAGGTTAATGGAATGGAAAATTTTCCATATAGGTATGTTATTTCTTTTTTTTTTTTTAAAGATTTTATTTATTTATTTATTTATTAGGAAAGAGAGAGAGTGAGAGAGAGCATGAGAAGGGAGAAGGTCAGAGTGAGAAGCGGACTCCCCATGGAGCCTGGGAGCCCGACGTGGGACTCGATCCCGGGACTCCGGGATCATGACCTGAGCCGAAGGCAGTCGCTCAACCAACTGCGCCACCCAGGGGCCCTATAGGTATGTTATTTCTGAGACACTAAAAGTTTCACTAGTGTGAACAATTCACTAACACCTAACAATTCACAAACCCCTAAATTGACTACAATTTCTAAATGAGCCCACAAAGGCTAAAAGTGAGCTAATCTACCAATAAAAATAAAATCTATGCCAATACAGATAAAAATGAATGCTATGAGTAATTAGAAGCAGCTTTACCATTCATTCTTATACTTGAGGAAGACAAGACGAGAAAAGAAACCTGGGGACTTCAGAAGAGATCGTGTTTTGTTCACTGCACCCAGGGCCAGAAATGTGGGTGTGTAATAAATGTGGTTTGAATCGAATGAGATTCTGGAAGGAACCTGCCTACTTATGCCACGTTTCAGCTGCTGATGACATCAATTCTACCGATTCTTCTTTGAACAATACCATTCGCCACTACTGTGGTTGAATCGCTCAGACTGATTCTCTTGCTTACCCCTTAGGAGTCCGAGCTTGGGCTTCTTTTTTGGAAACACACCTAACAAAGATATCAAGACTTTCCCAAGACGTAAGGGAGTTGGAATGAAGGGAGAAAGAAAAAAGGGCATCTCAAGAGAATGCTTAGGAGTGAGAAAGAGTCGAGGAGTCGGGTATATTTAACTGTGGCACTTTCTCTAAGGTTGGTTCACTAAACATTTGTTCCAAATTCTTTTTCCCTGGCCTTTCTCTACTACAAAGGCTGGAGGATCTCAATTCTAAGCCAAGCAGACACAGTTTTGACCAGTGCTTAAGATATCTGCAGGGAAGGGTTTCCTTTTCCAAACTGACCGACCAAGAGCTTCAGAGGGGGAAGGTCCTTTCTCCTTCTTCCTGCCAGGGGGACAGACAGCAGCCAGCATGGAACCATGAGGTCAAATATCTGTCACTGAAGATGGTACAGCAGAAGAGAGAGAGGCCCACATCTCTGATGCCATGTGCTGGAAGTCGTCCTTAGCTCTCTACTGTCTTCACAAGTCTGGTTATACAAAAACATCGACCCCAATGTGGCTGAGATACACTTGGTCAGATGTTTTCTTACTTGCGGCAAAATGTATTTCTGTAATCTACACAATGCAGAATACAAGTTACAGAGCATCATCCATCCCTTCTTTTTGGAGGGGAGAAAGAAAACATTAGCAGGAAAGGGATCTTGAATCACAGAGCTCCCTGCCCTTGCTACCAGGTACTGCCTGCGATGCTGGGAGGGCCTGACAGCTCATTTAACTTAAAATGACGTTGTAAGACAGGGCTTTTAGGAATAAGGTAGTCTCCTAGACATAAATAGATCTGCAGAAGTTCTAACTAGACGTTCGTTTTGAATGGGATGTTAACAAGTCTGATTGTGCCCAGATGTAAGATAAGGATTAGAATTTTTAAATATATGCTTCTCTGGAAGGTAATGTCTACCTGGGTATGAACACTCCTAGGTAGCTCATTTTTCATGAACTCCTTCGTCACGTTCCTATCTTCATCTCGTAAGTGCAAAATCTCCCTACAGCCAAGTAGCATCTTTCCTTACCCATAGCTCTTAAGATACATTAAAAAAAAAAAAAAAAAAAAAGCTTTGGTAACTTTCAGCTATCCACAACTTTTGAAAACCAACTTAGGAGTCCTAAATGTCTCCTTCATCTGTGTCTTAGGTTCTGAATGAAAATGATTTGCATCCTTTGCCTGTCTCTACCCATTTTTCCGGTCCCCAACCGCCATACTCCCCCCCTCAATATCCATTCTCCATCCCTTCGTGAGTCAGAAAGAGGCCAACAGAAACGGCAGTGGAAATCTGATCTTCATGGTAATGGGAAAAGCAAATTACCTCCCCATGGTAGTGGGAAAAGCAAATTAACCTTCTTGCAAAAAAACAAAAAACCAAAAAACCCATTCTGGAACATCACTACCTTGGGCCAGTGGGTACTCCCACTTTCATCTTACCAGGGAAAATACAATGGGTCCTTAACGTTATCACTGTTGCTGTTTGCGAGGTATAAGAAGAAACTCTGCTGTATCCTTAAGCATGAGTAATTAACCCAAGATAGTACCCAATTCAGGACATTAAGCATCTAGGAATACAGTAAAACATGCTCATTTCTGCACTTTGTACACTCGAGTGGGGGAGGGGACCAGGTGACAGGACTCCAGCTGCCCACGCATCCGGAAGCTTGCTTAGAGGATGCTTATAAAAATGAAGCATGTGACAGAATGTTTTCTTTTCAGTGTTACGTGTTCATTTTCCTGGAGACTAAATACTCGTGATTAGATCCTGATAAAGATGCTAATATGTAAATCATTGTTTTTTTAAAAAAGAGCAATCATTCAGCAGCTGCAGCTGTTATTAAAATTAATCAATGGCAGGAGCTTTTCATTTGATAATGGACTGCCTTATCCCCTGACACAGACTGAGTTGCTTTTAATAAGCAAGGACGCACCATGGAAGCGAAACTGTCAGTGTTCCTGGGAACAGTCTCCATCACCTCCAAAGTCTGTTGCACTTGGGAGCTGCTTGATACAAAGCATGTCCTCTCTCCTTTGGCCACGGTAAGGGTTCCATCCCCAAATTAGGCAGACTCCCCAAATTCCTCTAAATGTGTCACAGAGCCCTGAAGCCACAAGAATGAGCGTCCCCCTTTTCCTGTTCTGTAGCAGGGGTCCGGGCTTGCTGTCCTTTGTGAGGGTCACGGACTTCCCAGCGGGCATGAACCATTCCCCCTTCCTCTACCTCTTTGTTTCTCTCTCCCCTCATCTCCGCTTGCATTCAATCTGACCCACTTTTATTCTCCCCAGATTCCGGGATAAAACTACTTGGGGACAAACTTAGAGCAGCTTTTTTTTTAACCTCAAATGTAGATGACTTGTACTTCAGCCCTTTTTGTGTACAATTATTATTCCCTCTAGAGTCTAGGGGAAAACAGAAGGAGCGCCAGCCTTGACAGAGTGCTCAGGGGCCGAGGCTGTATGTACCTGATGCCACTGAGTCCTCACACCGCCCTGAATTCTGTGTGACCTACCTTGTTAAGAAAGTAAAATAAAGCTCAGACATGTCTAGTAAGTTCTCTAAGGCTGCATCCCAGAGCCCGGAATCAAGGTCAGATCTACCTGACACTCAAAGCCCTTGATGGCCTCCCAGACTCCTCTGCTGTAGGAGATACGGGTATTTCCTTGTCCTGGGTGTCTGGAATCCTTGTCAGCATAAGGGTGACGGGTAGTACCCTCAGGAGGACCCTGACTCTGGGTAGGGGTCAGAGAGTGGGGAGTGGAGTAGGGAAGCAGACACATCGCAGAAAACTGCACAAAGGAAAATAAGGACCAAAGCCAGGGAAGCTAACAGGCTGGACAGGAGGTGGAGCGACCAAGAAGGTCATTAGACCCCTCTTACGATGTAAACGTTCCATTCTTTTTATCCAGAGAAGCTTCGGGAGTAGCGGAGTCAGGCCCAGCAATATGGTCTCCACCCCAAAAGCACTTTGTTCCACAGAAACCTGGAGCTGTGTTCTACTCAGGCCACACAATCCATCCGCCCCCGAGAGTTAAGTAAGCTCCTGTGACTTGGGGACCTAAGCACCATTTATAACACATTGTATTCCAAATCATAAGCGACTAACTTACAGATAAACTTCGGCAACACAGCCCGAGGGTAAGTTCAGAAAGGGCTAAATCTTGTCTCAAGGCAACAATGTGGTTCTTGCCTGACTGAGGGATTTAATGGTTACTGGGCAAGCAAGAATTAAATTCTTTGGAGGTAGCTTTAATTTATCTCTACAAATTTCTTCGGGAGATAACCCCCCCCCCCATAATTTCTGTCAAATAAAAGGATATTGTAGCATCTCAGAAAAAGAAATCTCTCCTTCTAAGTCTTCATTTTCCAAGTGAGTAAAGCTAAGGACTAGAAAGTTCTTCGTAATTTGTCCTGGGCTCCCTAGTCAGCTAGAAGAAAAACAAGGAACAGAAGCCAAGCCTTTTTCTCTCTGTTTTTCTTCCCTGGAGAGAAGAAGGGGTGTTTCGGCTGAAATAATAGAGTAGCTGAGGAACTCTCTTCAACAGACAAATGCCAAAAATTGTCACATAAACCAGAATCAACCTTTTCTTGTGTAGTCCCATACCTTCCTCTACTTTGTATTTTATTTTATCGTGGTAAGAACACTCAACACCCCTATTGCGGTGTCCCTTCCCTGACAAGAGTCACAGGCAAGATACAAAGGCTCCTTCCAAGTGCGACTTCCACGCTACTCTTTGGGCTCAAGAGCTCCCACCCTGCTCCCACCTTGACCAGAGACCATGGATTTCTTTAACCACAGCCAAGTACTTGACATTTCATATTAAATCTGGAAAACAAATTTTCCCAGAAGCAAACAATGCCTCATTTTCTCCCTGTGAAGAGTGGTTTCTAGACTGTGGGATCTTCTCAAGTTTTCGAGGTTCTGATCCTTCTCTCTAAACCACCCCAACACAAAAAGCCCTGAATGTTCCACAGTGGGCCGTGTTACAGGAGTAAGTCAGGAAGTGAGAATAATGTGAACATTTCTGTTAAAGACCAGTCCAAACCCTGAACTAAGAAGCTAGGTCCCAGACACTCCCCTGAATGTATCAACATATGAAAGAGTTCATCTTATTTTTCATGATAATCTTTATCTCTCCATTTGAGTACGTATTTTTTTGGGGGGGGGGGTTATTTTTTGGTTTATAAATCCTGAGAATGAAGTAGCATTTATAGTTCTGAATGGTTGACTTACTAGTCACTGGTTGCTGATTTTAAACTTCTTAGCCTTTTTTTAGAAAGTAAACTCTATGCCCAACATGGGGCTCCTACTTACCACCCGAGATCAAGAGTCACATGCTCGCCTCACTGAGCCAGTCAGGGGCCCCAAAACTTCTTACATTTACTTCTGGGTGTCTGGCTCATAAAAATACTAACCTATTTCTCCAAATGGCAAATATTCATCCACAATCTGTTACTCTATCAAACAAAGAAGCTTTAGCTTAATATTATAAAAGATCATCACCCGGGGTGCCTGGCTGACTCTTGATCTCAGGGGTTGTGAGTTCATGCCCCATGTTGGTCCTAAAGCTTACTTAAGGAAGGAAAAAATAAAGATCAGAGAACAGAACTATCACTGTGTAAAAAAGCCAGCATAGAGATATGTATGTTTGCTGGCATATGAATAAAATACCTACAGACAGAAACACAAAAACTATACTATCAACTGCCCCTGCAGAGTGAAATTGGGGGACTGTAACCAGGGCTAAGAGGGACACCTACTTTCCATACTCTCCTCTTGTACTATTTCACTTTTTAAAACCATATGCATATATTTTTTATTTTTTTTTGAATTTTTAAAAAAGATTTTATTTATTTATTTGACAGAGAGAGATCACAAGTAAACAGAGAGGCAGGCAGAGAGAGAGGGGGAAGCAGGCTCCCTGCTGAGCAGAGAGCCCGATGTGGGGCTCGATCCCAGGACCCTGAGATCATGACCTGAGCCGATGGCAGAGGCTTTAACCCACTGAGCCACCCAGGCGCCCTGCATATATTATTTTTTAAAAAAAGACAGTGTTCTATCTATCTATCTGTGTATCTATCTTCTTTTTCACATGTTGCTGTGATGTCTTCCAAATTCTCGGTTTCACCCTCTGCCTGTCGGCAGAATGCCAGTGCATCATGGATGAAGAAGAAACCTTATGGATTCTAGCTATGACCCTGCAGTAACACAACAGGAGTAACAGTTCTCACTTTTGGGGTGCTTACTATACGTTAGCAATAAATACACGCATTCTCACCTCATACCTCCGTCTCCGACACTGCTATTGGCATCCCATCTTACAGACTAGGAAACCAAACGCCTAAGGATTCAAATTCCAGTCTGTGGGACATTAAAGCCACTCTTCCTAATCATGCCACAGTCTCCCAGCGTGCTCGGACAAGTCGCCCTTGACTTTCTTCACAGTAACAGCGGCCGTTTCCAGGGCTGTGGTCAAGACTCCAGGAGAGACTGTCTCTTAAAAGCTCGCGGGATATACACTTGCTCGGTAAAAAGAAGGGCTCTCACCCTGCCCCCAATATCTCATATACAAAGTGCAATGAAAATACAAACAATCTTGTTTTTCCACACGGTGATAATTCTCAAACACTTCTTTTCTTCCCCTTTCCAAATGCCTTCAAGGTATTTCCTCTTCAAAATGCCACTGTCGCTTCCAAAGAACAAAGTTTAGCTCAGCGGCTAAACCATGATTTAGGCATTTAAAGTACATTTAAATCCTAGCCATGCTATGTGAGCAAATTACCTATTTTCTCTGAGCCTCATCTGCATACTGGAGATAGTAACATACCTCACAGGGCTTTTGAGAAGACTAATGAGAAATATATGCTTTTGGTATGAAGTTCATACATTTATATGAGCTGTCCCAAATAAATTTTTGCAAAATGAGGAACTACATAAATAAACCTATAAGTACACAAATCAATACAATTCATACCTACTTCCCATTGCTCAAATCAATTTGCAATTTTCTTTTTGTTCAATGGTATTGCCCTTCTTTGTGCCATCAAAGCCAAAAACCTAGAAGGCATCTTGTAAGTGTTTTCTTTAAAACCCTATCCAATCTGGCACTACTCTCAGGCAATTCCACCTTGAGGAGAAAACTTCCCCCACTGCTATTTTAAGTTCCTCATCATCTCAATTGCCACAAAGCAAAACAAAATAACTGCTCTCTCCCCTCTCTAAACATCCTTAATCCATCCCATCAAATTCTTATTCCTGAAAACACACCACAGACTTCATCATCTCTCTTTCCAGGAGATTCAGTAATGTCTTCCCCTTGCCAATCAAATGAAATTTCAATTTCATTCTGTAATTTAAGGCACTTAAAATGCCTTTAATTCAATAGCATTAAATCAGGTTTTTCTTCAAAAACTGGAGTAGATTCTCATAGAACAATATCCCCACTGAACCTCAAACAAGCCAGTCTTTCTCTCAACTGGACCTTTGTTTACACTGCTACACTATCTGGAAATAGCCTAGCCTACATTTTAATTTACCTAAGTCTTATAAAATTCCTTCCTTAGAACAATGGTTTTTGTTCTACTCTCCAAATAGCCTTCTGCAGTGATTCTAATCAATACTGCTGTCTACCTATATAAGATACCATGCATTTGAACCTGATATTACATAAGTTAGTATAGTCTTACAGCATTTATTACTGTCATTTTTATTTCGTGGGTGTCAATGTTATTGCCTAAAGAAGATAGTAAGGTAATTTGTGAAGCTGACATATGCTTTTTTAGAATCCCTGCACAAGCAGAAAGATACTCGGCAATGTAAGCCACGTGCACGTGTGTGTGCGTGTGCATGTGTGGGCGTGTAAGTGACAGAGAGCGAGCGAGCAAGGTTGAATCTAAACCTTCAGTCATTCCAACTTGAGACTCAGAGCAGGACCTGGGATATTCTATGTATTCTATATTTACGGTGAAAAGCACGCCTCACAGAAGACTACAAAAGTAAACCATCCAGACCTATGGCATGAATGAACTTCCCTTACTCAAGAGGCAGGAAGCCACCTCCCTCCTCTACCCATAACCGATTAGCCCTTTCTTTAGAGACTGGAGTTCAGGGCTCTGCATCTGTTTAAAAATGTGAAGAAACTGGAGTTGGCATAGAGAATAAGAAAATTGAAAATAATGGATGGATAATAGGCCCACAGAGGATGGATGAAGGGATAAGGCTGTTTAGCTTGAAGAAGAGAAAGCTAAGGCATAATTCAAAAAGTGTACTGATGTAATCAGGAGTCTCACATCACCAAGAGTCCCTCAACACAATGAAAACAAGCTTGCATTACGACAGAAAAGTTTGGAAGAGTTTGGTTTGCCTAAATTGCTTTTGCTTTTATATTATTCACAAGAGGAAAATTGCTTAGTAAACATTTAAAAGAAAATGTTCATGACCACTAGGAATCAAAGATATGCGAACAGTAACAGTAAAATGGTTTTATCTTCCCTATTATAATAACCAAAGTAAAGATCAAGCTCCACACTGGCAGAGATATGGTCAGGTGGGTACTTTTATGTGTTAAGAGCGTAAATCAGACAATCTTTGAGAGAGCTTCAGGCAAAACATACCAAGAAACCTAAAAACCCGAGCACCCTTTGACTCTGTGATTATACTGCTGTGAATCAAATATACGTAGGCTTTATACACAGAGATGTTCCTCACAGACTGACTTACAGCAGTGAAAAAAATTGGAAACAGCCGTGGAAAAAATTATTAGCTCCTCACTCTTTAATTGCATCTTGGTCAGAAAATGCATCTGAAGCAAGAGGCTACAAGCCTTAATTGACGGTATAGAAAGAACCTTGAGCAGAACGTGGTAATTGTAGCCACAAATGGTTTCAGAAGATAAAAGTGTTGTGCTCTTCATTCTCTTTCCAGATTGGTAAGTTAAAGGTAAGTGAATTTTTACATATCAGTTATTATAAAAATTAAAACTTACAGAAGTCATCATAAAATGGAGTTTCTGTCTCAACTTATCTGCTAAGAGGGCAAAGATTTTCCTGTAATACTGAAAATGTCCAAGGACAGTTGCCTTGTCACCTCGAGACCATAAGTATTTGGTACAAGAAATGTTATCCATTAAAGTATTTGTGGTAGAAAAGTCTTCATTTACATTTATCAACTAGATTTATCAGTGGATAAACTTTACTCATCAGCCTTCTGCTTAGTGTCTGCCTAGTTTGGACCACATGGACTTTAATCTTTAACGTTTTTAAGACATAAGTAGCTTGTTTGACTGAAGGCATCACGACACTTGACCAGGCTTTCTTCTCAGTAGCCTGTTGGCAGTAAGTCTCCAGCATCTTCGGGATTTATTTTCATTAATTCGACATGAATGTGAGTTTCCTTCATCACAAACTAATTCCTGAAAAATGGGAATTAATTTTCAAGAAAGTAGAACTCGGTAAAAATACTATCCCTAGGGGCATCTGGGTGGCTCAGTCAGTTAAGCTGCTGCCTTTGGCTCAGGTCGTGGTCCCGGGTCCTGGGATCGAGCCCCACATCAGGCTCCCTGCTCAGCAGGGGAGCCTGCTTCTCCCTCTCCCTCTGTCTGCCGCTCTGCCTACTTGTTCTCTCTATCTCTCTGTCAAATGGATAAATACAATCTTAAAAAAAAAAATTAAAAAAAAATACTATCCCTAAAGAATTGCAGAGAGAGACAACTTCTATTTGGTAAATAAACAATATTGCAAACAAATATTAGCTCAAGCAACCATACAAAAATGCACAGAAAAAAAGGACTAGAAGCAATTCTCTAAAATGTCAGTGGTGGTTATTTCTGGGTGCCGAGATTTGAGGTGTTTTTTTATTTCCTTTTTGCGCATAAACGTCATCTTCCAAAACTTCTGGCAGGTACATACGTGCCTTAATGTTCCAAAAATGAGATTATAAAAAAGTTTTTAGACCTTCAATAGCCTTGTCTTCCTCAATATTCTTACCCTGTTGTTCTCACTTTAGGATTCACAATGCTTGGCACTCTCCTAAATGTTTATTCAGTCAAGGAACCCATGAATAAATGAGACTACCAGCACATCAAATCATATTCCCCGGTTCCTTTCCTGGTTATTTAAATTCTAGATCCACACTGATACTTTCTTCCAAGGGTCCTACCGCCTGGATTATCAACTGGTTACTACCTTTTGTCCTACAAAGCAAAATGAATTCCAGAGGAGCAGTTCACCTGGTTTTGCTAAGATATCAAATTGCCAATAAAATCGATAACTTAATTGATAGTCTCTATTTTTATTACTATGAGGCTTTATCTTCTATTTTCTGGGAGAAAGTCTTTCTCTCCAGAGAGTTTCCTCTTGCCAGTTTAATAACGTGCTTTAGGAAAACATCATCTATATCTTTCTGTCTTTTTGAGTGGTATTTGTTTTCTTCCCCACCAAAAATCACTCTCCCTTGCTCTACTGTTTCATTCAATGAACGTTTATTCATTCTGAGGCTATGGAGCGCCAGGCATGGGTGACAAAGATGAGGAAGACAGTTCTGGCTTTAAAGAAATTCATGAATTTGCCTTGAGAGACTGAGCATAAACAACTATCAACAATTCAAGTACTATAATCAAATGCATGGAAGCTTATTCTCACTGTCTGGACTTCGGTGCAGCTACTTTTTCTTGCCATGTCCTCTTTCATCGCTTTTAGGTCCATTTCCTTTGAAGCCGGTGTGCCCTCCTAGTGCCTAAAACTCCTTCAGAATCACAAAGTCCTAGGAAAGCTTTTAAGGCTCTGGGTCTTTCTCAGCCCCAGAGACTGGCAGAGACGGGG
>CM052801.1:23391204-23474877 GCA_028533885.1 Nasua narica
GGTCAGGTTATTTCTCCCTTTCTCTGCCTTCAGCAAAAGTTCTGGCAGTGGCTGTGTCTCCTCCCAGGCTCCAGCTCCCTCTCGTCAGCCCCCCCTCAGGGGGCCCACCAGGCCGCTGGGTCAAGCTCCAGCCCCAAAGAGCCTTGGCTTCTGGGGCTCTAGTGATCCCACCTCTTGCCACTGGCCTCCAGCCCTGGTAGAGCAGAGGTTCCTTGCTGGCTGTCCTCTTCATTTTTTCGTCACCGGGTAAACAATTTACTTCATGAAATACTCTCTGCTTGAAATAATGAGAGTGGTTTCTATTTTCTGGCTAGACCCGGATTGAGACACCACCCAAATCAAAAATCTTAGCATTGAAATCCTCAACACGTCATATGCAACTTTTTACCATGTCATCCTTCCTCACCCGTGTAGCCCCTCCCTTGCTCCCCCTCCACCATAATAGTGCTGCCACCATTTGCAGGCCTTTACTACGCATCAGGCATCTTTCCTAGCGTGTCACGTTATTTTACAGGCTTTCTCCTTACTTATGGTTTTTTGGGCATGTTTCTCTACCAAGGTGGTTTTATGACACGTATTTGATTCTGTGGTTCAAACTCTGAGGGTCTTCAAGACAAAGGTAGGAAGAGAGCTATAAAGTCACACACATATATGTTATTAGGAGTCATTTGCATTTCTGGTTAAAGGTTATAGTGTCTATTATTTTCTGTTACAAAAGGTGTACTGTTTTAGAAGTGGAAGATAAAGAAAACAGTAGAAAATGCATCAATCTAATTTGCACTTCAAATTAAATTAAGTTTATACTTGCCAAAGTTCGGCTACACTGTGGTCAGGTGAACCTTGGTACCTTGGTTAAGAGGTAAAGAGCTTTAGAAAAATTGAGTGGCTCCTTGAGTGTCAGGAAGCTTGAAAACCTAAACCTGGGGGTCCCTCACTATCTGAACTGAGGAACCCAAGAGATTTTGTTGTTTTTTGGGTTGTGTTTTAAAGATTTTTTTTTAAAGATTTTATTTATTTGACAGAGAGAGAGCTAGCGAGAGAGGGAACATAAGCAGGGGGAGTGGGAGAGGAAAAGGTAGGCTTCCTACTGAGCAGGGAGCCCGACTCGCGGCTGGATTCCAGGACCCTGGGATCATGACCTAAACCAAAGGCAGATACTTAACAAATGAGCCACCCAGGTGTCCCTGTTTTAAAGAATTTTTAAAAAGTAGTCTCTACACCCAACATGGGGCTCAAACTCACAACCCCCAGATCAAGAGTCATGTTCCACTGCCTGAGCCAGTCAGGTGCCCTGAGATTTTTTTCAATTAATTTTTTTTTTTTTTTTGGTAATCTCTATACCCAGTGTGGGGCTTGGACTCACAACCTCAAGATTAAGAGTTACATGCTCCACCAACTGAGCTAGCCAGGTACCCCAGGAATCCCAAGAGATTTTGGAAAAGAAGGGACATGGAATATGAAAATAATACTGGGAATAATAAACAGTGAATCATAATTATCATCAATAGCAAATTATAATTCCTTGAGCAGTTACTATGTCAGACATTTTTTCATTTTATATACATTATCGCCAAGCCTCACAACACTCTCCAAAGAAAGTATCATCCTAACTACTTAATCGGGAAGTTGTGTTTCAAAATTGTGCCTTTGTCTTCAGCCACAGAGAACTGGTGGCAGAGGCAGAATTCAACTCCATGTCTCACCGGTGACAAAGTCAGTGAACTCTGCGGCTACATCACATTACCTCCCCAACCTGAACTCAGAAAATGATGAGAGTAGAGTCACAGTATAATCAATCAGTTCCTTGTGGAATTTATCACATAATGTAATGAGCACACATATCACATTTTCTATTCTGGATAAAAACAAACTTGTATTTGAAAAATATCAGATTCTACATACTGTATTTAATTATATGGGTGGGGGAGGCATGAAACTAGGCAGCAGGAGCCCTGCTACTTAACACGGAAAACCTTTCCTATAACACGGTGATTTTATTACTTCAACCTCTAAAACAATTGCTAAGAAGGTCTACGAAATGGGGAAAGTAGATATATCCCTCCTCTGCTTGAATCTGACTCAACTGGCAAAGTCTACAATCTCACAAATACAATTTTTTAGGTGTTCTTGTTTGGCGTCAATTAATTAGTTCCCCCCTCCCCAACACACACCGAAGGTCACTTGATTTGACATTTATACTTTCAAAAATTAAGTACTCTCGGGGGCGCCTGGGTGGCTCAGTGGGTTAAAGCCTCTGCCTTGGGCTCAGGTCATGATCTCGGGGTTCTGGGATCAAGCCCCACATCAGGCTCTCTGCTCAGCAGGGAGCCTGCTTCCTCCTCTCTGCCTGCCTCTCTGCCTACTTGTGATCTCTCTGTCAAATAAATAAATAAAATCTTTAAAAAAAAAATTAAGTACTCTCGAACAATGCTACGCAAAGTATGGTTCTTAACAAATATGGAGGCCGGGTACGTTCAGCAGCTTCTGGAGCCGCTTGACGTTGCCATGACGTCCAAGTGCGCGACCCATGGGTTCATCTCATGGAACAGAACACAAACCAGGCTGAGTGTTGCGGAACCTGCACAGGTGAGTTACGTGCCGTGGGTCGGCACGAGCACCTACAAGTTTGTGATGTAGTGTATGTTTAAAAACAAAAAAACCAAAATAACTGCACTTCACTGGTTTGAGAAGCACTGCTCTAAAACGGACAGCCTCTTTACAGAACTAGAAAGCAAAATATAAAAACGAGTCATCTTCCCGGCAAAATGGACACTTGATTAAGAATACGTACGTAAATAAGCATATGCGCACAGCACATGCGCATGTTTGCACGCACTCACACTCACATAAAATGTATGTCCCAGTTACATAAGCTTCAATTTATGAGGGGCACGCGGCCTTCCCCGGAGTTATGCAAGGGATCAAGACGGTGGAGTGGCAAAATTGGAAACATTCTCGCAGAATCTCACCAATTCATAAATAAGCTAATGATTCATCCACTATGTCATAAGACAGTCTTTCAGAATATTTTTAGGTCATTTTATTACTACCGTAGAGGGGACAGACTTTAAAAACTCACTATCTATTTTATGTGAGTGTTCTGACTGTTCCGAATCTCTTTCCAGCAAAATTGCAGCTCCCGAGAGCCGTACAGAGGTAATCAGACTTGTGCGCTTAAAAAAGAAATATTGGAAGTGTCTGAATAAGAGCAGACACGTTTTTAGATGCCTTTACTTCGTGTGCAAAAACCGTCTTCTGCAGACCCAGCTACATAAAATTGTACACATCCAGCACTTTTCTCAGAGCTGCAGGTGTAACCTTAATGCTCTTATGTAGATCAACTAAACTACAATTTGGCAACTCTTTTAAATTGTAAGCCAGTCTGAGAGGGACTCTTTTTGAGTTTCCTTCTGAAATCAGCTTCAGAAAAATGCAAATCGGAAGTATCTATTTATTTATGTTCTTCAATTAGAAGCTTTAAATCAAGTTATTTGAACAAGAAAAAATATTATATAAGACGATTCCATTAAAGTGCCATCAATTTTGATTTGAAAATTACATTTCCATTTTCAAAATGGGGAAAATCAATTGATTGTAACCGACGTTAAGAGAACAGATTATTTCTCTTTCTTCTTTTATAAGCAGGCTAGTAGAAGTAAAGGAAGAACATTTATAACAGCCTTAATGTCTTCTATTTTGCAAATCTAAGTAAATCTCCGCTGCTAACTTTGTCAGCTAGGGAATAAAGAATGTCACTTGAGATTCCATAGCTTAATTATGCTGATAAAGCAGTTTTATAAATCAAGCTAGGAGTAATGGATATTCCTTCGAGAACGGCAAACTAGGAGCCATAAAATGTGTGCTCTGGACATGGTTCCTTATCTTCTACCCATATGTCAGTATGAATAAGTCAAAGCAGGTCTTGTGCCTCAGCCTGCTCAGGTCCAAAAAGAAAGAAGGAAACAGCTGCCCCATCCCCTGATATGGTAGCATTATTTTCCAAATCAAACACGGGAAGTGTACTCAAGGGGATGGCAGGACAGAAGATGTCACACTGAAATTAATACAAAATTCAGGTCATGCACCAGCCATAGACCTAATTTACAGCTGTGTAAGGATTAGATACAGTTATTTCTGAAAACTCTGCACGGTGTAAAGTGCTACGCGAATGAAAGTACAATGACCAGTAACATGCTTATCCTGTAATTCCCATCTTCCAGGCTGGTGTGGTGACCAAGAGAAACTGGAGGGATGGGCATCACCTTCGTGAGACCAAGTCATATTCTGGACAGGAGTTAAATTAAAATGAGACACTTAAAGATGGAAGATTCACTGTTCAACCCACTAAATCAGAAATCTAAGACCAAGAAAAAGCGAAGGATTAGCCCAAGGTCACACCTAAGCCGGAAACTGAATTTAGATATTCTTTCCAGTTCACGGCATTATGGTAGGAGAATATCAAAAGACAGAAGGTTTTAATATTTCAAAATCTGGAGATAAGAGACAGAAAAAAGAATATGCTAAATATTGAGCAGCCTCGTTGAGAACAGTTTACATAATATGCCGAGAAACACATTAGGACACGCTCCTGATGCAAAAGGAATTCATAGTCATTCAGAATCCCGCAGCTCCTAACCGCAGAGCATCCTCTGGAGGGAACACTTAATGGAATGTAGAAAGCCTATCAACAGAGAGGGAGAGCTGGCAAACCTCAATGATATTCCGTCCTCCTGGACCAACGGAACAAAGACCTACGGGATTCCTATGGAGTGTTCCTAACTATCTAGCCGGTTGTGCTCATTTATTAATAATGCTATTCGTGTATCCTGAAGAAGCTCTTAGCCTCCTGACCTTACTGGGACTTAACTAGTCCTCTTTACTTGTACTGCTGAAGAATCCCACCAGCCTCAGACTCATCAGACCCCAAAACAAAGCCCTCATTTTAACATCACAAAGCTCTCCTCAGGCAACAGATGCCAGCCTAAGGGCCATGTGTTGATGGACTGTCTTCAAATCACACAGGTTTTTAGGACCACTTTCCCTAAGATTTCCTAGAACATTCATGCATCCATTTTTTCAAAACAGACAGCTTTCGTATCCTTTGGGCATCATGCTGGAGAATGGGTTGCAAAACTTGGACAACAGGTAAGAGGGCCGAGATCCTTCTAAAAAAATGCTAGAACTGCAGGAAAGGATGAGAACCAATCCTCCTGAAACCCTGGTGGTTAAAGGAGCTTCAATGCAGAAAAAAGGAAACTGGAATATGTGACATCAGATCATATGGGGCATCTGGATTTGAGCAAATGGTTTGAAATACTCAGTTCAAGGGCACCTGGGTGACTCAGTTGGTTAAGCATCTGCCTTCGGCTCAGGTCATGATCAGGGTCCTGGGATCCAGGGATTCAGCCCCACATCGGGCTCCCTGCTTGGTGGGAAGCCTGCTTCCCCCTTTCCCACTCCCACTGCTTGTGTTCCCTCTCTTGCTGTGTCTCTGTCAAATATATAAAATAAAAATCTTAAGAAAAACACTCAGTTTACCTCCTCAAGCTGCACGATTCATTCTCTTTACATATTATTTTTACCCACATGTAGTTCGCAAGGGAACCATAGAGAGGACTACAGGATTTTCCTGTATTTATAATTAAGAGATCCCCAGTAGGACAGACTAAGAAATACCTTCTTCGAGAATTTTTGAGCAGTACATATTGTGGGGGTGGGGGCTTTAAAAAAATATTTACTTAAACATTTTAGCGATAAACTTAAGAACTCAGACATAAATCGTGAGAAAAATGACAGGGTTTTTATCATTTAATGGCACTTCACATAAATCAGTCTTATATTATTAATATTTCAAAATAATTTCCAGAGCACAGCACTAACAGCTACTGATTTTGTAAATGCCTTTTAGAGCCTTAAAGAGTTACAGCTTTTTGAACTGCCAAGATAACCTAATGGAACAACAATCTTTCCATTACATTTGTAAAGACGCTAAAGGAAACCTGAAATACACCTCACTTATCAGTCATATTATTGCTTCTAAGAAATGATAAGGAACATGCCTTTTGACAACAAATGGATGACCCATCGGGTCTTATGGGAAATATCTCAAGAGCATCCACACTTGGTAATAGCTCGCCTCATTCTGCCTGTAAGACATGGATGGGTAGCAGGATCTTCTCCCTGTTGTTTGTTTTCTAGAATGCATAGTTCTAAAAATAGGAATGATTCAACTTTTAGAAATACATCTGTCTGCAGAGTCAGCCAAAGGTGCTTCTTGAAAAATTATGAGCACAGCAAGTTCTAGAAACAACCTGCTCTACCTCAGCCCAAAGTAAGAAAAAAATCAACAAAATTCACAGACACTTTGGTCCCATACCCTCATTATAAAGATAAGAATACTAAGGCCCGTATAGAAATAGATACAGAAAACTTTGGTTTTTGATATACCCCTCAGCCCACCACACTGGGGGCAGTCAGAGAAAAATGCTGAAAGAAAACGGTTTTCATGTTGTTCTTATTGACTTCCTCCTTGTGAAAAAAAGACCATGCTTTTGCCAAACTGTTAATGTTGCATAAAAAATTTTCTGGAGACCTTCCAATCCTCAAATTCCTAATGACTGTCAGGTCATCACTATGAACATTTCATTATTTCTTTATTATGCCCTGTTGTGTGTTAGTGTGGAAGTCTGACAATTTTCCCCTCAGAACTTAGAATTTTTCGAGCAGGAACTCAGACTAAAAAGAGGAAAACACAAATATTTTTAACATTTGATGAGAGCTCACTTTGGAAAGCTGTTTTAGATCTGTTAAGAATAATTTGAAATTAAATCTCTTCCCTTTTTTAAAGACTTTATTTATTTATTTGACAGAGAGAGATCACAAGTAAGCAGAGCAGCAGACAGAGGGAGAGAGAGAGAAGCAGGCTCTCTGCTGAGGAGGGAGCCCGATGAGGGGCTCAATCCCAGGACCCTGAGATCATGACCTGAGTCAAAGGCAGATGCTTAACGACTGAGCCACCCAGGTGCTCCTCTTCCTTTTTTTTTTTTTTTTTTAAACAAAAAAGTTCGGCATGTCTTCTCTACCACTAAAAACCTTTAGGTCTGATTTTGTGTGTGTGTGTGGAAGGACATACTTAGAAACTAAAACACATGAGGCGATCTCCTGGTGTTAAAAGTTACCTGACAAAGTCAATGGAATCGGGGTACCTAAACATCAATTCTATACATGTATGTGTGATGTGTGGGGGACGTATGTGTGGCTACTGCTGTTTTTCTGTCAGGGGTACTCAATGGTGAATTGGTCACAGCCGTAGGAACACTAAGGCGTGGAGAATGAAGAAGAAACATTTTATGCTAAACATCTAATTGTAAGTAATATCCATTCACTGTAGAAAATCACAAAGAACGAAGAAGAAAATTACCTATCATTCCATTAACTAGAGAATGCAAATATTAACATTTGAAGTAACATCCTAGCCTTCCATCAGTCAGTGCTCAAATGTTAATTTTTCAGTCCATCCAAAATGCTTTCGGTTTCTAACAGTATGCTGTCCAGACCTCGGGGAGAGGGTGCAGGAAGAACACCTGAATGCTCTGGGGACCAGGGCGTTAACAAACGTGTGTTGAACAGGCTGGCTGGGGATCTGGGCCAATTCAAGAATGGAAGTCTTCTCAGAAGTGGGCATATTTAGGAATGTGTCATATTTCCTGCATATTGTGAATCACTGTAGCTTCAATGGGGAGGGGCAAAGCCAGAGTGAGAAGCAGACTCCCCACTGAGCAGGGAGCCCGATGCAGGGCTTGATCCCAGGACCGCGGGATCACGATCTGAGCTGAAGGCAGACACCCAACCAACTGAGCCACCCAGGCGCTGCGGCAAGGGGCCCACTTCAGACCTATACTGTCTAGAACACTGAACACACCCAACCACACACACATGAAAGTTGTGCTTTCACGAAAGCCTTTTGTGAACTGAGTGCAGATGAATGCTTCCAACCACTTATTCTAGAGCTCAAGGTAGCAACTCGGACCTAAAGGGCTATCTTGTGAGTAAAAAAGATAAGCCAATATACAAAAATCAAAAAGAAATAAAAGGTTTCTTTTCAGTATGTTATGCTTGTATTTCAACTTCGAAACACTGTAAGGGGTGAGTAAGGGCAGAAATAACACTTAATCTTATAGGTCTTCTCAGGGATATGGGCTTGTAACAAACTCAACTATGTGTAACAAATGACCATTCCACCCAGTCAGCAAAACTGAAAGGAAGAGTGCCCACTGTCTAGGAACCTACCATACCATCCGGAGAAATGCAATGGTTTGGTTCAGAAATACTATTCAAGTCACTCTCTATCCACAGGTGAAACTGTCAATTCATACATATTTGCAGCAGGTGCACAGAAACTTACACGGGCATGCTTTACTGAGTTAATAAAATCAATGAGATGAGTGAAAATGCTAATAGAGGACCCTGAGCAAATCCCAGTGTAGCCCCAGAGGGCCGTGTGGCCCTGATAAATGGTTTCTCTGCACCTGACTTCACTGCCGTGGGAAAGATGGATGTTGATATCTTCCACGGTGCACAACAGTTGTGGACACGTTCAATGTGCAACACACACAGTGGGCTCTCAATAAACGGAAGATGTTATCAAATGAGTCGCCGTTTGGATAAAAATTAGCCTAAGTAACATCTATCTGATTGTAACAAAAACACTGGCAATTTTAGTTCTGAAAGTCGTAAGACAAATTTCAACACCAGTTAATTCCTAAGATGATTGTTACCGGGACAGCTAAGAGCAGAATTTCAAAGGAGGCTGGAAGTGACCATTTATTTAAGGTGGCTGCAATTTATTATATGTGAATTCTATCAACGAAGTGGACTTCATCAAAGAAAAAGTTTGTAATAAATGCGCTCCCAATTCCCCTGCAACTGTAGAATTCTATTATCTCCCAAAGTCAGGTGATCTGCCCAGGTCAGAAATCCTGCCAGATTACCGGCTTGGAGTGTACCACATTTGAATTACTGAGAAAACTTCAGAAATATGATGATAAAAGGTGTATTTAATTCCTACTGAAGGTACAAACATCTAGTCATTGATAGTTCATAATTAGCTTTTTATCAACCATGTTTGTGGTTTCTCATTACGGAGCAATTAAAAGTAAGCCTGTAGAGAATACAATATAATGAAACGGAAATATGGCAATGGTACATTACCTTTAGGTGAAAAAAAACTGATTATAAAACAGAACCAACCAACTTCTGTAAAAATGTATATACAGTAAGAAACTTTTGAAGCTACCTACTAGATTATTAAGTACTAGTTAACTCTAAGAGGTGGGTTACAGAGGATTTGCCTTTTCTTCTTTTCTGTTCATTAGCTAGCCTACATTTTTAAACTTCAAAAAACCTGAATTATTAATTCTATAATAAAGATTTTTAAGTAAGAGTAAGTTCAAATATTATAACCACAAGTCACTCTGATTAGAGGTAAAACACTACGAGTGGCCTGAATGGGTGTAAACCTGAGGTTATAATCAGGAGGGCCACACACGAGTTCAAATTAGCTCTGGATCGACAGATTGCTCATTTCTCTTGAAAAATGACAAATCCTGAGAGCATCGGGCTAGGATGCCTTGCTGGCCCAGCAAAGCTGCGGCCTACTTCAGATGAAGCCTCCATTCTCTCTCATTTGCCAAAAAATGAGCATTTAAGTTTTCCACCTATGGTCTAAACAGTGTAGCACTATAAGCCAGAAACATTCTGTAAGGGCTGAAAAATGTGACAAAGAGTAGCTCACCCAATTTTCAAAGTGTTCTGTGTATATCTATGCAACGCATAGACACACACACACACACACACACACACACACACACACACACCCAGACACACATATGTACTGCTAAACTAAAATGATACGGTATTAACTGACATATACTGGATATCTTTGGCCAGAATTGTAAGTGACGTCTTTTGTTTTTCAGCTTTTTACTTGCATTTTTTGGATTTTCTAGAATGAACTAATTTCACGTATAATTAGAAAAAGTTTGGGAAAACAATTTTTTTGACTAATGTCTCCTACCTCATGTTTCTAAAATTTCAATTCATTAACCAAGAACCTATAACAGCAAGTCAGCAATAGCTACACACACACACACACACACGCACATGTGTGCTCACCCGTGTACAAAATTTGTCCAATCACCCTGATTCCCACTGGCACCGTCACTTAACTTTAAACCCCAAGAGTTCACCTTATGTATTTTAGTCTGTAAACGCATCCATTCACAAAGAAGCAGACTTTAAAAATTGTTTTAGTAGAGGAGACGTATTTCTTTAATTACAGAAAAAACAACCAGTTACTATGTAAGATAATTCATTTCAGATTACTCTCCCAAGATCTAAAACGGTACAGAGTGGACTTTCATGAAGCATTAGAAGGACTAATGTCTTATTTGGACACCGTGTGTCTGTTCAAAAAATTCCCAGTTATGAGGGGGAAGAAAATTGTCAGGCTCTCATACAAACACAAAACAAGACTTAGTAGAGAAATCATTTAAATGTTCACGTTGATGACCCGACAGGCTTGGGAATTATAAGCACTGGAAAGACTGCAGAAAATTCCTATCACAATACTCGTGGTTTGGCAAAAGCACTGTCTTGAGTTCACAGGGAAGAAATCAATAAGAACAACTTGAAACAGTTTTCTTTCTTGGTGGGAAAAACAATTGCCATAAATTGCAAGTATTTTTTTCCATCCTTCTAAGTAACAAAGAAAACTACCAAGACCTTTTGGTCCTCTCAGGTATATTGAATTTTCAGGAATCGATGACATTCTAAAACTTATTTTTAAAGAACCTCTGTGAAAAAGAAAGCTGTCGATTTTGGGTAGAAAGGTGTCGTTTTCACCCTTTAAACAATCTAGTGATAGATTTAGACAGCCACCAACGTGCACACTACAAACTACTTTATCCTGTGAGTCACCTGCCATTTAACCTGGAGCAAATGTGGCCATGTCCTTACCTAAAGACTGGTAGAGCTCTGTCATTTTGGGATGGTCCCAGCAAGTTGTTTGGGTCTCGTGGCTAAAACAGAAAATACAAAGAGAGACTTTAGAATTTAGAATGAGTAGTAAAGAAAAGGAGGAAAGGAAAGTATGGTTTGCTTCTATTTCATTTGGCATTGTTACTTCAAAGGACTTCCTTCACGCAGTTGAGAATGTTTCCTACAAACAGAGGCTGCCCCCTTTGCCCTCAAAGGGAAAAGCAACACGGATACGCTTTGGGAACAGAATTTGTTTCTTCTTGGCACCCACAAGCCGGTTGTGCTTCTGTTGTTATAAAATGAGTTGGTTACATAATCGATAATCAAAAACCAGGATTTTTTCACCTGTCCAATGTAGACCATTCAGAAAGGACACTGACAAGGGTTACTCAACCCTGTCAAAGAGACACAGGACATCGGTTCAATAAATAAATCACCTCACTTCTCAGTGGCTTTCACCACCCTTGACATTTTTCCATTATTCCTTCTCCACGTCCAGGTCTCACAGCCACGATGACAGCATTTCACTGCGGCTTAAGGTCCAGGCAGTGCCCGACCAATCTATCCTACCTTCCGTCTCCCCATGACTTCCTTCTCAAGTGCCTTTTTTTTCCTCAGTACTCCACACACTGCTCCACCTTTTCCTATATTTACTTGGGCCTGAATGAAGCATTCACAGTTCCCTCCCATTTCTTGAAGTTCAGCTAAGTGTAGTTGCCAGCTATCAGCTCCGGCCACAAAAAGAACAAAACACCTTTGTTCCTAATTCAGTTGCATGAATAAATCCGGGAGAGATAACCACATATACTTTTCCTTACTTTGGCCCATCTACATGAAATCCCCAGAGCATCGTATTTCCAGTTTTCAGGGATTCCATGACGAGCTTTGATAGGGTAAAAGGCAGCCCTAAACACAGGTATTTCAGGAGCCATACGCACATCCTGTTCCTGATCTTCAGGGGAAGGGTGGGCTTGCAGGGAAGAGAAATTGCTTACATGTGGACACTTCAAGGCGAGCACCAAGTTACAGAGGCCTCACACGGAAAGAAGAGTTTGGGGAGGACCACAATGTTGAGCGACTTCAGTACAGAGTTTCAGTGTGAGGCCTGGATTCTGGCTCTGTGCCCTACTAACTGCACAATCTGGGGCAGGCCTCCTCACTGGGGAGAGGGAAGCACGTTCTGGTGCTCAGTGCATGGCTGCTCTGGTCATCCTTTGGCCCCAAACTGACGCCCACTGAAAGGGAGCTTTTTACTGCTTTTGGATGTGATAGACGTGGTTCCACCTGCGGTAAGCCGGCCAAGCCTAAGAGTCTTTGTAGAGAACAAAAAACCACTCCCTGTGAATTACCTCTGTTAAAAAAAAAAAAAAAAAAAAAGTTAAAAGGAGAAAGACTTACTGCGGTTTGTGAAATACGATAATAAATGTCACAAACCGTGTGGAAATTCCCCAAACCGTACGCCTTCCAAGACCATCCGCTCTGATATTTGCCATCCAGGGATGGAACAGGAAAGACTACGGTAAGGAAGTCACAAGGCAATGTTGACTTGCCAGGGGCCGTTTCAGTCTCTTCTGGACACGTTCAGTTCTGGTTTCCTCTTCCACAGAAACAATTCTCATGTGAGGAGGGCAAGAGGGGCTTCTCAGCCGAGGGAATGTACCAGAGTGACGTCCACGTCTTCAAGGGTAAGGAGACAAGACTCATGCACGCAGTCCCTGCTTTCGGGGGTTTTAGGAAGCGCCACAACCAAGCCGGTGGAAGAGGTGGGCGGAACTGGTATTTTATATGCACAGCACAAGGAGGCTGCAGCTTGCAGCTTCACGGAAAAGTGTTGGCTTGTTCTCGGGTGTTTTTTAGCTCGGAAAGTGCCCAGCAAGAAAGACCTCCCTGCGTTTACGCCTCTGTCATTCCCCAAGGCCATGCATATGGCGACACCGGGGAGGGGAGAAGAGGGGAAAAGCACATGTGTCCACACATATGGGCCCCTAATTCACACAATGCATGACAATAAAGTCCCATCTCTCGATGTGTGGGAGGACTGTAGCATCTTCAGTAGATGGGCAGGGACACGTCTGTCTGAGCTCACCAACCTGACCAGACAGAAGCACAGACAAGCGCTCTAAAAAGGCAGCATCTGTAATGGACTTCAAAGGGGAAAAACACGGTGACTCCTGCCAAAGGCAATTCCCAAAGAGAAACTTGCATATGAGGGGCAGGAGAAGCCCACACGGAGTGAATGCGAGCCCCACTCCACGAGGCTGCTTCGCTCCAAAACAAACCTCCTGACGGGAGATCTACTGACATGTCTACCTTTCTGAGGAATTTATTCCAGTGGGTCCACATTGTGAGAGGGATTTTCAAAATTCTGTTTTCATCCACGAGTCCTTAGCTCAACCGCTGCTTCCTTTGCTAGACGACAGCACAAAGGCTAAGCCCCCGCTTGGAGCCCCACTTCACGGGTTATTAGATAAGGGCCTTTCCAGGGGCTCCTTTTCCCACTTACCTGTGATATTAGGTGGGGGGACTGGAATAACCTAGATAAATGAACCCAAACAAATCCGAAAGCCCACCCTCTTTTACCTCCTTGCCCTCCAACACACAAGCCTTTTCTCTGTAAGCAATGCCAAATAACTAGAAAACAGATTTGGATTTCATCTTTACAGTCTTAGTTTCACTTCAGCTGCAAACCAGAACCAAGCAAGAGAAGGGAACACAAGTGGAAAGAAGAAGAGAATAAAGGGTGTGACTAATCCTCACAAATAGAAAAATAATATCCTCATCATTTAATGCTAAGAACAATTGACAACCCAGCTCCAATGACTTCCGATTCTTTGGTAACTGTAAGATGAACCAAATGTTCGCTTCCCTGCATGTGGGTGTTTTCAGCGTGTGGTGAATTCACAGCCCTCGTGAGACATACTGAACGCCCCCTCCCCAGAAAAGAAAGAAAAGACCACTATAGACAGTAAGCCACCATAGGCACAAATCTGCGAGACTCCCATCTACATCCTGCCTTATAGGAAAAGCCCATTTTTGGCTGGTGATCAAGAGAGATTTCACAGCTGTATTTATTACTCTATGTGTAGCTTCAAAAACAGTAGAGAATCCTCAGTAACTCCGGGAGAAGCAGCTCAGGTGTACCTGGAATCTATAGAAAACACAGAAAGAGATGCAGTGCCAGGGAGCCGGTGGTGGGAACGTGGGTGGCACCGTTCTTGGTAAGTGTTTCACTTTTCACATCGGAAACGCGCTCTCCGTATCCCATGCCCAACCAAAAAGGAAACTCTGAAACCTACTCACAAGTTAGTGGGCACATCTTTGGTCAATCTCCAGAGAATAGCAATGTTCGACATAGATCAAAATTCTGCATGCCCATTAACACAGAGACGAGCTTCATAAATAATCCTTAAGACGCTCTTTAAAGCGTGTTATTGATTTTGGCCCTGCTGGTTCCAAAGCCTGGTATCAGATATGCCTCTTGGAACAGCCTTCAAACTCTGACTTCCCCTCCTTTTAAAATGTGTACAAACTACAATAATCTCTCTTTTCCCTTTTATTGGGGGGCCGTGATAAGAACCTGATGCAAATTAAAATACCAAATCACTGGATGTGACAAAAGACTCCGGCAACACCCACTTGTCAATAATAAGAAATTAAAGCAGTACTCTACTGAGCACAGGGCTGACCTAATTTCCTACCATACAATTTAAATTTTCTCTCACCTTCTTTAGTTTCAAGTAGTGTGCAAGGTTATTATAACTGCCTCAGAGCTGTTCCCGCTGTCAGTGCTGGAATAATCAGACTTATTGGAATTGCTTTTTTAGTTTCTTAAAAACAAACATTAAACACTTACAAAAAGTGACAAATTTCTACTTCTCTGGGAGGGGGGAATGGCAGTTGCCTAATTAAAATAAGATTTCTTCTGCTACCACTGTTATTGGGTACTGAAAATATTCCAAACAGTTGCCTTTTTAAAAAATATCTTTCCACTACTTCCCAGGGAGGAAACTCATCATTATGCAGCGGTATAAAAAGGTACCGTCCTCTTGCGATTTGCAGAGGATTAGAGTTTGACTTCATATATAATCTGGAGTCCATTGATTCACACACACAAAATCATTTCCCTTTAATCTGGGGATCAGACTCTTTTTCTAGAGGAACCTTGGCATTTGCATGCTGAATGTTGAACTTGGCTTGCACTGCTGGAATACTGGCAGGGTGGGAATGGGAAAATATATTTAAAAGTTTCTGCTACCTTGGGGAGGGAGTTGGGGGGGGACACGGGTGTCAATTTGGGCATCAGAAATCCTATTCTAGTCCCCACTTCTTGTTCCCTGGGATATTTAACATTTTATTCTGTTTGGCTCAAGCCAGGCCAAAGATGATTGCCTCGGTGATTGTGCCAGCTGTTACTGGTCCTCCCTCTATTTGCTTTTTGGGCTTAAGTCCCACCCACCCTCAACTTTGGCCAAAGCAATTTCACTTCAGGGTCGTGTCCAATCCAAGATCAAACAACGCAGTCTGAAACCAATTCCACGGTGATCAAGGGTCAGAGACCTTTCACATAACCGTGTTGTTTCATTTGCTCCTCTAGCTTCTCCAAGAGCAACTGAATCCTGCAAAAGAGGGGATGTGGCACAAGGAAATAAAAAATCCAGGCAAAAGAGAAAGGGTGATGGGGGGTGATGAGGAGAGGTGACAGGGCTAACAAAGCAGGGAGACCAAGAGGAGCTTTCTAGCCAGGGAACAATGTAGATTTCACTTAAAGACTTTGGGTTGCCACTTAAATCAGATGCACTTTTTTTTCATGATGTCAAAGCATTTGATAATTAATATTATGCCTCCGTCAGGCAACTGAACCTTTTCAATTTCAGCTTGAAACTTAACTTCAAATTTAACGGAGATAAACTGTTCTGCCCTTTTCGTTGCTAAGATCAGATGTGGAATGACAAACTTCGTTTAAAGACTAGCACAGACACCTGGAGAAACCCGAGAGAAGGACACCCAGAAATGATTGCACACTCAACCCCAAAGGGCAAAACAAAAAACCACCATAACAAAACCCTTGATCCTCCCTGTATGTCAAATCCTGGACTTCTGGGCTTTAACTGCTTTTTCTCTCTTTCCTGATTTCTGCGAGTCGTGGGGACATGGAACAAATACAGTAAAAAAGCCAACAAGGGGAACGTCAGTTGGAATCCGCGGAAGAAATCAGGCAGAAAGTTGACCTTTTGGCACTTGCAGTGCAATGGAAGGTAAAGCCCTGCGCGCCCCTTCCCTCCGAGAGGTCGGGTGACGATTTAGGAACAGCCTGCCTGGCTCACGTCCACACAACCCGGGAAGGAGCAAAAAGCTCCCGCAGCCCCAATTCCCGCGTGGGGAACGCGCTGTCCCCTCCGGGTACGGCGAGAAATCAGCTTTTTCTCTCCGAGCCCATTCCAAAGCCAGAGGAAGGGGGCTCGCCGCAAGCCGGGCGCCGAGGGGCAAGACCCGGGGAGGCACCTGCAGCGGCTCAGCAAGGAACCGCGGGGGAGCTTCCCCGACGCCTGGCCGCCCGGCGTCCCGCCGCTGCGCTTGTCCAAGTTTTGGCCGCCCGGGTTTGCCCCTCGCTCGTGCCACAAGTGCACGGACTGCGGCGACCCGAGGGGACCGTGATGCACTTACCCTTTGAGCTGCTCCCTCATGGCTGCAAGGGCTCGGCGGTCGAAACAAGGCGCGAGCGGAGGAGTGAGCTTCCCAGAGCCGCCGGGCTCCCCGAAAGTCGAGCGCCGCCGCCGCCCAGGCTCGCAGCTGAAAGCACTGCGGAGGAGCCGGCGCGGGCTAGGAAGCAGGCGGGCGGGGAGGGGGCGCTGCAGGCAGACGGGGCGGGGCCGGGCCGGGCTCCGCCCCCACCTTGCGACCTGGGAACTCAGGCTCCCAGAGACCCGGCAGTGGGGACACTGCCTCGCCAAACGGAAAGGAAAAAGAAAAGACAGACGGAGGCAGGAATTTAAGGTAGTTCTAGGAACCTGAAAGCCCCACATAGCCCTGCCAGCACCGTCTTAAAACCTCCAGCAAGACTACTTGTTGCCTAAATAAATGACCTAGGTGTAAATGACCTCATTGCAGATAATTAAGTGTGTGGGCTCAGAGTTTTCTTTTTCAGAGAACGAGAAAAATCACAGAGTTCTCCCCGCTGGGCTTTCCCTGAATCCAAGATTGAAGTGGTAGGGCTACTAAGGACATAAAACTCAGGTTATGCTCATCCTGGGCTAAACGAGCTTCTTAGGAAGCGTTTGTATTTGTGAAACAGCTGTGGGTCTCAAAATGGAGAAGGGCAGTATCAGCATCGCCTGCGAACTTTTGATTAATAAGAATGCTGGGGTCTCAGCCCAGACCTACTGAATCAGAAACGGCAAACTGAAGTTTGAGAACCACTGATTATAGGCTCTAAAGAAAACACCACCACCACCTATGGTGTGGCACGGTTTGTTTAGTTTTGTGTTTTTTTTGGTATTCGAGAAATCTAAAAGGAAACCATTTCCAATGGAACATTTTATCGGAAAAGTGGCAGGGACAGTTCAAATACTGCTAATCTTAGAGTTTGCTATATGAGGATGCAGGTTAACTATGCAAAATTATTTCAAGCAAGGAAATATTCTGAAAAGAAGAAAACCTTCATTAGCACAGTAAGTTTTTGCAACCTTCACATAATATCTTCGATTAGAGTCCCCAGAGTATTTTAAGATAAACTCCCTTTGTGGTTTCATTGTCCCTCTTTGTCCATTTATTTTGTGGGCCTGCTTTTCTTTTTATCTTTTTTCAACTACTTGCCTTTCACTCTCTTCCACTTCAGTTTACAGTTGAAAACATGTCCCCCTTTTTCTTTTTAAATATCCTCTTTTTGGCTCAACATTCCCCCCCCCACCCCCTCTGTAGAACGTTCGAGCTAAAAGGACTGTGGACATCAATCTCCCTTTACTGTCTGCTACAGCACGACAAAAGAGGCAAAAAATAAAGTATATGAGCAAAAGGGAAAGGGGGTGCCAAGTTTCTTCATTCCCCTTGACAAACCAAATAAAAATGTAAATGTTATCACTAAAGACTTGTGCATGTAGGTAGGATTGGTTTTGCTATTTTAAAGCAAATATAGCAATTCTGCTGGCATTTGGCCTCATAAATTGAGACTTCTTAATGCTGTCTTTTAGCAATTTTGAGCCAGTGAGTGGTGGAGGCAGCTTCTATTATGGTCTGAGGGGGGCACACTAGGATTCCCTTTGGGTGAGACTGTCCCTTGGTCCAACTACAGATTCTAGGTCTACCCCCATCTTGGTGGGGGGAGAAGGATTAGTATTCTGTGATGAGGAAGTTGTGGTCTTTGCTATTAATCAGTGACTAATCTCTGTCAATGTGGCAAATCTCTTAAATACTGTTTATGTTTATTTCAATGAAAAGACATAAACCTCACAGCATGGACATTTGTACACATCAGAAATCAATCAGTTAAAGATTTGCAACACCTGTGCTTTGTCATGCTTCTCCTTTCTAATTATTTTTGTTTGTTTTACACTCTGAAATTAACCACTGAAGATGCAGGCCTGCTGATAGGTTTCTCTAAAATATAAATGTTCAAGTCGTTTTTCCTCACTGTTCACTGAGGAAACAACTAGGAACAATTCGTTGGACAACAAAAAAAGAATGGAAAATAAGAAATCACTATTCAGATTTTCTCCCTTAAATTTGACAGATGGCAATCCTCAAAAATACATCTTTAAGTCCTTTTTTAGACTGGAGTTATAGGCACTTGAAGACGTGTTCCCAACTCTTGATGTTATTTTAGAAATTAAATACTCCAAGAGTTATTAAGAAATGACATGGGCAACACACTGTTTTATTGTCAGTATTAGTTAGATGATGAATTTTGCTTATGAGGAAAAGGCATTAAGAAAAGAAGGTAATATATAAATCTTCATTTCACAGATAAATTCTATGATGATGCTATGTACGAAAATACATTGTTTGTAGTAGCTGTCATTACTGTTTTGGTGTGAATCAGAGACATGAAAGGAACATGGGGCTCTGCCACCAAAAAAGACAAGTTGCAGTTCTGCCCCAGAATTTACCAGGAGCTACCCTCGTGAGAATGTGACAGTGCAAGGACTGAACCAGGGAGTTTTGCTCCAAGGCCTATGCCACTCTACCATGCTGCCACGGGGAGATGTGGCCTCTTTTATTGTGGGGGAAGATCTGTATTTTTTTTTTCTTCTGTGCTCGTACGCAATCTCACTGCTGTCTGACAGCAGAGGAGGGTAGGTTTGCTACAAAGAGGATTAAGGAAGGAATGAGATGGAGTAAAGTTGAGGAAAGTGACCCAGTAAATTCCTCCACAGCCAAAACTCCAGTCTTTAAACCACTTAAATGTTGCACGTACTTAGAAAAACGTAGACCTCTCTGCCGTAAGAGACTGTACTGGATATCCCCTCAGTGCCCCCTCCAGCTCTATTCTCTGCCCTTCTCCACTCGCTCTGCGCCCCAGGAGACTGGGCCTCTGGGGATGTCATCAGTCAGTCATCAGTCAGGCTCTCGGTGGCCCTTTAGCTTCCTTTTGCGTTCAGCCAACGGGAGGAAAAGCCTACAGCTGGAGATAAAGGGCAGGAGGAGGGAGGCTTGCAGTTTACTCCTCAAGCTCCCTCCTGTTGGCCTTGGACCTGGCAGTGGCTGAGTTCCTTTACCCACCACCACAAGCTGGGCCATCATTTCTACAGCAACAGCATTTTCCAGGTTCTCCCTTTGCTTTTGTTCTTCCCCCGACACTACTGCTCAGGTTTTTGTAAATAGCCTTTTTCTTACATTCTTTTCAAGTACCACTTTTGCATGTACCATCTATTTCGCCCAGGCTCCTGACCTAACAGGGACCCATTCAGTCAAAGCCACCCTCTGGGTCACTCACTAAATTGGATGCTGAGTGGGGACCCCAGAAGGAGGAATAAGTTAACTCCACCTGTTGGAGCTGAAAAGAAGTCTGGGTTCATTCATTCAACAGCTCTTTCTAGAAGCATCCTCTGTAGGTGCAAGAGGAGCCTCTGGTCGATTGGGGGTAAAGGCAACTCAACCATTACAAATGGTGGTAACTGCAGGTGTGAAGGTAAAGAGGCCACAAACAGCTTTTTCTTTTCAAGAGCTTCAGTGGTCCATTTGATCTTTGGGAGAGAATATCCAGAGAGAGATGCAGTAGGTGGGCAAATTGAGAAGGACGCAGCAGTATGAACCAGAGCTTGACCTGTGTCCTGAAAGGTCTGAATGTGAGCATGAGTGTGGTTGTCATGTTTGCCTTTTAGAAAAAGCACTCAGAAAATGGAATGGGGGCTGGGTCAGAAGAGTCTGGAATTAGGAGACCAGATACAAGCGGACTGCAGTATGGCACCGAGGGGAGAAATAATAAGGTCAAACATTACAGGGGTCATGACTGGATCAGACCCCCGGATGGAAGAAAGGGAAGACCTTGGACCCTGGGCCTCAAGCTTGGCCACCACTCACCTCCCTGCATCTCACCACCCTGCAGTTCCGATCTGATCGGCCTTGGGCGCTGGAATTTTTAAGGGGATTCTCACAGGCAGCTGAGGTTGAGTCACTCTACTCTGGGGGGGGGGGGCAGGGGGTGAATCCCAAGCCTGGATGAGTAATGTTCAAGCCAGGAATGTCAGGGGGGGCAGGTTCAGGCAGAAGAGGGTCAGGGAGACAGGATCACTTCAGTCTTAAGCATGAAGGGTTCGAGGTGGCAGTGTGGTGTAAAAGGGAGTCGCATATCTGGGTCGGGAACACAGAGGGGAGATGTCTGGATTGGAGCCACTGGTCTGAAGTGTCAGAGCCGGAGGGTCACGGGAGTGGATGAGGCCAAGGGCAGAGGCCAGGCTGCTCCCGATGTTCCACAAACACATGCTTTTCCGTTTAGGCTGCTTGAGGCTCAGACTTAGCCCGGTTTTACCAATACAAAATGAGGAGCAGAGAGGGAAGGGAGAAAGACAGAGAATGGCTTGCCCTGAGCGCTTGCCTGGGGGTGGCCTTGAGGGACTTCGCCACCCCAGGGGCCAGCTTCCTCTTGCTCCGGGGAGTCTCCACCTGAACCGCTTTGTGTTCCCTAGCCCATCTTAAGTATAACTTGCATCATTTTCTAAAAATCATTTGGAATGTAGGTACTACCTCAGTTAAGCATAATAGGTATTTTACAGTAAAATTTCAGCATTTGAGTATTTAGCAAACGCGTAAGGATTCCACGTTCCTCTGTGCAAAGTACAAGTATGAGCCATGAACACTGAATCGGGCGTCCAATAAATGCTTAAAATGATGGTGAGCCACTGCTAGTTAGGGCAAATACTTCGGTGCACTAATTAAAATATATGCAACAGTCTCCTTAGATCCATCTGAAACCAGCATCTCCTGGATGTAAGAATCTCCAGTCAGTTCACATTAACTAGTAAATGAAGAGGACTCTACATTCAGACACAGAGTACTTCACACCCACACAAAAGCCTATTTTTCCAGGCCCTTCCCCTGCCGGGAGACAGAGTAAGCCAGGCTGAGGAAAGTTCTCGGAGCCAGCTGCCATCCAAACCAGAGATTTCACCAAATAGGTTCCAAATCAAGTCAAATTCAGCTTCCCTCTCACGCGGTTTGCTTTTAATAAGATTTTTCAAAGCTTCCCAGAACCACCTATATCACACCGAACATCTGAAAAGATGTGAAGTTTAGCATCTTCACTAAAATAAAGCCACACTTCATTAACCTCACGGACCAGCAGTTGCTTCCCGGGAAAGAATTCGGGTACCTATTAGCCTGCCAGCTATAGCCCACCCCTTGTAAAGCAAACACAGGGCCTCCTGCTAAAAATGAGTAACCAGTTAAGGTGGTTCCAGCAGACCGAGGCCAGCATTCCCGGTCTACCTTAACGATGACTCAAAGCTGTAACTATCTGCCGGTCTACCTTAACAATGGCTCAAAGCTGTAACTATCTGTCTGCCTTTCCCAAACAATTGTGCCAAATAACAGGAATTTCAAAACTAGGCAGAAATTCTGACACTCTGCATAATCTCCCTTCCTCTTCAGCTACAAATAAGGCTTTGTATTCGATTAGACTCACAGCAGGTGAAAACCCCAATTAGCGAATTCATTCTGGGGCCTCTTTCTACCTTCCTCCCACACACCAGTTAAAAAAAAAAATAAGGCAAGTCTCAGTCTTTTCTGAGATCACAAGTAAATTAACCCTTGGATCTACCCAATTGAGCCCTTTAAAACATAAAGAATTTTCACAAGAAAATGAGGGGATGCCGAAAGATCTGTCCTTCTTGACTTCATAATGGGGCTTACAGAAAATTCTATTTTGCTAGATGTCATTGTTTTCTTTAAATCCATAAATGCTCAGATTTTCTGATCTAGAAATTACAGTTTTTCTTTCTACCTGAAGACTCACAAAGCCAATATTATCTAAAGAATGATTAATGGACAGTCTGCTGCAACAGAGAATGATTTTTAAGTTATGTTCTTATTTTGGTGTATTTGAGATGAGAGAAAATATTAAATTTTAGTTTTCACAGTATGCTTTGGCCTTAGGAGGTACACAAAGTCTATATTTCATACTTTGTAAATATTTATTTGTCAAAGGAAATTCATAATTGGACAAGGATACAGGTTTGGTTTGAACTTTCAAAAAGAAGCAAGCCAGCTTTACTTCTTAGAGTGATTTACTCACACTTTGTCAATTGCTTCTCTGGAAATAATTCACAACCCAGTTTTATTTATGAGCATATGATTAAAAAAGAGCAGCTTTGTCTTTTTTAATTGTTTTAGTCCTGTCACTTTTCTTGAAACAAGTCGTAGGACTTATTATCCACAAGAAAACACTGAACATATATCAAATAGCAACGTAGATTTTAGAAGTAGTCATTTGTTACTGTCAGAGGTTCATTTCATTTTGAGGCTTTTTAATTAAAATGCAAAATTCTACATTCATGCCTGCCTAAATTACCCATTCTGAAACACTCAAATTTCATAAAAAAATGCTAAATGCTAATATAACCATTTTTAATACTTATGACTTGGTTCTTAAGATTGGGGGGGAAAGTAAACAAAGGAATTACCAGTCAATTAAGCCAACAAAGAAGTCATCCTAAATTGAACCAGGTAAGGAAAATTTAATATTCAAATGCTACTGAATGAAGATACCAGGGTTTGTTTTTTTTCCCCCTTCCTTTGAGATGAATATCTACTAGAGTCAAAAGCAGCTTCTTAATCTTCAGCAAGCATAGCTGTAGCTGAGCGTTCTGGCGGAGGCACTAAGCTAGCAAGGCAGAGCTCCGGACCAATTCTGCCCCTTAGAGGCCAGTCACTTAACCCATGTGGAGCTCTGTGGACTCATCTGTAAAATTCAGCTACTACTGCATAGGGCCATGGTGCGGGTCAAATGACATAAGGACTAGGAAAGCGACCTGAAGGCTGGGGGATGCAATAGTAATACAAAGTAGCCCGTGGGGCAGTTACAGTTCCTTAAAAGAAAACCCAGTATGTCCAGGAATACTTTTGGGAACACAGCACAAGAAAAATTCAGCTTAGTCTCACTTGCCATTTTTAGGCTGCTGTATGAGGGGAAATGAGCGGGCTCAGAGTTTGTCTTGTCTTTTTAGCAATTTGCAGAAGGAACCTTTCCTTCTGTTTTGTACATCTAAGAAGGAAGAAGTGGGTAAACTAAAGTAAGATTTTTTTTTTTTTTGCAAGAGAAATCAGTAACCACAAGCCTGAGATAGAAGTAAAATTTACACCCTTTCACTATCTTTCTTGGGGGCCGTGAAAATATCCATACTAGTCACACATGTTAAAAGGTGTATTCACATTCATATTGTCGGAGAGCAGCGCCCTGGAGTAGTGAGAGAACCTGTGAATATTGGTTTTGCAGGGGACGGTGGGAAAGATCCCCTCCACCCTGAGGGAGAAGTCCCCTTGGTGGCAGGCCTTCAACAGCCAGGATGTGACCGGAACTCCCCATGGAGAGACACAGACGGACACGGATGGACGGACACGGATGGACGGGAATTCGTAAAGGGGGAAATGGAGGTTAAAACCAATTTAATCACTTAATGATTTACCAAAGGCTGAAGCTTGTACTCCAGCTCTGGCTTCTTTTTGTCAAAGCTTTGTTTTTTTGTGTATTTTTTTTTTTTTTGAGATAAAAGGAAAATATGAATGCAAGGAATTTTATTCACATATCTCTGAGAACGTTTTTTTATGTGCTGTACCTAGAATAAGTTTCTTGTGCATATTCCCCTATATTCATTTCTTTAGATGACCGTGATCATGATGTATTTATTGGACACTTACATATGTCTTTGCCTATCAGTTAAACTCTTTTCACTGTTCTTTACTATTTGTAAAGCCTAGAAAATGTTTGGAGGATGGACCGGGAAATAGTTTAAAATTTCAGCATTGTAACCAGATTCCACTATTCGGGCCGCCCAAATATGGCATAGACTTTAAGGAGCTTAGAATCTAGTGAAGTGGGAGGGGGGAGGTAGAACATGAGGAAACAGTATCAGATAGACTGTAAGTACAGAAACAGACATAAAAAAGGAAGCAAAAGGGAAGAGTGGTTTAACCTATTCGGTTTAGGGAACACACATGTCAATGAAGAGTTAACTAGGCTTAAATCACCAGGTTTCATGCATGTTTTCGTTAGTATATTACGAGCAGAAGCAAGTTTCTTAAGTTGACTCTGTGAGCTAATCTCTCATATTAATAATTTACTGAAGCACAGATTTTTAAATGTTAACATACTGCTGTATTATAAAATCAGATTATCGTCTTTTTGGGATTCAAAAAAAGTATTGGGCCAATATTGGCTTTTGTATCTCAGGAAGGTTAATATTCAGAAAATACTACTGTCCCAGGGCACCTGGGTAGCTCAGCTGGTTAAGAGTCTGACTTCTGCTCAGGTCTTGATCTCAGAGTCCTGGGATCAAGCCCAGCCTCAGGCTCCCTGCTCAGCAGGAGTATGAGATTCTCTTTCTTCCTCTTCCTCTGCCTCTCCCTTGGTTCCTGCTCATGCTCTCTAATAAATCTTTAAAAAAAAATAAAATAAGGGACGCCTGGGTGTCTCAGTGGGTTAAAGCCTCTGCCTTCAGCTCAGGTCATGATCTCAGGGTCCTGGGATTGAGCCCCACATCGGGCTCTCTGTTCAGCGGGGAGCCTCCTTTCCCCACACTCACTGCCTGCTCTCTGCCTACTTGTGGTCTCTCTCTGTCAAATAAATAAAATCTTTGAGAAAAAAAAATACTACTGTCCCTACTAGAATATCAAATCACATTCTTGAGTTACCATCAAGACTCTAGTGTGGGAATCTACATCCTCATGGGTTGACTTGCTCTCATCCCTTAGAAGCCTTTCCTTTTATGATGGAAAGACAAGAAAAAAAATTGGCATCACCCGTACTTGTGAAGACTATTCTTTTAAAAAGAACTGGGTTTGTAGTGGGAATAAGCAAGCATGGAGAAGAGGGTATGGAGCAGAATGGAACTGTAGGCCAAGTAGACCACCACAATAGTCCAGTTAAGAGAGGATGAACAAAATGGCTGTGGGAGTGGGAGATACAGGCTTCCAGTTATGGAATGAATAAGCCACAGGAAAAAAATGTTCAGCAGAGGAAATAGAGTCCATGGTATTCTAACAGCATTGTCTGGTGACAGATGGGAGCTACACTTGTGAGCACAGCCTAACATAGAGACTTGTCCAATTGCTATGTTAAACACCTGAAGCTTGTGTAACATTGTGTGTCAACTCTACTTCAATAAAAAGAAAAGCAGATCCTTTGGGCTATAAGTATCTTTGGAAAAAAAAAAAAAAAAAGAAAAAAGTAAGGGCCAGAGAGAGAGGATAAAAGCCTGAACTCAGAAAGTAGCATTGGGAATTGGCGGTGAGGTTGAACTCAAGACAGGTTACAGGATACAATCAATTCTACTTTTCAACCAGTTGGATTTCATCCCTTTCTGGAGGAAAGGGAACACTCTAGGATTTTTGATAATGGTTCCACTAGCTGAGTATTCATATCTGTGTATATACTATGTATATATTTATACCTCGTATTGTTCCATAAAGGTTATGGGGCAACTTAGAAGGATGAATAAATTTCAAAAATGAATAGATGAAATCCAGGATGAAGAGAAGGTAAATAAAGCATTAAGAAGGGAGGAAAAGTCAGAACACAGATTTGAAGATCATCGGGCTTGATACAGTTAGTAAACTTTAGCTGCACACAAGGCTTGGAGGACAGGGAGACATGGAGTAACTGGAACTCTCCTGCTCTGCTGATGGGAATGTACACCGGTCCGACCATACTGGAAAACTGGCCGAATGCATACATGCTGAACACATGCATACCGGATGACCCTGAAATGCCACTCCTTGATGTATTTCCGAAAGGGACATAAACATAGATTCACCAAATGACAGTTTAGAATGTTTCTAACATCATTCTTCGTATCAAGTGTCAATCAGCAATAGAATATATAAATCATAGCGTGTTCATACAATGGAATATGATATAGCAATGAGAGCGAACAAGTTCATCCGACACTATGGATGAATGTGAGTTTTAAGAAGCGAGACACAAGAGAGTGCAAGCTGTATGATTCCGTTTACGTGAGGTACCAGAACAGGCCAGATTAATTTATGGTGTTCACATTCAAGAGAGTGGTTACCCTTGGAGGGTGGGTAATGATTGGAAGGGGGGGGGCCAGGGGACTTCTGGGGCCAGGAATGTTCTGTTTCTTGATCTAGATGCTGGTTACGGAGGTGTGTTCAGACTGTGAAAATTCATTGTACTGTCTACTTCAGATTAAACCTTTTTCCATATGTCAATATTTTCAATCCAACCTTTTTGAAAAGGGGTTCTAGTCTGGCTTTGGGCTTTCTGGATGCCGAAGCAAAAGAAAAAGGGTAAGAGGAAATATCATCGAGTTTATTATTTGGATTATTGATAAGAGGAAAAGAACATAATTCTGTAAGTGAAGCAAACCAAAATCTCAATTCTGCTCTAAGATCTAAATAAACCAAGGAAATTGGTTTATTATTCAACAAACCGTGCTTTTTGAAGAGCAACTCTCCCCACTGAAATAGTGCCTGATGGAGGCCTGATCACGTGTCCTGGTTTCAGTGTTTATTCTTTTATTCTCTCGTTTATTTTTCTCTCAATTCTGCTCTTAGATCTAAATAAACCAAGGGTCTGACGGCCCTGAGCCAAAGCCATCTTACGGGAATCAAAGCAAAGTGAGCCGAGAATACCGCTTGCTCATGGCTGGGCCTGAGTTAGCGATAAAGCACGGTATGGTATTTTTCCAAAGTGTACGTCATGAACCACTCATAGGTCGTGAAATCTATAGAGTGCATCATCATGGATATTGTTTTTAATGACAAAGAAAAGAATAGAAAATATGAGAATGGATTATACATTAAGGATAAGTAATTCTTTGTGATACTTTTTTCCACATATAAACACAGATATATATTTATAGAGATGACATGTGTGCACACGTGTGTGTGTTTGCCCTGGGATGATATATAAAGTGTAATTTCTACTGTGGATTGGTCAAAAAAACAGGAAAGCTAGAGACTTCCACTGCATGGAGGAAAAGAATGCATACCTATCGGACAGGTACGCATAAGTAGACTCGGAAATAAGCTGGGGGCAGTCAGCTTACAGTTTTATTCTCTGGTGAGGGTTGGAGCCTTACAAGAGACTAGAAGGGCATTACGAGCTTAAGGAGGGGGACCAAGTTAGGGAGGCTTTCATCAGATCTGAAGTTCTAGCCACATGAAGCGCTGCTGGGAGCTGAGGATTCGCCTGGAGCTTTAGGGAGTGTCTTCTCTGCCAGGTGTTCATTGAGGGGACCGTGTGAGCCTACGCTCAGAATCACCCAGCCTTTTCTTTCTATTCCAAACGACATGGTGATGTTGTCACATCGCAGGAGGAAAAACATTGCTGCGAAAAGTATTGTCAAGGGGAGTAACTAGGAGTTCACCCTACTGCACACAACTGCGTGCTGCCTGTCTGAGCAACACACTGCAAAACACACACTGAGAAATCGTCCTTCTGCTCTTGCCCCCCAGCGGGACCTCCGGTGAAGCCCCTGCTAGAGGGCCCATGTTGGCCCCCTGTCTAGCCCCACAAATTGGCCGGTGTGTGTCTGACCGAATGGGGACATTTGAGAGCTGAAAGATGCCCATTGTACTTAATACCTATGAATTCATCCTATTAAGTGCTGGGGGAAATTTGATCTGAGTGTTTATAAAGACCAGCAATGACTATACTTATGCTAAAAGAAAAAAGATCCTTATACGATTGGAGGAACACTTTATTTATTTATTTTTAAAGATTTTATTTATCTATTTGTCAGAGATAGAGAGAGCATAAGCAGGCAGAGTGGCAGGCAGAGGCAGGGGGAGAAGCAGGCTCCCCACTGAGCAAGAAGCCCGATGCGGGACTCGATCCCAGTACCCCGGGATCATGACCTGAGCTGAAGGCAGCTGCTTAACCAACTGAGCCACCCAGGTGTCCCTGGAGGAACACTTTAGACAGTGTCTAGCTATGGGGATATGAAGCACAGGAACAGTCAAAATAAAAACACCTTTGAGAATAAAATTCTCTTCAAAAGAATGACTAGCCAGGAAAAAAAGAAAACAGAAAAGAAGTCATAATCCTTCTTCCATCAGTATTTAATCACAGCAGCATTCACTGAATATGCTGTAGTAATAAGTGATTAAGTATATTTCTCATTGGTATTTTTCATCTTTGAAAATCATCAGACTATAGACACTTTATTTCTACCCTTGCCTGTGAAGCTACACATCAATGGCCCAGCACAGCGTGATTACTCACAAAATAAGAATTATTTTGTGATCAGAGCACAAATGAGATCAGAGCACATCTCATTTGACCTACACCTAAATTCAGTCTGCAAAAGAACTTGCTGGTAACTTTTCTCCAACACCCTGCAATATACTGCAAAATGACCCCAAGTTCTGGCCCCTTGCTGGTAACTAGCTCTTGCCATGTGCCTTTGTATCCCCTCCCATCAGAAGCTGGAGTCATTCCCTGGCCCGTTATCTGTGATGACCCTATGACACGACTTGCTTTGGCCAATAGACAATATTAAATGTAACATAAGCAGAAACCTGACAAGGGTCTTTGGGGAAAAGCCTAGGTTACCCTCTTGGATCATGAGACACACGGATCTAGTCAAATCTGTTCCTAAAAGACAGGCTGTCAACCATCGGACAAGTAAATCAGCCCACGGTAGCCCATCCAGCCACGAGCTGACCACAGATGCATGGGCAGGCCTAGCAAAGTCCACTAGAATGGCCCAGTCCATCTTCAAAGAGTGAGCTAAATAAGCTGTGGTTGTGTTAAGGGAGCTACAAACCCCGGTTCATAGGACAAGTCTGGCCTGCAGCCCGTTTTCACAGAGCCTCCTACCCAAGTATGATATTTACAGTTTTAAAGAGTTGCACACAAAAAAAGGATATGCAACAGAGATTCTTTATGTCCCACAAAGCCTAAAATACTGACTGTTCGGTCCTTCATAGACGTGTGTGCTGCTGCCTGTGTTAAGCCATTAATTAGGGGGATGGTTGGTTCTATAGCAAAACAGAGCTGACACACAACTACTCCCAAGAAACAATGTGAGCAACTAAAACTTTCTCCCAGAACTCAGTTGATGTCTGTTTGATTTATCCTTGGTACTTGTCATCTAGTTGCTTGTTCACTGAGATAACACTTGATATGAATACAATGAACAAATAGATACATAACCCATGAGGTTATTTTTGTAGCGTGTTTCTCAAAATTATGATTTCTAAGTCGAGATAGAAGAACAAATGTACAATTTTTACCGGCTTTACTCACAACATCCCCACGCTAGAAGACAACCCAAATGTCTACCAGCAGGTAAATGGAAAAGCGAAATATGGTATCATCCAAACGACAGAAAGTTCTCTGCCATTAAAAACGAATGAACTTAACTACAGGCTGGCTAACTGATAATAAAAAAATGCTACTTTATAAAAACAAAACCAAAAAGGAGTTAACTACTGATTTTCAACTACTGATATTCAAAATCATTATGCTAAGAGTAAGAAACCATATACGCAAAAATACTGTGCCATTTCATTTATAAAAATTTTAGAAAATGCAAACTCATCCGTAGGGATAGACAGCTGATTGGCGGTTGCCAGGGGCCACGGGTAAAGGGGAGAATGGTTGGCAAAGGGGCACAAGGTTGTTTGGGGGGGATCAGAATGCTTTGTACTTTGTAGCAGTGGTTTTATGAGTGCACATGTCAAAAATCAGTGTACATCAGTATTGTACACTTTAAGTGGATGCAGTTTATTGTGTGTAAGTGATCTTTAATACAGTTGATTTAATTTTTTTGTAAAAGCATTTGTCCTAAAATCATATTTAATGTACAAAATTGTATACAAGTGGACAGAAAACGTGCATTACCCAGGATGTTTATATAAATATAGGACAGATTCAGGTCATACTGTCAGTCCCTTCTGATTAATTCTGAAAATATCAAAACATTAGATTCAGAAGTGACCTTAAAGGTTAATGAATTATATCCTCTCATCCAATATAAAATTGTCTTTAGAGGTGAAGCAATCATTTCAGCCTTGAGTATCTACTGCAAGGGGAATTTACTGCTTTTTAAGGTGGTAGGTTCCGTTTTTTGGTAGCTGAATTACAAAATTTTCTTTTAACTACCCCCACAAAATTTTCTATAATATTTACTTAGAGTTGGCCTTCTTATAACTCCCACATATGTAGCTGAATCTGTTCTCAGGGCAAAACAGGGCAAAACAAAACAAGGAAAAATAAACAAAAAACACAACAACACAACCAAAATGCAATAAAACACACCGCTTCTTGCCTTCTAAATATTTGGGGCCCTCTATTACATTCTCTTTAATACTATTTCTCTCTAAGCCAAATCTAAATACCTGGATTTACTTATATATTTTTTCTTATATAATATGGCCTATAGGTTCTTGGCTCTCCTAGGGCTATTTTGAGCAAAAAGATCCATTTAAAATGTGATGTTCAGAATGGAGTAAGTGGGATGCTTAGAGCCCCTTTTCTGCCCGTATTAATGCCATCTCTAACTGTTGTAGCATTTTAGTTTTGTAAATGCCGTATCACACTTTTTGTTCATACTGAACTCATGGATTGCTAGAAGACTCTAGGGTTTTTAAACATAATCTGATATTAATTAAGGTCTCCTTCCTCCCGTGTTTTTAAATTACTTGAGTCTAAATGTGAGATTTATGTCCTATTTAAATATATCTTCATATTTCATCTCCTAATAAGAACTGATTTTTCTAACTGATTTAAATCTATTAATATTTTGATGTATTTATGATATGAAGTATTTACAAGTTCCATCAATTTCAAATTTATTAGTAAGTATAGTGACTATCTACAATCATTCTCTCAACAAGTGAGTACCTATCGTAGATTCAGTTCTATTCAGTAGTAAAGAGACCAAAATGGATCAAAATGGTTCCTATCTTCTCAGCATTCATAGACTACAGCAGGAGACCTATGTATAAACAAACAATCACAACTCAGATAAATGCTGGTGGAAAGCTGTGCTTGCTGAATAGAGCCTTTAAAGAAGCGTTCACAGAGGTAGTGATTCCTGGGCAAAATTGGCCAGCTGCGGTCTTCAGGCAGAGGGCCAGGCTGACAAGAAGGAAGAGCTGATGGAAAAAGCAGCATCCAAGTGCAAAGGCCTGCATATCTCAAATCTGGGGCAAGGACAGTAGGCCACTCTACTGCATGGTAATCCTCATCTATCAATTGACATTCTTTGGGTGTTTTTGTTTATCAGCTGCATATTCACTCCATTACCCAGCCCACGCGTCTTTCTCTTGTTCCCAAGACTGTCAAAAGAAAACCATGCTGTAAAATCCCAAGATATACCATTGATAACATTCTTCTCATCTAACCTTCTGGAAGCCATAACACAAATGAAACTGAGGTGAATTCGTCTTGATAAGTTTTGAGGACATCATGCTACCTCCCAAGGAGTAGGTCTTTGTGAATACTCCTTATTCTTCTCTTCAAGTGTCATTTTTGAGGATTGTAGTGCTCACTAACATCAGGCTGAATGGGTTGTAATTTTTTTAAAGATTTTATTTACTTATTTGAGAGGGAGAGAGTGAGAGAGAGCATGAGCGGGGGTAGGGGGACAGACAGAGAGGGAGAATCAGGCTCCCCACTGAGCAGGGAGCTCAATTTGGGGGGGGATGCAGGGCTCTGTCCCAGGACCCTGGGATCATGACCTGAGATGAAGGCAGATGCTTAACCCACTGAGTCACCCAGGTACTTGGGTTTGTAATTTTTTAAAAAATTTATCTTATTTTTTAAGGGTCAAAATAATGTTTTCTTTTTTCCTTGTATAACATCACCACTCCCTTTACCATGTTTTCTCCAAGCCTACCACCAGTAGCTCTTTCCATGGCAGCAGAAGTAAAGTTTTAATTGCTATTAGGTGAAGAGAACACACTCCTATTGAGTGGAAAGGGGCTCTGTACCCAAACAGAGGTTGGACACTAAAATCACATGACAACACGTCTAACAAATGAGATCTGGTCGTGCAATTGATTTTAGTTTATTTTTTTAAAGATTTCATTTTTAAGTAATCTCTATACACACGGGGTTCAAGCCTACAACTCCAAGATCAAGAGACATGTGCGCTACTGAGCCAGCCAGGTGCCCCTCAATCTTATCTATCTATCTATCTATCTATCTATCTATCTATCTATCTATCTATCCATCCATCTATTTATTTTACAACAAAAGTGTTATGAGTTGAGATTGTCTCTAGGATAGTCTGGAAAAAAATCCTGTTCCCATTAAACTTGAATGAAAGTTTGGTTGGATTTATGGCATCTTAAAAGCCAGGATACTCTCCTAAAAAGCAAGGGATCTGAAGGTTGCAGACTGTATTAAATTGTTCTTCACTTATCTGTGGCCCTAATGAATTTACGACCTTCAGTAAAGAAGTGGTTGCCTATTTCTGATTAGTAAGTCAGAGTAGTTGCAGGGAAGGGATTAAGAAGGTTAGAAGAGGGGACTGTTCTGTGACTGTATTCAGTGAGCACAACTTTCCACCAGCACACAGCTGACTGAGTTGGGACTGTTTGCATCTATGTCACCTGCTGTAGCCTAGAAATGCCAGGAAGATAGGGACCATCGGGATTCACTCTGGTCTCCTTACAATGTAATATAACCGAATCCAGTGTTTCGTTGCTTTTCGTTTTTCCATTTGGTAAGTAAACGAGGTAAAACACCTAGCTGTTTTAGTCATACAGCAAAAGTAATGTTTATTTACTTTCCTAAAATTGCACTCGAATCTCCAGTTTGCATCACCCAGGAGCTTCATGTACTTTGGCGAATTTTAACTATAGCTAAATGACTGCCATATATTTATATTTAATTTTAATCTAATGTAAAGACATGTATGCAAAACAAAGACTTGGCCCAAAGCTCCCTTTATAGATGAAATATGATTATTGAACTTTACAGTAGATCATTCACTGGGGGGAAAGTTGTTGATGTACTTCTTCCCTCTACTTTTCTATCCTTTGGTGACATTGGCTATATTTTAAGATTCTGAATGCTGTAAACGAACACTTTATTGGAGCAGCATCTTTACCCACAGCAAAAAGAAATGTGCTACCTAGGACTAATAAAGTCGTTTATGGGTTTCAATGAAGAGCAAATGCAAATGGTAAAAAAAAAAAAAATCATTATTTATTAGAAGTAAACCCAGTATTTTTTTGTAAAGCAGTTTTCATAGAAGCTCTACTTATATTAGCTTTTCCTAAACCTTGCTGCAAAGTGTCAGTTCTTTCTAATATATAATCAAGGGAATTTTGTGTGGGGAAGAAAACTTCTCATCTTTGTAAAGGACAGTTAAAGGAGAGCTGGGAAAAACAAGAAAGCCTGTGCATGAGGAGTAAGCGTGAACATAGGAATCCAACGAATTCTAACCATTATTTTGAAAACATCTGGAAAAAGGGGCTTTGAGTCAAGTAGAGCCTGATTTCCAACTTTAGGCTATTTCCAAATTTAATAATCTACATTATTCTGAAAACAAAGGCAGATACACATCCTATCACCAAATAATTCTGAATTAAATTCCTCCACTGGTCTTTTTATTAAATGTCCTAACTTTTTGTACGACTCTATTGACATAGGTTTTTTTTTTTAACTTTTCTAACCAGAAGACATTTTAGTCACCTTTAATAATAATGAATTCAATCAAATTTTAGGTGAAATTTTTAGTGAAAGAGCCAAGAGAGTCTGATTAGGTTGCACCTAAAATTCCCTTTTTACATAAAAATTAACCAAAGCACAACAATTGAAATTTGGCAAAAAAAAAAAAAAAATCCTTTGGAGAAATGAAAATGGTTATGTTTTCACAGAAGAGGTTTGTATTTATAGGTATCTTTTCAACCTGGCAAATTTAAATCTAGGACATAAATTCAGACAATATAGTGTCTGAAGAGTGAGGTAAGACAAAAATATGTCCAACCCTACTTACCCCACTGAATTATTTTTTTTAAGATTTATTTATTTGAGAGAGAGAGGGAGTATGTGCACACATGTGAGCGGGGGGTGGGGGAATGGTGGGGGGGCAGAGAGACGGAGAGGGAAAGCAAATTCGGTTGAGCACAGAGCCCAAGGTGAGGCTCAAAACCAGGACCCTGAGATCAGGACCTGAGTGTAAACCAAGAGTCCGACGCTCAAACAATGGAGCCACCCAGGTGCCCCTGAATTATGTTGTTTTTTTTTAAATATGTTTTAGAAGCTGAGCGATTTCTCTCTTTTCTGAGGTTAGTTCTCTGAGGCAGATGCTACCAATTTGATAACACAGTAATTATAAAAATTTTGTACTGTCACAAAACCTCACGCTTAATTTGGCCCTGACAACTGCTCTGACTTGGTCTACTTTAAACCTTAGCCCCCATTTATTCTCTGACGTAAGAGTCATATTAAGAACCACGAACATTATGCAGAGAATGATCAGACACGTGGGCTAATTTTCGCAAAGAGTTTATCTGGAGAAGGAGAAAGGAAATGAAATATGAAGCAAGATCAAGAAAATACTGGTTTTGACCTCATGGAGGGAATGGGAGTGTTGTCAACAGACTCGTTAACACCTTCGTCCCCAAGAGGGCGGCTCACAGGTGAGAGAATATGTTCACAGCAGGTGTGGTGGAAAGACTTGTCCCGGGGAGGCAATACCTCTGCTTCAACCCAATCTATTGAGTTTCTATCAAGGGCCTGCCTCTGAGGGAAGAATAGAGAGGAGAAATAAAGTTGATGAAGACAAAGACTCCTTGGTGACAGGATCTTGAAAAAGAAGAAAGAATCAACTGAAGAGGCTCTGTGGAGCTCCAACATTTGGAATTTCAGCCTAGAAACTGAGTACCTGGTGAGCCAGAATGAGAATTCCTTCGTCACTGTGATCATCATTCCTTTTCTATCACTGCCCTGCTGAATTGTCAGAAAGGAAATGTAAACTCCTTGTTCAAGAACTGCAGTGACACAGTGTTTCCGATGATTAAGTTCTGTTCTTCCCACTCCAAGTCCCCTTAAAGATCATACGAACACCTCATATATATGTGTATAATATATATATAATATGTATGTATCTCTGTATTCTTTTTTTTCTATCACTCTCCCTCTGTCCCTCTGACACCTCACTTGGGAACGGACTGGTGCTTTGCATCTCCAGTCATTTATCACATATTGCAGAGACCTTAAGTTTTAGATGTGAAACCATTTGGTCTGTCAATCTACGTAGTAAGCATCCTTAGTGTCTTTAAAATGCTATTCTGAAGGACCATCTGCAATAAGAATTATCATTAGATGATGATAAACAGTCCTGGGGCACAGATGGAGAAAGTAATAGTATTTGAGAGCCATTTTCATGTTAATGTTATAGATTACATATTAAAGACATGTGCCAGTAATGAAGCTAAAAACAAAGAGGGTGTCAGAGAAAAGCAGTCATGCTATTGAAAGAGGTGATATAATAAGGAGAATGGCCCCAAGCCATCTGCTTTTCTTTATTTATTTTTAAAAGTTTTATTTATTTGAGAGAAAGAGAGAGCAGGAGCACAGGAGAGTGAGGGGACCGGCAGAGGGGAAGGGAGAGAATCTCAAGCCAACTACAAGCTGAACACAAACACGGAGTGGAGCCCAGAGCCCAGCCGGGTAGGGCGGGGGGTTCGGTCCCTTGACCCTGACATCATGACCTGAGCTGAAACCAAGAGTTGGATGCTCAACTAACAGAGCCACCCAGGCACCCCCTAAGCCATCTGCTTTTAAAGCTTACCACATTTTGGCTGTGGGGACCACTCCACTGTCCCTGAAGGCGCTGTTCTGAGACAACAAGGAAGTAGGCAACGCTAATAGGAACTAAAGTATTTGTCAGTAATTTTTAAAACTTTACTATGAATTGGTTTTTTCCCCCTACAAACTCCCAGAGCATACCAGAGGGATAACATAAGCTTTTCCTCCAGTTGGTGATTTTACCTTGGTCTTTTTAGGGTGCTTGGTCTTTTACTTATGCCCCAACCCCTCAATCCCTCCCATTTTGAAACTCTTTTCTAGTGCATTAAAGACAGTTCTGCCACCTCAAGATATTTACTCTGTGTAAAAAGAAGCAAATTCTTAAACACAGAGATGCTTATGAGTGGAAAAACAAACATTTCAGTTGGTTCTTTCAACCTTAGAGGTCTACCTCTGTGAGGGAAATAGATCTCCCCATATACCCTTATGTATGTAAAAACAACAGAGTTATATTAACACAAAAGGGCCTGACAAATCGAGAAACTTGGAAAATACCTCAGTCACTACCTTTCTAATTAAGGATCACCATATGCACTACAGAATACAGTCAACTTTCCACATCTGGGACCTTTAAAATGTTTTTTAGTCTTCACTTATGCACATCACAGTCTGAAGAGACCAGAAAAGCAGCATAAACCACGGGGCTCAGGATCTTAAAATGAGGCTCTCAGGTATTGATTTTCACTAATGCTCTCCTCTGAAATGGTTTCTGTCTTTTGTGCTTCCAAAATTAAAACTTTATCCTTAGGTTTTGTAATTTGGATCTTGTAAGGAGAGGAGAGGGAAGGAAAAAAAAAGTTTATGATTCAGGGGTGTGATAAACTCCAGCTGGCACATCATGAGCCTACTTATGTCAAAATAAATAAATGATCAAAAATAGTCCTATTAAAAAACAAAATCATATTGGGACTTCAGAAAATAAATATAGGTAAATCAAGTGAAATGAAAATATGAAGGCTATTAAAATTCAGAACCTGATTGATTATGTATCAGCCAGATCAAAGCCTCTGGCTGCTAATGAGCCACAGGACAGGGATCACCACCTGCCCTGTTCAGCTAGCGGCCGCGCCGGCCAAGAACAGCTGGACAAGAACACTTAGATAAAATTAGCCTTTAGAACTAGGAGCTAAGGGCGCCGGGGTGGCTCAGTTGGTTGAGCAACTGCCTTCGGCTCAGGTCATGATCCCGGAGTCCCGGGATCGAGTCCCACATCGGGCTCCCAGCTCCATGGGGAGTCCGCTTCTCACTCTGACCTTCTCCCTTCTCATGCTCTCTCTCACTCTCTCTCTTTCCTAATAAATAAATAAATAAATAAAATCCTAAAAAAAAAAAAAAAAAAAAAAAAGAACTAGGAGCTAAGTTTTTTCACCTGCTTCTCAGTTCTGCATCTTTATCACTCATGCCAGAAGTAAAAAGCTTTTTCTATTTTGATGCTGTTTTTGCCTTGGGGAAAAGGCAGCTTTGAACACCAATATTCCCAGTATTGCTCCCAAGTAACAGAAGCTTGTCTCCTAGACCTGATAAGCTAAGATGTCAGATGCACTTGGGTTTTCCTGCCACTGGCTCATCATGTGCTCAATTTGAGCCACTATTAATTCTTTCAAAAGCAAGTTGAAGTATAAATCCTCAACAAAAGCCAAATTATTGGAAGAGATCATCATGTCATTGGAACCTATTCAAAATAACAAGAGATATGCACACCTGGAAAGTTGATCAAATATTTTCTTTAAAAGATTTTATTTATTTGAGAGAGAGAGAGAGAGAGAGAGAGCGAGCAAGCGCACAAGCAGGCAGAGCAGCAGGCAGAAGGAGAGGGAGAAGCAGTCTCCCCGCTGAGGAGAGTGCCTGGCATGGGACTTGATCCCAGGACCCCGGGATCATGACCTGAGCCGAAGGCAGACACTTAACCGACTGAGCCACCCAGGAGCCGCCGATCAAATAATTTTGATTCAAGATGGTCGATTAAAAAAATGAGGCACAGGACGATCTTTATTTGGTGCTCTAAGTTGTCTTAAAGTCTGCAATCTGTTTTGAGAGTTATAAACTAAGTGAATGGGCAAATCAAAAATAATTTCCTGCCTCGCTGCTCCCAGTCTGGTCCCCAGACCAGCTGCAGCATCACCCAAGAGACGGTTAGAAACGCAGGATCTCGGGTCTCACTCCACAATGACTGAGTCAGAATCTGAAGTTCAACAAGATTTTCAGGTGATTCATATGCACATTAAAATTCCAGCAGCAATGTTTCTCTGTGTCTAATTGGAACTTCTTTTTCTTTGTTCTGTTTGTGAGGAATTCTTTTGTCGCATTTTAGCACAAACCAGAACCAAGGAAACAGGGGTATCCAAACAACAAAGAGGTAGGGTATGCCTACTGTGTACAAGTGTAGCCCACACAGACTGTACGTAAAGAGAAGGTTCAGCATCGGGTACTGGAGGGGACCTCTTGATGTGAGGACATCTGTACATCTATAGAATGGAATAGCCTTATTTTCTTCATTAGCCTCTAATCTGAAAGTTTCTCTATCTATGAAAAGGAACTGAGAACAGAATCCTTCTACTGCCCAATGTAAGGTAGAACCCAGGAGAAAGGAAAGGAGGGGAGGGGAAGAGGGGGGAGGAGAGAGAGAGGGAGGAAAAACCAGTAGAGAAACACAGAAGAGACAGAAAACATTTTAGGTGGCAAATAACCGGCAGTGGACACTTTGTATAATGTACTGGAAGTAGCCCGGCTTAGCCGGTTGATGAGGAATCCCTATTTCAAACGCACACTTGGAGCCCATATAGACAGAGACCAAGAATTCTTGTCAGTGAGTATTGAAAGGTCTGAGAGAAGAAAGCACCATATGCAGCTCAAGATTGGAATAACGCACGATGAAGAGACTCAATAAAAAGGGGATGTTGGGGGGAAATGTGTAATCTATAGCAGGACTGGGATAAAGGTTCTTTTTCTGATTTGTCTAGTTCCTACTAAAGAGGAACTGAAAGCTAATAACAGAATGCCCTGGTATGCATTTAGGCAGAGGGACATTTATTTGATTTTTTAGTTATACGCTTTTGCATCTAGTCAGGCTTCAGTTAAGTGTACAGCAAATGGAAAATCATTCTCATCTATATGGCACGAGTTTAGTCATTCTCAGGGAATCTCTTCTGATGTCTTGAAATCTCCAATTAAAGACTTCTTTAAATAATCCATTCACAAACACCGATGGATCCCTTCCAATAGATAAATCTCTGAATGAGACAGTCCTCAAAATGATAGCCAGTGTCAAGATTCTAGTGTTCAAAAAAGAGAGCACTCAGAGGTCTCCCAAGCCAACTGAATGAATGTGCCAACTTTAGCCTTGACAGAAAGGAGAGAAAAGGACTGCTTCAGAGCAGGTGGGAGAAGGATAGAAGTAGAAGGAAAAAAGGAAGGAAAGGAGAATGATTTAAGAGGGAAAGAGACGGTAAGACGTGTAATGGTTGGAACCTGGACACAACTCAGGGAACAGAACCTTAAAACAACACAAGAGTGTGTTTGTTTCTCTCAAAATAGAAAATTCCATATACCTTACGCAAGAACTTCTCTAGTTTAGTCTGTATTATCTACTTAGGGCAGGTAGGCCAACCGGTATCTTCAATCTTTTTCAAAGGCCTGAAACCTAGGTGCATCCAGGAATAAGCAAGCCCTTCCCTTTACTACCTGCAAGATAAAGCTGGTCAATTGTTGAGTGAATTTTACGTCAGTCAAAGAAAGTAATGTGGGTAGGTCGCCAACAATTTATCAGATAACCAAGCACAATCCCATTAAGATAACAGTAATACTCTCGAATTGAAGACTTACAGAGCCATATAGAGGTGGCTTTTGTCTGGAAAGGACACAGGAACTGAATAATGTCAGCAGTTCTCTGCCACTGAGACTTAAGACAAACCAAAGCATTTCGTGTGTGCTTTGCCCATTTTATCAGAAATAACAGGTGATTTTATTACATAGAATCCATTTCAAAATGCTAGGAATAACTGCCCACTGCCAACTTTAGAAAAAAGATTCCTAGTGGAATAATCAATTTTGTGCTGTTCTTATTTATTCATTTACTCTAAGATTTAAAATGAATAAATAGAAAATTCCCACATCTTATTTTTAGGCCTTGGGGATGCATAACTGGTACTAACATTCTTTACCAACTTTCTTGCTCTTATTGGAGAAATACAAAATCATAAAATGTTAACATTCTGATATGCAATTGTAGTTAAATGTTTACTCTAATTGACAAGACAGACACAATTGTGTTTATTTGGTTGTTTTGATTGTACTAAATGGAGCATAAATTCTAATTTTGTTAGTTCCATATCTAATTAAAAAAGTAAATAGAACCTTTCAGGTTATGTTTCATTTCCTAATTTGCCTAACAGACACCTCAAAAAAAAGGAAAAGTGGAAAATATGCACAAGTGTAGACAAGGCCTGGGTGCCCACAACTGTCTTACCCAGACTTGCGGAGTGTCTCACAAAGAACAAGAGCAAAGAGTACCCAGACTTAAGCTAGAAACTGCTGGATTCAACCGAGACTCTACCACTGTGTGATGTTCAAAAAAAGAAATCACTCCTACGGTCTGAATATTTGTCTCCCTGAAATACTTACTTTGAACTCTTCCTTCCTGAAGGTGATAGCATTAGGAAGTGGGGCCTCTGGGAGGTGATCAAGTCATGAGGGCGGAGCTCTCCCGAATGGAATTAGTGTTCCTCCAAGAGAGGTCCCTGGCCCCTTCCTTCCCAGGAAGACGCCACTAGGAATCCGTGACCAGAAGGTAGGCCTCATCCGCCCCTGCTGGCGCCTCCATCTCGGGCTTCCAGCCTCCAAAGCCTTGAGCAACACTTTCTGTTTTTTTGTCAGCTATCCAAGTCTGTGCTATTTTGTTGTAAACAGACTAAGACAATCACATAATCTCTTTAAGTATCAGTGCTACCGACTATAAAATGGGAACAAGCAACCTATCCTACATCCTTCTGGTGCTCTTTTAAGATGAAATGAGATCCTGTGCGTGCGTGTGTGTGTGTGTGTAATGCAGCTTATAAACTAGAAAATCAAATAAACGGTTATTTTGTTTTTAGGTTTCTAAAATTTATAAAAAGATTACTTAACTCTATATATCAAATACAGTCACTTAGATGATTATTTTATTGTTATTTTACATTTTATATTATTTTATTATTGTTCTTTCATTCCAATTTCTTAAATTTTCCCTAGGAGTGCAGATAAATAGGGAATGTCTTTCATAATGGTCATAGTAATGAGATAATACCTAATTTTCAAAATAGCTCAAAAATTACTTTAGGCACATGTTAATTATCCAAACAACACAAACTGTTTTATGTCAAATTTAGTTTGAAAATGGCTCGAGGGGTGCCTGGCTGGCTCAGTGGGTGGTACGTGCGACTCTTGATCTCAGGGTCATGAGTTCGAGGCCCATGATGGGTGTAGAGTTACTTACTTAAAAAAAATATCTTAAAAAAAAAAAAAAAAGAAAACGGTTTTGACTGTTCAAAGTTCTTGTATTTTTAGTTTGCTGTTTTATACTTAAAATTATAGACTACAAGGACAGCTGTCTTTATGTATCTCCGTGGTCCCCACCTGTCTGGTATAGTGACACTTGTAAACCTTTGAATGAGAACAGCTTAATTCTAATCATTCCTTTGAAAAGTCCAAAAGGTACTGAATTTCTCATCAAAATAAGATTTTGGGGAAAACCAATGCAAAACCGTGAGAGCAAGTGAAAATATCCTAACTGTTCAAGGGCTTGGGTGTTTTAAAATTTAAACTTTTTAAAAATATGGTATCATTTATCATTTATCAGTAAATGACAAGCTTTTATATTTGTGTGAATTAAATAAGTAAAACCAAATATAAATAACTTCTGTTATTTAAAAACTGAATTGTATGTGTGCTATTGTGCTTTTTGTTAGTTTGGAGTAAAAGGTGCAAACCAGCAATCTTCTGGCTAAATTTGGCATGCACACATGTTTTGTTTAGCCTACACAGTTGATCTTTTTAATTTGAATTATTCAACATTTAAATATTCAGAGGTGGTTTTTTTTTCTGAGTCATCTAAATTTTTCATTTCTCATTTAAAGGAATGATTTGGCCATATTGGGCTCAGTTTCTTACCTGGTAATAATGAATGGGCTGGAGCTGCCGGCCACCGCTCTGTAAAGGGCCATGTCCTCTGTAGGCCCCGCCCCCTGGTTCCGACTGCCTTCCTGCTGGGCCAGCCTTGCTCATTTACATTAGTAGGCCAGCTTCCATTGGCATTGAAATTTGCAACCTCTAGTTTAGACCAGCAAGGCCTGACCACAGCGATGTGAGCACCTTAGTGTGTTTTAAGTTAGCTAACATTTACATATGAAGAAATAGAAAACTGGAAGAGTGCTACAGTATTTAAGGAATTGGCCCTAATTATAAAGTTTCCTGCAAGGAAAGTCCAAGACCAGATCATGTCACTGGCAGAAATGCCTATCTTATGTAAATTCTTCCACAGACCAGAAAAAGCAATACTCTCTTACTTTTACGTGGCCAGAATCATCCTGATATCAAAGCTTGACAGGAACTACAGCCCAACATCACTAGTGAAGATGGATGGAGTAATTCTAAACAAAAATCAGTTTCACATCTTACATCACACACAAGTTGGGGTGATTTCAGAAACAGAAGTGGTGCTGAGCCAATGGGATATCCACATTGTTAAAAATGAAACTACTGAAATGAAATGAAATGAAAAATGAAATGAAATTCCTATCTCACAAGTGGCACAAAAGTCAATTCCAGATAGACTGTACATCTACATGTAAAAGATAATAAAGTTTTTAGGGGCGCCTGGGTGGCTCAGTTGGTTAAGTGTCTGACTCTTGATCTCAGCTCAGGTCTTGACCACAGGGTTGGAGTTCAAGCCCCACATTGGGCTCCACACTGGGCGAGGAGCCTACTTAAAAAATAAATAAAGTTTTTAGAAGACAACTTTGGAGAAAATATTTATGATCTTGGGTTGGGCAAAGATGACATTGAAAGAATTAACTAAAAGGAAGTTATATTTTGGACTATTGTAGAATTTAGAACTTCATTCTATCAAATACTCAATAATTGAGTTTAAAAAAGCAAGCTATATAAGAGCTTATATAGCTATATAAGAGCTATAAAAGAAGATATTTGCAGCACATGTGGTTTACAAAGCATCGTGATCCAGAACATATAAAGAACTACAAATCAATAAGAAAAAGAGGGACAAAATTAAAACATAGGCAAGATACTTTGCATAAGTAGATATACAAAATGGTCCATAAAAACATGTAACCATCTTCAACCTCACAAGTAATCAGGGGAATGCAAATTAAAATCTCAATGAGATTCTACTACACACCCAGCACAGTGGCTAAAATTTCAAGACTGACAATATCAAATATGGTTGAGATGTGAAGCAGCTACAACTTTCCTATGCTGCTAACAGAAGTGTAAAGTGGTGCAACCATTTTGGAAAACTGGAAGTATCTCCTAAAGCTCAGCACATGCACACCTGAGCGACACTGGCAATTTTACTCCCAGACATACGTCTAACATCAATCTATGCACGTGTGTACTAAAGACACATACAGGAATATTCACTGGAGCCTTACTCACAACGCCACCAAATTGGAAAGAACCAGAATGTCCATCACTAATAGAATGGATAAATTGTGGTATATTTTTACAACAGGATGTCATATAGCAATAAAAAAGAATGATAGCTATGTGCAACAACATGGGTCAACCTCAAACACAACGCTGAGTTACAGACACAAAAGTTTATATACTGTACGATTCCATTTTCCCAAAGTTAAAAAACAGGCAAAACTAAACCATGGTGTTAAACGGCAGGGGAGAGGTTACTGTTGGGATGAGGGAGGAGCAGTGACTGGGAGAGAGGGTACAGGGGTGGGGTCAGCTGGGGTGGTGGTTTCTGAGATGTTAGTAACGTTTTATCATTATCCCCCAGTTTTTATTTTGAAATTTTCAAACCCAGCAAGAAGTTAAAGAACACCCTTAAACCATTCATTTAGACTTACCGAGTATTAACATTTTACCATCTTTCCTTTCCCCCTCTCAGGAAAAGATAGACAGCCAGAGAGACAGACAGAAAGACAGATACACTCTTTTTGGGGATATTGTTAGTTTTATTTATTGCCCTAGATGGTGAACACGGGTGTGTTCATTTTGTGATGATTGCACTGAACCGAACATTTATCATTTTTGTATACTTTCTGAATGTGTTTTTCTTCAAGGTAAAACATTTAAGCAATCTGTTTGGAAAATACCCTTGAAAACAATGCATTCAGCACAGCATATTACTGAAGTAGTATTGCCTAATGATTTTCTTTGTAGTTGTTTTGACAGCATTTTAGGGAAAAAACTGCACCTCAGTTTTAGATCCATTTATCGAACTAAGATACTATAATGTGGTAATGAAGCTTGGGTTAAAATTGCAGTGCCGCAGCCTCCCCTACTGGGGAGGCTCCCACAGCCCTCTTATATACTCGCTTCTGTATTATATGGATAGAAAAAATGTCCCATGCTTGCTGCTCTTAAGATGCATGAGGGACAGGACCACTTTGGGTACAGAGTGAGACACGGGCAGAGGGCTGGGGGGCAGCGTGCAGTGGATATCAAATGGTCATATCAGTTTAATACATCAAACACAGTTCTGACCTTTACACAAATGGTTAAAGCAGCAAGCTCAAGAAAGGACATATTATTTTCCAAAGCTTAGGTGAAAAGTGGAATGGCCGGCCTGGGGATGAAAGAAACATGATTACGAAAGTCTTCCCTTTGTCAGCCTCACCAACAGCAATGAAGTAACCCTATGGCACAACATGACAAGTCCCGTGTAGAGAACAGAAGCTTGGGTTCCCCCCACCGTACCCTGCTTTTGCTCCATAGTAAGTGATCTTAGGTAAATGAAAACTTCCTGAGCCTCAGTTTCCATATCTGTACAAATGAGGATTACCACAGATGCTCTCCAAACCCTCCACAGCACAATCCGAGAATCACATGGTCTAACTGATGTAAAAGTGTTTTATGAAGTGTGAAATGAATGCCCGGGACAACTTGGAAGTCCCCTCCTGGCAGGTGGCTTTTCCACCAATGACCGTGGCTTTGTAGAGGGACCACAGGTAACGCAAGATCCAGTTTTCCAGGTCGGTTCAGTCACCTTTACCAAAATTGCTTTCCCTGTTTGAACTTCTGTTTTCCTATCTCTAAGATGAAGAGTTTGGGCTGCATTAGCTTGAAGATTCTTGCTGCCTCTAATTTTTTCCTGATTTTATTATCTCTTCACACTCAAGCAATCCCATTTCTGCCATCCTCTTAGCTGACTGTGGATACCAGACTGATGACCCACTATGGAAGTGTGCTCTCAGAGATAAGTTAAAGGACAAGGTTTCAATCCCAGGGTAATCCAAGGTCTTTGGAGGAAGAGACCTGATCCCTTGAACGATAAGAGCAGAAAGTGACCACTTAAGAAAGGCAAGAACTATCTGGGTTATGGCACGTTCAATCTATTTCCTTAAATAGAACTCAAAAGGAAAATTCCTGTGCTGAGTGACATAGTGTTGATCATGCAGTTCCAGGACATGCTCTTAAAGTGTCCAGCATGCAGTGTGTTTTTAGCAGAGTGCACTTGGCATTGAGTGTTTGTGTTTGCTAGAGATGGTGTACATTTGCTTTCGATATAATTCAAGATGTGCAAACTGGTATTATGTATTGGTGATACATGCAATTGATTCTACCATTTTGGGAATGTGCGAAAATAAATTAAGACCTATATACCAGCCAGACACCAGGAAGCTCTTAATTGTGGTTGCTGAGAATAACCTTATAAGAGAAATTTAACTTTGATAATGTAAGACATTCATTTGCATTACCTCAAGCTTCAAAGCGGAAGCTGAAGTGTTAAGTGCAGAGAAACACCTGGTACGTAGGAGAAAAAAACGATCTCCAAAGTGACTTTTCACAATGGAACACATTAAAAAGTTTGGTAACTAACTCTGATATGTCCCTGACAACAGACCAAAGATTTAAGATCAGAAGGAGCTATTAGGAAAATCTTCCTGAGGTGTTAAACATTGAACATGGATTATCCATGAAAAGATGGGAAATCTCCTTCCCAAATCAGAGGAGAATAGGTTCTTGTCGATCTGGAATGCTTTCGGCTTAGCTCTGCTATGGGAATAAGTTGAATGATTGTCCTACAATTGAATAATTCTTTAAATCATACTCTATAAATTCTCTAACTATCCAGAAGTATGGCATCTAAAAATAAGACCGATAGCTTGAGGGCTCTTGGTTGTGAACAACTACTCAAAGTATGACTGAGAAGGCCCCACTTTTTTCGTTTTCAAAAAGCTAACAGTAACCTATTTTTTAGTCCAATAGATGATGACTTCAGTAAAGACAATTTTGTCACAAAGATTTTTATGGAGACCTGCAGTATTCTGAATGATTCCCCTGAGAAAACTGTTTATGGCTCTCTTTATAGTGGGTCAAGAGACTCTGATTGCCAGCACAGAACTATTTTATAGGCCTCTTTCTAAGCCTAATCTGAAGGCAGACAAGCGGGTCCTAATGGTAAAAAGAACTACGGAGCTAAGTCACAGAATTACAGTTGGCCAAGTGGGAATAAATAACAGGGTCCCTAACTGCATTCTCCACTCGCACCAATTTTAGTCGTAATGTTGCTGGTGCCGAGGCATAAATGCTTTCACATCTCCGATTAGAAGAACTTTCTTACTGACACCAGGGTCCCCGGCTTTTCATTACCCTTTAGGTTTCATGCTCTACACACCTATTGGCACAGCTCTAAATTGAATGAGACCTTAAAGTAGTAGAGGTCAAGTAGGATCCTTCTAAACCATTAGTTCTTCCTCATTATTTGTGTTTCTATGTCACAACACATACTTCGGCATCTGTAGAGTGAACTACTCTTTACAAAATTCATCCTTTCTAAAGTATGTACTTAGTTTCCTGCCCCTGATGTTATTGTGTATAGAGAAAGCATAGTCACTTGCAAATACTGATGTCTCAGCTAGGGAAAGTGATGGGTAGAAAATTGGAGAAAAGCCCGTGAAATCTTGGGGCGCCTGGGTGGCTCAGTGGGTTAAGCCTCTGCCTTCAGCTCAGGTCATGATCTCAGGGTCCTGGGATTGAGCCCCGCATCGGGCTCTCTGCTCAGCGGGGAGCCTGCTTCCCCCTCTCTCTCTGCCTGCCTCTCTGCCTACTTGTGATCTCTCTCTCTGTCAAATAAATAAATAAAATCTTAAAAAAAAAAAGCCTGTCAAATCTTAAGTCTGTGATCGTATGCTACGTTTCTAACTGGACTATCCGTGTCACCTTCTATCCCTTGTTCCTCAGACAGTGGTGAACAGCCTTGTGTGATGATCCACACGCCTACGAAGGAACAGAGGGATTGAAGAGGAACAAGCAGTAGACATGCCATCCAAAGGCCACCACCCCCAGAGTGACAGAGCAGGCGACTAGCAGTGAATGCGAGAAACTTCTGTTTGTGTAGTTCCTTTGGAAACCTATTGTATAAATGTTTTTTGAATTTATATGTATGTTATAAGACAAAACTTCAGAATATTGAGAGGGAAGATAGAATGTTGGGGGGTTATTGCCTTTGGGATTCTATTTAGTTTTTGGCTTTGCGAGATCTGTTGGCACGAAAAGCTATCTTCGAAATCTTTCCACTACCTAAGAGAAAAAGGAGGAGTAGATGCTGGTACCAGAAGGTCAGAGGTGGTTTTCAGAGCAGTAGGTGGTGGATCCCTGCCTAACTAATCGGAGTTATTCTTACACAGTGCATGTTATACGTATGGACGTCCGAGGCTTGTACTGCCTCTCAACAGGGTTAAGGCAGATGGAAAATCTAAAGTAAAAGCTCTCTTCTGGTCACTATGTCTGCATGTATGCATACATATGAACTCCGTGGTCCTGCTGTCCTGGAGCACACGGTTGATTATACGGTTGCTGGGGGGGGGGGCTATCTTTCGATACCACAGGAACACTAACTTACAGTCCACTGGCTGAGTGGCTCAGGTGATTTAGCGACTCACCCACTGTGGGACAGATGGCACAGATGTATCCCTAACCAAAAGCCATGTCCTCTGCTCCATTTTGTTTTATTGGCGTGAGCTAGCACAGGCTTGTCTTTAGGCACCGGAGTGGAATGTACAACTTCTTGTCCTTACATGTAACAGGGAAGATACCTATGATTCATGTTGAACAGTAAAAGGTAAACACATACCCATCTACCTCCAAGCTTGGGGCAATACTTTTAGGTTTGAACTATGGCATTTGTGTATCATAAATGAAAATAAAGCTTCGCTTCTATTTCATATACCTACGACTGGTTTGATTTAGAAGCAGCTGGTAGGTCAATATGGTACTCTTTTATGCATTTTAGTGAAAAAAATGAACGCTAGATACACCACTATTAAATTTTTTCAGAATATTAGAATTCAAACACACACACAATACTATACCATTACTTGAGACTCAGCTAAGATAACATTAGTCTCTATTTGACTCACTTTTACATTTCATCTAAAGATGAATGAGAGTAATCATTGACCTATATCTACAACATGGTTCTGTTTTTTCCTAAATGAGTTCACTAGAGAATCCAGTAGCATAAATCTATTCCCCACGAATTAAGTGCAAAACTCATGAATGCTTCTAACACTTTTAGACTGAACCAAATATTTTCATGAATACAGATTCCCCTGGTCCACATAGGGAACTGTATCAGTGAACAGTGGGTTGGCAATGAGTAAATGCTGCTCAGCAGGTCGGACATGTACAGCTGGAGAATGATCATGAAATTTTGCTGGTATACTAGGGAAAATACAAATCAAGAAAGAAGACGATCGCATTGCCATTAAAAAAATGCTATACAGACTTAGGGATCTAGTATAGTACAACATACACACAAGAAACATAAATATCTACTAAGAGAGTTTCAGTAGGCTCTGCCTTTGAAGATTTTTTTTTTCTTTTTTTGGAAAACAAAACACAACAAAACACCTCCTGTTGCCCTGAATGCTAATGATAGAAGACCGTTGCTATGGTGATGCTAATTTCAACACTGTTGCCTGTGGACTTCACATGAACTCGATGTTTTAACTTTTGCAAATGTCATTTACAAAATGAAAACCCATTAATGATTAGTGAGGGCACAATGTTCCACTTTAATTAGAATAATAAGGAATGCCGGTGCACAAAGTACAAGTTTGTGAATCGCTACTGAGCCTACACTGTCAAAATTAATTACTACCGATGAGGATTTGGTTCTATTTTTTTTTAAAGGAAGCTTTAGAATAGAACAGTTGTATTTTGACTTAAAAAGAATTTAAAACTCTCCCTTCTTAAATTTGAGGACAAAAAACAATCTCCCAATAGTACACCTAAAAACTGTGAAGAGCAAAACAAATTATAACCAAGGGTCAGGTATTTCTAATGGAGTAAGAATGGAAGAGAAACCAACTAATTGTTAGTTTTTAAAAAAGGCAGGACGGGATGATGGGAGATAAGCTGTTTAAATATTAAAAAATAAATATCTGTGGAAAAAGTGCTGCATATGACAAATATCTTGATCCTGGATGTATTTTGATTTATGCGTTCACACAAGGAGATGTGGAGAACACTTAACAGAACTGGAAATAGACAAGAGGGAAAAAAATAAATTACATTCTCTCTGATGACAAAAGACTGACTTACCTTAAAACAAATTTTTTCTCAGCTGGACAAATTTTGAGGGAACATCTAAAGATAGATTGGGGGGTGATATATTACATATGTACATTTGTTTCCATATGGTTCACTTCAATGATTGCCTTAAGCAATTTTATTTTCAATGCTGTAAATTCCCATTCGGGGACATCCTCCGGTGGGTGAAATCATTTTATGCCACGGGTGTAACCAACCAAATATGGGGGGGGGGTGTGTTATTGGAGACAAAGGAACAAAACACGTTTTTCAAGTATTAGACAAATCTTCCTACTAAAGTTCCAAACCAGTGAACTTAGGGAAGAAATGATAAAGGGGTAGGACATCGATATTCTATGTAGTCTCTGGAGTGCTCCCTAAAATCCCCCATTGTGTTCCGGGTCTTGAGTCAAGCAACAGTAGAGGGTTTGTAGAGAACTATCAGATTACCTGTGTTATCAAGGAGAAAGCAGAATTTGTGGTGGTCTTACTTGTCTACCTGCTATTAAGCCAAAAGTAGTTCAATTGCGAAGATAGCTAACGTATGCCTTCAAATGGGTAAAGAAAGAAGTACTTTGAATGTAAGTATAAACTTGCACTGTGCAACAATAAAGTTAGGATACAATTATATAAATGTAATATTGTGTGCCATTATGTAAGGGTAAATATAAATTATATACATTATTTCATTAGGACAAATTAAAAACTGGAAGAACAATTACCAACATGTTCATAGCAGTTGCCTGGATGGTTGTGGTTGATTTTGAAATTTTTTTTCTTTATCCTTTTTAAAAATGTTTTCCATAATGAACATTTATCACTTTTGTTATGAGAGAAAAAAGCTTGTCGCCATTAATTTTCAAAAATATTGCTCAGCCTTTTGGTCTCAACAGAGAGATGTAGAGAGCTGCAAAGAGGTAGCTCCCATACTTGCAACAAGAAAAATCTAGATGGATACATAAATGACTTTTCATCAATCTATTGGAGAAATGAGATCAAAGGATGACCAGCGGCCCCCAAATTGGAGAGAGTTGCTTTCAGCAAGATGCGAGGCCTGCACATTTACATACCTGAGGCAGAGGTCACCAGATGGGATATGAACTGGCAGGGAGAGGACCCTCCCGGAGGCCATGTGAGGCCCTGAGTGTACAACTCCCTGGGGGGCTACAGTCACAGGAGAGTTCCCAACCTTTTACAGGCTGTTTTCTCTAGGAACTGCGCTAGGATCTCACAGGGAGGAGGGGGAGAATGTGGACAAAGCTCCCCCCATCCTTGGTGGTGCTGAGTAGAGGAGGACTAGCCACTGTGAACCTCCAGAACCTTCTTCCATGAGGAAGAAAAGGCTTGGTCTACAGAGGAAAGGACATCACTTGAGGGCACTGGCAGAAACACCACTGCAGTTGGGGAAAGGAATACCACTCAGACATAGACCCTCCCCTCTTCATCCACCTTTAAAAAGAAACAGAAAAGAAAAAAAAGCCTTAATCTACAGGGAAAAGGGCTTCAAGGTCACACACTGAGAACAATGGTAGATACCCACTACCATTGGGAGGAGAGAAAGGTCTACCTACAGAGGAGGAGCAGAAACAACTATGAAGGCCACGCCCCCAGGATCCGGGTCAACTGTGTGTTAATTAGAATCCTTCAGAATCCCACCCCTCCAAGCCATCATTACACTAACAGGCCTCCAGTAAAGAAACAAGGTTACCAGAGGAATTGGAAGGCTCTGGTGCCCAAAGTAACAACATAGGTTAACAAAGATAACCACAGTAACAACTAACTTCAGATATGGCCCACCTCCAAACCAGATTAAGATAAATCGCAGTTTTCCTCCTTTGTAAATCTCCTCCTCCTTTGTAAATCTCCTTTTACCCTCCCCTCCCGAATACAAGGCAGGCCTCATGGAAGAAAAGTCACAGTCTAAAGAGACAAAGCAATCCTTACATCTAGACTAAGATATGTTCTAGATGTTGGAACTATCAGAGAGGAGATTTGGAATAACCATAATTAATATGTTAAAAGCTTTAATGAGAATGAAGACAGTAGAAAGATTAGATAGGAAATTTCAGCAGAGAGCTGGAAACTAAGGATGAATCAAATGGAAATGCTAGTCATCAAAAACACAAGCAAAATGGGCTCATCTGTAGATTTGACACAGACAAGGCAGGAGTCAGGGAATGTGAAGACAGGGCCACAGAAATGACACAACAGAAAAGGAAGCTGAAAGGGAAAAAACAGTGATCAAAATTCTGCAGTTTTTTTAAGTTTATTTTTTAGTCCCAAGAGCAAGAGTTGCCTACTCTCCTGACTGAGCCAGCCAGGTGCACCCACCCCCCCCATTCTGCAGTTTTTAACACAAATGTAATGGTTTCTTCGCATTTAGTGCGAGCTCAGAACAAGTTACTTGTCAGATTAAGTAATTTTGGTGCAACTCTGCTCATCAAAAATCAAGAACTCTGTATGAATTGGTTTACTCACTGAAGCAAGTTCCGAATTGCAACCAAATTGGTATGAAGTATTTCATGGGCCAGTGATAGTCCAGATGTATAATGATGTATTTTTAACATGTTTGTTTTAGATTAAGAGTTTTAGGAAACAAGGAAAAAAAAGGTCTAGAATGCAAAAAGTAACAACTAAGTTTTCTCCCACTGCCCTGGATTAGTAACAGTTAGCATTTTGCCTTTGCCAACAGCTTCTTTTTAAACAAAATAAAACAGTGAGGAGGAAATTAAAGTCTCCTTTGATTTCCTCACCCTGACACAACAACTAGTATGATAATTTGAATGTGTATCTGTCCGAATTTTAAGTTTTTTCGTTTTGTTATTTTAAAAAATCAGTCTTAAAATTTGCTTTTAACACTGCAACTGTACTTCAATAAGTACAGCTCTTCAAAAGAGCTTTAAAAATTACCCTTCAACAGGGCTCCTGGGTGGCTCAGTGGGTTAAAGCCTCTGCCTTGGGCTCAGGTCATGATCTCAGGGTCCTGTGATCTAGCCCCACATTGGGCTCTCTGCTCAGCAGGGAGCCTGCTCTCCCCCCCTCTCTCTGCCTGCCTCTCTGCCTACTTGTGATCTCTGTCAAATAAATATGTAAAACCTAAGAAATAAATAATTTACCTTTCCACAACTTATTTATTTTTAATTTATTTATTTTAAAGCTTTTATTTATTTATTTCATTTATTTACTTGAGAGAGCTAGCGAGAGTGAGAGAGAGAGAGAGCATGAGCAGGGGAAGGGGCAGAGGGAGAGAGAGAAGCAGACTCTCGTCTGAGCAGGGAGCCCAACCTGGGGCTCGATCCTCCCACCCCAGGATCACAACCAAGCAGAAGGCAGAGGCTTAAAGCACTAAGCCACTCAGGAAGCCCCGCCCCTCCACAATTTAACATTACAATCTCATTAATACCCATGGTTTCACTTCCCAGTTAGACACAAATGCTATTGAAATGAGTAACTCCAGCCCAGACCCACCTACGTCTCTTCTGGACTGTAGACAATTATCATCTGTCTACTCGGTGGGTTTCTTGGATGTCGCAAATCACCTCGGGCTCCAATATCCACAATCATATTGCCACCCAAATGTGGTCTCTCTTCAGCGTTCCCTATCTCACCATAAAGAGTTATCAACCGTCTATTACCAAGCAACTGAGGCATGATTCCTTGACAGGTTTCTCTTTCTCTTTGCAATTCCTTTCCGTGTCACCTATCCTCAAGCCCCAAGGATTTTTACCTCCTAAATCTCTCTCAAATTTCTCTCCTTCTCCACATCTCCAATTTACCATCATCAAGGTCCCACTACCATAACCTCTCACCTGGATTTCATCAGTAACCTTTCCTTATTTGCATGCATGGGGTCCCCATGTAATTCATCCGCATCAGCCAGAGAGCTTTTCCAGTTTTCTGTCTGTCCCCTCCAACAACAGTCACACTGTCATTTTAATTCCTTGTATCAACCAGTTCCCTCCTTCTCAGGTTCCTGGATACATGATCTCACCTCTTTTCTGTGTCAATCCTCGTTCATATTTACTATCTCTCTGGCTCCACTTTAGGGAGAGCACGGGTGTGGCTTACTAAAGCTATCCTGTGCAGCGAGCACTGAATTCGGCACCCACGTTATGGTAAGTGAATATACGTTGAATGACTCCATCACTCAAGAGCGTATTGAGATTTTTCTTGGGGAAGGAGAATCCAACCATTTCTTAAGTGCATTCGGATTATTTTAGCAGTTGTGTGAAATTTTGAAAGCACTAACAAATAACAGTTTCTGTTTTTACAAACATAACTGAGGTTAAGCAAAATACACCAAGCAAAAAATAACTTCATTCTAAATTGGCTAATTAGAGGTGAAAGGGGCCACTTATGCTTTGACAATGATCAGAGACAGCCTTATAAACTATGCATCTTTAATGAATAATAATGCATTTTATAGTTTTATGTGTTCATTTTAGCATTTCAGAACAGTTCACGAATATACCAATTAATCTCTGCAATGGTATCATACTCCTATATTACATGCCAATTCAGGGAAGTATATCACACAATGGATTTTGAAAGCATAGGGAAAAGTCTTGGATGCCTAAGAAAAAGCTCTCTACTTCTTGCACCTAGTTTATGTATGTTTTTATAGTTTTATATAGATTGATAATATAGAATTAAAATAAAAATATAGATTATTCTAGCTCTTTTATTTATTTAAATTCTATGCAAATTGATTAAGTAATCCTCTATTTTGAGGGAAATTTTTTATTGTCATAAAATCTAGGTAACATGAAATTTCCTATTTTAGCCATTTTTAAGTGTACAGTTCAGTGGCATTAAGTACATTCACCATGTGGTACAACCATCACTACTATTTCCAGAACTTTTTTTTATCATCCCAAACAAAAACTCTGTATCCATTCAACTATAACTCCCCTTCCTTCATCTCATTCCTGGGCAACCACTAATCTACTTTCTATCTCAATGCATTTGACTCTTGTAGGTACCTCATGCGTGGACTCATACAGTATATGTCTTTTTGTGTCTGGCTTATTTTGCTTGGCATAATATTTTAAAGGTTCATTCATGTTATGAGATGTATCAGAATTTCGTTCTGTTTTAAGGCAAGTAATATTCCATCATATGTATGTACCACATTTTGCTGCCTTGTCATCTGTTCATGGACATTTGGGTTGTTTCCACCTATTGGCTGTTACAAATAATGCTACTATGAACGCTAGTGACAACGTTATCTGTTTCAGTTGTTGCTTCCAGTTCTTTTGGGTATCCACCTCGAAGGGCAATTGCTGAATCAGATGATCATTCTATGTGTAACTTATTTGGGGAACTACTGAACCGTTTTCCATGGTGGCTGTATCATTTTACATTCCCGCCAGCAACGTTCTGGGTTACAATTTCTCCACATCTTCAGCCACACTTTCTTTCTTTCCTTTTTTTTTTTTTTTTTTAATAGCCATTCTACTGGGTGTAAAGTGGTATCTCATTGTGGGTTTGGTTTTTTGTTTTTGATTTGCATTTCCCTAGTGACTAGATGCTGAACCTCTTTTCATGGGCTTCATTCTTGTCCCCGGTTGTTTCTGTTCCACTTGAAGTATTACACATTTTGCATCATTGGTGCTACTTCTTTGCAAAAATTTGCCATCTTAATATCTATGCAGGCATAGTCAACAGCAACTGGCCACCTCCCTGGCCCATCTTTAGGTCCTGGGTGTTCCACGCCTATGTCGTTCGCAAGGAGGACAGGAAGTGCTCTGGGAGATACAGGAGTGCTGGGAGGACCTAGGCTACTCCTGGATTGCTCGTTACCATATCTTTCACGCATAATACAATATCTGGCACAGTAACACACAATAAATACAGCTTGGTTAATTAATTCAACAAATCTATTCATTAATGCACTTTTCTTTGGCAAAGCAGAGAGAAGTTTAATACTGTGAAGTCCTCAGGCTTCTTCTCTCATACCCATATGATGGCATTTCATTCAAGGACTCTAAGAACCATGCACATGTGAAGGACTCCCCAGGTTAGAGTCCTTGGCCTGACCTCTTCCTTGGGCTTCAGATCTGTATTTTCAGCTACATGCTGGGTCTCCAGTCGGTGCCTCAAACTTAATAGATCTAAACCCAAGCAGCTCCAGGACTGCCATATAGAGGGGGTGGGTCTCTGGTTGGCAAGCTCATTCTTTTGTTTAGATTCTAGGTTTGTGTGGTGCTGTTGGGGGTAAAGAGTGGACAATGGGTACTACTGGAGACTAAAAGCTCTCCCAGTCACCCACTGGTGCCGTTCCTTGTCTCTAAGACAGAGCTCTTGTTTTCCCCCACTAACCTTGCTCATCCTCACGTATGTGTTCCCAAAAGCTGAGGAGACCTCCGCATTGTCCACTTTCCCTTAGTCCTGACCCCTAAGGTATCAGCAAGACCTGGTGATGGCTTCTAAAACACACGTCCCAACTCCTTCTCCTGCTCTCCAATCCTACTGTTATTGAATGTAGCACTAGTGCTTTCCCCACACCTAACTAGTCTGTCTTCACTCTGGGCCCTCCTGCTTCCTCACCTCCACCCTACATGGCCCACTAAGGATATTCACACAGCAGTTAGCTACATCCTTTCTGTCTAGTCTGTTCGCAACCTGTAAGGTAACAAGGCACCAGCAGAAAACAAAACAATAAACCAAACACCTCCATCAGCCTTTACCCGGGACACTGAGAAGAGTCAGTGTTTATATTTCAAAGGTTTACCTTCTTGAGGTCACAGAAAGAGTGTATTCGGGATTCAGCTTCGAGAGCCATCTCATTTATACACTGGAGACACTTCGCTACTGTGGACCAAGCTGAAAGTAAGTGTACTTTCTAACTGTGAACATTAAAACTGACGTATACGTGAAACATGGTCTGACAAAATGGTTTGCTGTTGTTGTTATTCATAGTTGTATGATTTGAACTCTCAAAGAAGACGATCCGAGGAAGTCCCAGATAGGCATTTAAAGGACTGTCTTCTTTCTTTGAAAAGGATACGAGAAGCTTGGAAATTGGAAAAATATACTCACTGGAGTACTCAAATCAAAGTATCAAGAACGGCCCAATTTAGAGTTTATCTGAAATTTCAAATTTGAAAATACTGAATTCAATTGTATCTTTATAGTGTCTATTATATACTAAGAGTGGCTTACTATCTTCTGATTGTCTTAGAAGGAGAAGTGATGCCACTGTCCTCAAGGTCACCCTCTGTAATCCTAGAGTAATGAAGATCACGAGTAACTCAATTATATAAGGGCATCCGGTAGTCCCCCCTTATCCACAGGGCATACATTCCAAGCCCTCATATACTATGTTTTTTCCTATACATACATACCTATGATAAAGTTTCACTTATAAATTAGGCACAGTAAGAGATTAATGACAATGACTAATAATAAAATACAATTATAACAATAAACTATAATAAACATTATGCGACATCATCTCTCTCTCTCTAAATAATCCTATTGTACTGCACTTCCTTCTCCTTGTGATGATGTGAGATGATATGGTGCCTAACGTAATGAGCTGAAGTGAGGGGAACCACGCAGGCGCTCTGATATAGTGTGAGGCTACTATTGACCTTCTAACGGTATGTCAGAAGGAACGTCACCTACTTTCAGACTGCGGACGACTGCAGGTAACCAGAACCGTGCGATGCGAAACCAGAGAGGGGGGTGAAGGCCTACCGTACATAGTATTTTATCAGACCTATAGAATTCACAGCTTTAGATACTTATGCCTAAATTTAATCTCCTAGGAATTTTTTATTAATTTCATCTCTGCCTTAGTTCTGTGTTTTATATCCCAACTGAAATTTCCCACAGATTTCCTTAGGTGTGTTATTAATCTATACAACAACCATCATCTGTTCACTAGAGCCAGCACTATTAACGATCTTTGTCATTATTTTCCCATGTCTCTACTTGTAGTTTGCAATCCTAAATTGACAAAGTACTCTGAATAAATTCTGAAGCTCATAGAGTCAAGCCTGAAACTCTGAATAAAGTTACCATCTTGGAGAAGTATATCCAATGACCTGAAGTACTCCTTTCTTCACTCTCTGTTTATAAAACGTGGTGAGAAAGGTGTTTGTTCATTACAGAACTAGAGGTTATTTGGATAAAAATATTGCTGGTCTGGGAATCATGTTTCCCCAAGCAATATTGATTTGCTGGGGGATTTTTTCCCTCCTGTTCCTATTCAGTGTTTTTAATTTAAAATATTTTATGTTTATGCTTTTTTTTCCCAATGTTTTATTGACTTAATTCTATATTTTTTCAGGCCACAGCAACCAGTATAAAGGCATGGCCCAAGCTGTCAGATGATATTATTTCAGCATTCCTGCGCTCATCCCATATCCTTCAGAGGTAGCTATTTTTATACATTCTATTAGACAGCGGGATTTTTAGGTTTTAATTTTAAAGAAATGTTCCACATCTGAGCCCTCTGATATACTCTGAGTTATAGTTACAGCTATAGTCAGATAACTTCTCAGGAAAAATGACTTTGTAGTTTGAACATGTTTTCTCCATACCTTTCATATTAATTTTTTCCCAGTTCACAAGTCAAAACAAGATTAGTATGCTTTGAATCTACCAACCAGTAGAGAAAGATCAGCCTTTCACCCCAACATTGAGTTGCTGCCTTTCAGCTTATCCATCTTCCTCTCAAGCAATACAGTCAAGGACTTGGAATATAATTGGCAATTTTGTTGATGATGAACGAGAGTGAGCAGAGTAAGTACGGCGCTTACAGTAAAAAGAAATGGCTTGGCAGCTGAGTGTACAAGATACGAAGTTAGATAAACAACTCTAAGTTCCTTAATAATAAAGTCTATTTAAAAACATACAACGGGATGACTTTGCCCCTCACCAAAACCAAAACCAAACCGTATTTGAAAAAAAAAAAACCTGGCTCTCTTTTCACCGACATTCGACATTCATGCAATTAATCTAATTTGTATGCGCTTGTTAATGACGTCTAACATTCAGCAGGGAATGGCAAGAACTGCTTGTGTGGAACTAAATGCCAACTGGAGGTCTTTCCTTTCCCACCACATGCCACTATGGCTCTGCCTCAACGTCTCCCTTAGACTCCACGCACATACCTCAGCCCAACTTCTTTCAAATTCTTTTAATATTAAGACACAGGCGTATGTGCCCTCATGGAACAACCTCAGCTTCTGAAGGCAGCCTGTGCATCTTGATAGGAATAGGATTTGAAGGCATTTTCCTAAGATATCCTCCTAACAGTTTTGGTAAGAGGAGCTACTAAAGGATTACATTCACTTAAGAATACTTTCTCTAAAACAGCAACTTTCAAAGATTTACGGTTTATAGCATAGTTCAATGAGGTAACCAACTCCATCAAGAATTTCTCTCTGCTTTCCACCCACAAAAATACAGAAAGTGAGTGAGCTGATGGCTACAACTGCCTTCAAAATATAATTTAATCAACTAATGCCAGTGAGATTACCTAGAATACAAACATTGTATAGAACGCCTTTAATCTGCTATTATCTCTTCCTTTATGAGAATATTTATTAGGATCATGGCTCAGTTCCCCCAAATGTGCTTATTTTTCCTCAAAATCAAAACAAACTATCCAGTATTTACTCTCATTTTTTCTGCGTGAGATAAAAAATTGCTACGGGTGACACAAAGATACATAAGGCACAAGCATTGTCAAGGAGTTTAAAGCTTAACTGGGGAGAGGAGAGATCTGAAAATTACCAAAAACATTTCAAGACTTAAACAGTAAAGATGACTTAAGGACTACCTCTAAGATCTATTCTAAGGTAACTTCAAAAAAATTGGATGTCATTTATATAATTTTCTTTTTTTAATTTTTAAAAAGAGTTTATTTATTTATTTGAGAGCAAGAAAGCATGCGAGAGTGGGGAGAGGATCAGAGGGAGATGGACAAGTAGACTCCCTGCTGAGTACAGAGTCTGATGTGGGGCTTGATCTCACAACCCTGAGATCATGACTTGAGCTGAAATCAAGAGTCCGGTGCTCAACCGACTAAGCCACCCAGGTGCCCCTACATAATTTTCAATATAGAATTTTAAAAATATTTATAACACCTTAAAAAATGTATCACAGTTACAAAAATAACAGTTATATCCCTCACTAGTCTTGACCCAGGCCTTTTCTTAGACTTGTGATTTCTGAGAACTGGGGATAACACAGTTTAAGGGGAAATATTTGGGTTCACTCATCTTACTTTTCTTTCCTTTCTCTCCCTGCAAAGGCAATTTTAAAGCTAAAATAAATAAATATTGTGTAGGTATAAAGCACTGAATTTCCTATTGGACTCACATAAATCATAGATTCTTATCCAGTACTGATCTTCACTAATGAGTTGAAGGATCATAAGGGAAACACCAGGCATAGATAAAACATTCTTTCCCTGGAGGAACCTGAAATCATCAGACACACGTTTCTAAAATAGCCCTGGTCTTTCACATTCTGGTTTTGTGTTAAGAGAGAAGTCTTCAGAAAATTTATGCAGAAATGGTGACAATGAGAGGAAGTCAGTTCAGTCTCCAAAGGCTTCCATTTGATAATTTGTTAATGGCAAAAATAGGAAAACACTCATGTGACTATGCCTCATTTTCCATCCAGTCATCACTCATAAATCCATATATTCCAGGTTTACTTACGACAATGTAAAATAGCCAGACCAGGTATATCCTGCTAAAAACACTGTACAGGTATGACTTTCAGATATCGTGCTAGTTCAAATGCCATTAATGAGATCGATAAGGGGGTCTGCGGGCGCCTGGGTGGCTCAGTTGGTTGAGTGACTGCCTTTGGCTCGGGTCGTGATCCTGGAGTCCTGGGATTGAGTCCCACATCTCTCCCTGCTGAGCAGGGAGCCCGCTTCTCCCACTGACCTCTCCCATCTCATGTTCTCTCTCTCTCTCAAATAAATAAATAAATAAATAAATAAATATTAAAAAAAAAAAAACCAAGGGGGTCTGGAAGGTCATTAGCATGTTTATAAGGTGGTCTGTTGAGTTGACGTTCATACACCCTCACAACCTCCAAGGAATGATTCACAGGACTCCTTTTTTTTTTTTTTAAAGATTTTATTTATTTATTTGACAGAGAGAGAGATCACAAGTAGGAAGAGAGGCAGGCAGAGAGAGAGGGGGAAGCAGGCTCCCCGCTGAGCAGAGAGCCCGATGCGGGGCTCGATCCCAGGACCCTGAGATCATGACCTGAGCCAAAGGCAGAGGCTTAACCCACTGAGCCACCCAGGCGCCCCACAGGACTCCTTTTCATACCCTTTCCTTCCCTCCCCTCCTCTGTCCTTTGCCCCTCCTCCTTTCCTCTCTTGCTCTCACTCATTTCCCTCTAGCTATAAGGATATTTACACTTTGAATTTTTGCTTATACCTATGATGCTTGGCCCCTCCTGCTCCATCTAGAGTTCGTTCTTTTTTAGTGGGAATTTTTTTTTGGGGGGGGCAAGAAAGTTCCTGTAGTACTGATAGAAGTAAGAGTGAAGAAGAAGCATTAACCTGGCCTTGTATCTGACAAAGTAATTCTATTTCTGGATTAGTAGAGGGTGACTGTATATTCAGACAGAGATTTTTCTTAATCTATAGGAAATCTAAGTTATTCTTTATCTTTGAAAACGTATTGATTGCCCCCACTGGTTTGGTGATTTTAAGTCATTATAGGAGAAAGTGTACGAGATCCTTCTTTCCCACCATGTAGTTATGATAATAAAAACCCCAGAGATACCACTCCACAATAAGGTGAGATCTTCTACATGCAATAGATGGGCTGACCCAATGCTCAATGTCTGGGGACGCCATAACTTATGGTCAGCGGCCATATGTGTGTGCCTTGTAAGGCAAGAACATTGGCCTGGCATTTACGGGAAAGATGAGACTTCCTTTGTTTCTGGAAGGAGGGGATGGTGTCAAATTCGAGGATGTGCTCTAGTGTTGAAAAGGCTCCTGAAGAGCTGTTCCAGTCCACCTGAGTTGACCAAGTCCTAACCTCTGAAAAGCCTTAGAATTGGGAGTATGAGGAGAAACACATTCCATGCCATCTATCAGGTTACTGTTTTGGCCATACCCTAAGCTCAGTGAAACCCTGATGGAGGTGGCACGATGTGACTCGGAAATTCTTGGCTTGCTCAGCTTCCATGGATGTAGGATCAAGGTGGTGTAGGTATCAGGTTCATTTTATTTCATCTTGCCCTTTATTGCCAAAAGTAGCAAAGAGAAAATAAGGTCTCTGCAAGAGCATGGTGGAAGAAGCTGATTGGGCAGAGAAGCCAAGGAAAAACCACCAGCAATGTAGGGAAGACCTATAGAAGGACACAAGTGATGCCCAAGACGGCAGCCACACAGTGCTGGATTGGCCATGCTGGGTTACACTAGGAAGCTGCAACAGCTGGGAACAAGTGAGATGTTTATGTTTACTATTATTTCTTTAAATCTCAATTCTCTACCCTGTTATTGAGTGTTTTTTCTCCCAACCCTCAATAGCTCTATCACTAAATATGTCTCCACTTGCATTCTTGTGTGTCCCCGCTAAGCTGGTCTCTGCCCTCTGGGGCCAGCAACCACCTCCTTTCCAACTTTACTGTACCCAGGCAGGGAGCTTCATGCAACTCTGATCCTCTGGAGCACACATGTGGGCAGCGAGGCTAGGGACTGTGGGAGTCCTAGACTCGGGGTAAGCTGGGGGAAAACCAGCTGATGTTATAAGGTTGGTGGGAAAGGTGCAAAGCCATGTTGTTATTAGTGTAACTTAAGTCATCCAACCTCTCTGAGTCTCAGCTATGTCCTCTTTACTGGATAATAATTGACAGTGTCATCTTCATAAATGGGGAAGATACAGTTAGTCTATCACTTAACACTTAGTAGGCATATGTTAAACTTTGCCTTTTTAAAAAAAGACGTGCATTTATTTTAGAAGAGAAGAGAGAGTGCAGGTGAGCAGGTGGAGGGGGCAGAGGGAAAGGAAAGAGAAAAGCTCAAGTAGACTCCCCACTGATTGTGGAGCCCGATGTGGGGCTCAATCTCAAGACCACGAGATCATGTCCTGAGTTGAAATCAAGAGTGGGATGGATGTTCAACTGACTGAGCCACCCAGGCATCCCTACATTTTGCTTGTCATCCTATCTAGATTATATGGACTCTAACTTCGTAGAAAGCTCAAGTCCAAGGGAAAGTGACTAAACCCAAAGGAAACAACAACAACAAATTCCTTCTAAAACAACAAAGAAGTTAAAAATTACTCTTTGTGCTGACTATCTGACATACAGTAGCTTTGGGGACCAAGATGGATGTGCATAAACTGAGAAAGAAAAACAGAAAAAGCAATTGAAAATTTCAGAAAGAGCAGGAAAGCTTCTCCATTTCATCCACTCAGGAGTTAATGATAACACAAAAGATGTGATCATTTGCTCAATACTGACCGTGGGCAAAGCCCCATGTAGGACCTGTTCTTAGGAGCTTTCCAGACTGCTGAAAGCAAGAATTTTTTTCTGTCTTGTAGAGGGGCTTTAAAATTTTGCAATGCGACAGCGCTGATTTTTACAATGGCCTCAATTTATTTTTTTATAGAAGAAATTGCATGTGTGTGTGCACACGAATGTTCTCCCAGAAGGTATGCCTTCTCCTTACCCACTGGTCTACTCCCAAGCTCCACCCACTCCCCTGACTCCCCCACCGCACCTCCCAGTCCCCTGGAATGAAGGAGTGGAAGAGTGAATGGGTTTTAGAGTTTTCCCGCTGAGAAAGGGACATTTTCTGCAACCAGGTCAGTGTTCAAAGGGCTAATGCTCTAAGGAAATTATCCAAAGGGGAGAGGCAGTTCAAGGTTATTAAGTTATTTTCAAATGTTGTCTCGGCTGCAGCTGACCTTTGTGAAGGCAACAGGATGCTGCTTCCCAGGGGGACAGGATAAGAAGCAATTAGAGAAGCCTAGGAGAGGCTCAGGAATGTTTGGGAATTCACACATACCCCAAATTATGTGGGAACTCCAAAAATGAAAATAAACTAATTTGATCAAGGACATATTTGCGTCCTAGAAAATATGCTAAACATGTAGCTAATACTGGATATATCTGTGGAAATGTTTTCCTACAAATCCAACACTCAGTATTTAGTAGATGTCAATTAGACTTCCACTCACTTCCAGAGAAGAAAAGGAAAGCTAATGAATAATCCTAATGCGCCAGAAATTAGAATGGGTGTGGGTTAAGCAAATTGTTCAAATAACAGAGTCAGAGTATGATAAAGCTGGGCTTCCAAAACAGATTTATCTGAAGTGAGAGCCTGTGTGTTTTTCTACTACATGATTATGGAAGAAAGTGTATGTTTAAGAATGTTAGAAAAAGAAAAGGAAGGAAGAGGTGGAATGATTTATTTTTCCTCTTTTTTTTAAAAATAATTCTTTTTAACATTTTATTTATTTATTTGACAGAGAGAGAGAGAGAGAGAGATCACAAGTAGGCAGAGAGGCAGGCAGAGAGAGGAAGCAGACTCCCCGCTGAGCAGAGAGCCCAATGCGGGGCTCAATCCCAGGACCCCGAGACCATGACCTGAGCCGAAGGCAGAGGCTTTAACCCACTGAGGCACCCAGGTGCCCCATTTTATTTTTCCTCTTTGGGGGCAACAGACCTAAATATATTTTATGCACACTCTCCACATTCCCAAAAGTGCCACGAATGAGGCAGGAGACACTTATGCAGTATCTGTATAATACAATAGAGTTTTTGGCCTGTATTCAACATTCTATTTTAGTTGCCATGTATATGTGTCTTTGTGTCTGTGCTGCCAACTTTAAGCATTATCTGTACTATACAGAATGTTACAAAAATCTTCTTTAAAATAAAAACTTATCAATGTTATTCTCTTAAGATTCAGGAGCCACTAGACCCCAGCCCGAAAATTAGGTCCTGTATACAAATGCTCAGTGAACACAGCAGTTGATCAATTTAAAGCTCTACTGATCTACTAGAAAACCAAGAATAGGAAAAACAAAAAAACAAAAACCCAGTTCAGTCAAAACAAAGAAAGCCAGAACTCAGAGTGATCTCAGGCATTAGCTAGTTCTGCTTCCTTCTTGTTGATGGGAAAACTCGGTCTCAGATGGACTCAGTTATAACCCAAATCATATTGTTGAACAAACAGAACAGAACTGAGATCTGAGGATTTGGTATATACCATTCAGACTTGCATGCTAAGGATTTTCTCCTAGGTACCGGCTATAGGAGACATTATTAACTCCATAAAAGACTCAGCATGCTTTCTGTGATTGAAGTTGATATCTAGAGGATATAGGAGACCCATTCAGGTGGGACATCTAAATTGATACAAAGATGCTAGAAGATTTTCTGAAGGTAAAAGAAGTCAGCAAAGTATAAGGCGTGAGGAATTACTGGTGTAGTTTCCTTCCTCCATTCAGGTATCTACTGAGTACGGGCTCTATCGGGGAGGTTCTGTCTGAGAAAAGAGACAAAGCACCTATTCTCATGGAGTCTGTTATTTCAGTCAATGTTATATGTTACTGCTTATGAAACTTTCAGTAAAGAGGGCTGTGAGGTTTTTTTTTTTTTTTTTTTTAGGAACCTTTGAGATACAGAAGATACCAACATTTTCATCTACCCACAAGATCTACAAAACCAAAGGTGGGACTCGGCACTTCACAGCCCAATGGTGTCGCATTCAATCTCTTCCAGTTAACATCTTAAACTGAGTTGTTTTCATGATTATATCATCAATTATTCATTACTGACTATTCCTTCATTGTGGTTCCAGAGCTTAATGAGACTCGGCTAATGTGACCTTTGGAACCATCAAACAGTGGAGGAGAAAGCCCAGCAGAGAAGACTGACCTCTGGGTTATCTTTGTGTACTAAAGCCTTTTGAAAAGTCAGAGCACCAGGCTTTTGGCAGCGATTTCACAAATTTAATTACCCACAGATATTCACCGGCATCCTCAAAGATTGACAGCTGAAATTAGACAGCTGATTCTGTTACATCCACTCTCTATTATCAATGGTGCTAAACAGTAAAGTGAAAAAAAGGTTTAATATTGTTTGTCCTTTATCCTGAGAAGACTGATGGCACAGTAAGAATTCTCAAGGGTGATCTGAAGATCCATTTTCATTCCTCTGGAAAACTATTAAGAACAATTTTTATTTCCAAGTCAATATTCATAAAATCAGAGAATGTCAGGGCTGGAAATGACATGCGGTATCATGTGATTCAGCCCCCTTAGATTACAGATGGAGAAACTGAGGCCCAGAGACTGTAAGTGATTCACCTTGGTCTAATAGCTAGTTGAGGGGCACCTGGCTAGCTCAGTCGGTAGAGTGTGTGACTCTTGATCTCAGGGTTGTGAGTTCAAGGCCACATTGGGTGTAGACATTACTAAATAAATAAAACTTAAAAAAAAAAATAGCTGGTTGATAGCAAGGTTAAAATTAGACTTCAAGTCTTCTCATGACTGCTCTGTCTACTTGTTTCGTAGAGCATATACCTCTACAATCTTACCCAGTGTTTAAATGGAATGCCAGAAGATCAGTATCATTCTTAGAACAGTGAGGTGTCAGGATTGAGACCTAGGGGAATATTTTCTAAGTTAGATATCATAATCCACTGTTCTTTATAATAAGAGCCCATCTCAGTCTCAGAAAATGTATTCACTGCAAAGCAGCCAACACAGATACTTAGCACAGTGGTCACTATTAAACCCGAGACATAGCTAACTGCTCCTTCCTCTCTATAAATACAGGTACTGAAATAGTGAGTGATAATTCAAAGGAACAAATAAACTCACCCAAACTTGAATCAGAGCAACTCCTGGCACAAATAATAGGGAACTAGAGCAAGAACAAGGGCAAGATATGCTTTAAGTGGGGGGTGGGGGTGGATGTGGGATATGAAAAACTGCCCAGAAAGTAATAATCAAGGTACTATGGTACAGAGGAAGGTGGCATCAAAACTCAGATGCTACCGGAGGTAGGGAGCATGGGCGCTTACAGTTAGAGCAAGATTCATCAGTTTAACTGAGAATAGAGCAAAAGGATGCAAGCAGACACAAATACCAGAAGGTACATCTAGGCAGATGGCCACAATTCCATGCAAAATGTCAAATACTGGTACCAGGAGAGTCATAGGAATGGTAGCCATAGAAGACGGTAGAGTCAGGACCTCAACCGGCCATTTTGGCAAAAGACACCATAACAGTAGTAAGAAATGTTGCCTGGAGTGACTGCTGGCTTCAGTCAAGGAGCTTTTATATTGCATTTGGCTAAGCAGGAATCACCAGGGAGTTGGGAACAGCTCACATGCAGTAGGTGGCTGCAGAAAGACGCCTGGGATTGAGGGCAGAGAGAAGAGCAGATCAAGGTCATTTGACAGTATCTACAGCAATGTAGACAATGTACCAAATGAAAAAGAACCAGGAAAAGAGAGACACTCCGGTAGACCTGAGCTGCTTCCTAAGCATGGTATGTAAAAAAGAGCTGAACAGTTAGCACGTTCCCCGGAAACCCATTTTTTACTCTCCTGTGAAGTGCTTCAGAGATACTGAGACAGGGAACCTGCTGGAATGCCTTCTTGGTGATGGAGTCAGCAGGTTTATTATTGGGTTTCTGCAGTGAAGGTTTCCCGGTTTTTTAGCCATGGCAGGGTCTTTGAAAGAGGAAAGGACCAGCTTGTGTGAAACCCAAAGCCTTCCTAGGCACCAGCTGGCAGAAACAGAAGGTAAAACCCTTCAGTTGGTTTTACAGAAAAGCAGCAGCAAACCGACCTTCTGGCCAGAACTAATATGAGTAGAACCAGCTATGACCTCAATCGTTTCTCCATCTCTCACCAATGGGAGATGGCAAAGGGCATTTCCTTTCTTCACAAGGGAGCCGAGACTACAGACAATGCTAACAAATTTAATAACCAATATTTGGGCCATCTCAGCCACGACCTCCCAAGGAAGATGTAACAGAACTGGAAGAGATCCAGGGAAAAGCAGCTAAGATGGTCAAGGGGAATACTTCTCTTTCATTCAAGGAGAGATTAAGAACCTAAAAAGGATTAGAACTTCTCAGACTGGGAAGAAGAAAATGAAGAGGGGTGGTAAGGGGTTGTGAGACTGAAGTCAACTTTAGGTAAACACCATTGTAGTCACTGAATTCTGCAGCACTGGGGGCCGCCCCTTGAGGTTCCAAAATGTACAGTGAAGAGAAACTGCAGTATACCTTGTTTCTTTACCCAGAAATCAGCAGATTCATGGAACTCATTCTCCCGAAGACAAGGTTGAAGAGGAGATTGGACAAACTAAGAAACTGCGAGACAAACTCAACGCCAACTGATTTATGATGGATTATTAAGAAATTTCAGGATGCATCCTAATTTTTTTTTATGCATCCTAATTTTTTAAAATGAAAATTACTAGGTCAAGTGATGAACAGTCACTGATGTCTGCATCTGGGACAGGGTTCTGGGCTAGTCGCCCTGCTGGTCTGACCCAGTGTGCTATTTCTTATGCTCTTATTCTGTCATCTATGCGGGAACATATTGCATGCAAGGTTGGGATTCCTAAATTCTTTTGACAGTCCAGAACACAGAAGAATAATTTTCTAACTCATTAAGAAAGCAAGAGAGTCCCAGCTCTTGGCTCCGCTTGGTTTGCCCATATGGGAGTATGCAACATAAAAAGGTGAAAGAAATTCTAACAGAATGCAGCAGCTGGTTAAAGGCTATTATATTGAAATTTTCATGAGTTTGACAGTAGGCCAAAAAACTACAAAATGGCAGAGAGTGGAAAAGACAGTTTTAACAGGTTGAACATTGTTGGTGATTATTTTTTCAGGGGCAATGAAAGCTGTAATCAAATAACCTGAAAGAGATGCTGGCAGGAATAAGAGAGCCCCAAGGGAGAGAGAATATGAAAACTGTAACAATGATGAATGCCATGGACTAATAAACTAGACAAACATGTAGTTTGAAGTATCAAAATCAAGATTCTTAGCATCATATGAAAAGCTGGTGTCAGGATGCAGGCATAAACACTGTCTGATTTGCAAGATAGAGCAGAAGATGCTGGTAATGACTTACAACCTCAAGCACGAGTGCACAACTCAAAAGCTGACTGGAACGGGGTTACTGGCACAGAAACCTCTGGTTATTTATGTGATCGGCTTATCCCAGCATTGAAAAGGAAATATTATTAAGTATTAAAAAAAGATCCAGGGGGGACGCCTAGGTGGCACAGGCGGTTAAGCATCTGACTCTTGGTTTCAGCTCAGGTCTGATCGCAGGGTCCTGAGACTGAGCCTCGGATCAGGCTCTGCGATCAGTGTGGAGTCGTCTTGGGTTTCTCTCTCCCTCTCCCGCTATCCCTTCCCTGTCCATGCACACGCGTGTGCTCTCTCTAAAAGAAATGAATAAATCTTAGAAAAAAAAATCCATAGAAGACATCTGGCTTTGTGCCTGGAAATGTGTGCTTAAAACTCCTGAATGTGAGGCACCTGGGTGGCTCAGTCGGTTAGGTGTCTGCCTTCAGCTCAGGTCATGATTCTGGGGTATTGGGATTGAGTCCCACATTGGGCTCCCTGCTCAGTGGGAAGCCTGTTTCTCCCTCTGGCTGCTGCTCCCCCTGCATGTGCTCTCTCTTGCGCTCTCTCAATCTTTCTCTGATAAATAAATAAATAAAATCTTTAAAAAAAACCTCTCGAATGCAAGTTGAGACAAGGTAACAAAGAGGAAGGACAAGGTGGGGACCGGTTGAAGTAATGTCATTAAAAGCTTATTAGTATTGTTATTTGTGGATAAATAAGACATTCCGAATTACAGATGGCATTCGCCAGTGCATGAAGTCCACTGAATCTTGTACATCAAAGTAATTGGTTATAAAAAGACTCTTTTTAGACAACGGTAATGTATAATAATAATTCACAAGTGACTGTGATGTCATCTGTTTGTTTACAATGTAAATTTTCTGAAAACGCATTCTTCCTATACTAGCTTAACATTTTAGAGGTGTATCTGATAAATTCTGTAATCTCTAGTTTCAAATGGATTATAATTTTTAGCAATACGTAACCTCCAGAAAGCTTCAGAGATATTTTTGAGCAGTTATGTAATTCCTTCTTCCTAGAAACTGATCTTTTCAGAGGGTTTAAGGTCTCCAGACTCCCCTTTCTACTGATTTTTTTTGTCTTTTGCTCTGTGTCTTACCAGTAAATCAGGAAGAATGATAGTCCTAAGCTAAACATCAGGATTTGAGGTTTTTAAATGGTTACCTGGAGAAACTGGAGCAGGTTGAGGGAGAATATCTGCAGCTAATTAAATAGTGGAAAAATAGAATTTGTATGCTTTTTTATTTATTTTATTTTATTATTTTTAAAGATTTTATTTATTTATTTGACAGAGAGAGAGATCACAAGTAGGCAGAGAGGCAGACAGAGAGAGAGGGGGAAGCAGGCTCCCTGCTGACAGAGAGCCCGATGTGGGGCTTGATCCCAGGACCCTGAGATCATGACCTGAGCCAAAAGCAGAGGCTTAACCCACTGAGCCACCCAGGTGCCCCTGTATGCTTTTTTAAAATAAGAATTTATATTATGTTAATGATTGAAATGAAGAATTTTTAAAAATAAAGAGAAACTTCTTGAAGAAAAGCTGAGGTCTAAAGTTTCTGGATTTGGACAAGACCAGTCAATGAGTTCCACTCATCGATTCTTAGAGCTACAAAGCCCTTAGAGAGCACCAAATCCAACTTCTTATTTTACGAATGAGACACTAAGGTCTGCACTGGTTAAGTGACTTGCCCAAGGCCACACCATCAATTCATGACAGAGCCAGGACCAGAACTCAAGTTTTCTTGTTTCCCAATCTGTGCCCTTATCAACATTGCCACCATGATCTTCGAGTCAGCGAAGGAGCACTGGACAAAGATGGGGACAAAGAGAGGGTAGCTGCTCTCTGATTCCACCAAGGAGCAGCAAGAGACTAGTTCTAGGGGCAGTGTGGGGGGGAATTCAGGTTTTCTTTATTTTGTCTCCTTTTTATTTTTGGACTGAATTCATGTTCATCACCACACAGCAATGATCTGGGATGTTTGGTAGTGGCTGTAACATCAGAGAGAAGATGAATATTTAGGAAAAGAACATTGGCAGGGTGTGGGGTGACAGGGGAATGCTAGGAATCCCCGTGAGATATTTCATATGCCTCAAACAGGAATAATCTGGAGAATAACGGCTTGAATATGTTTTAGGTTTTCAGGTGGTCCTCCAACCTTGGCTACAAAAGAAGAGTCTTTGCCTAGTAAAGACCATCTCTTCATCTATCATAAAGGAACCGGATAAAGTGAGAGCTTTATAAACAGGCTGAGGAAGTAGTAGGTCCCAAACATCTTAGCGATGGAAATTTATGATGACCTAGACACTGGAGCTGACTGGGACGAGCTTGAATTAAGTGTTTCACAAACTGTACAGTAGGTATAAAGCCATACAGTGCGTGTTTAAATCAATTTATCATTTAATAACAGGTGATTTAAAATAGATATTAAAATATGTAGAGTGACTGCATTAATAATTACACAGAATAAAAATAATACAATATAACTGAAAAAGAAGAAAAATAAAAAGCAGGACCAAAGCAAATTGAAGGAGAATATTTAAAGGCAAGAGATATCTTGTCTGGAAAAATTTAGTAAGATAAAGCTTTCCTAAAGGATGTGTTTCTCCTTGAAGAACCCAAAGAGTTCCCTCACCTCCATTCTTCTGGGTTAACACAATTGAGGCACGCAATCTAATTTCTGGAGAACTGTGGTAATGAAGATCTAGGATTGCCGATATTGCTTTAGACCTGAATTATGAAGAATTGATGGGCAGCGGAGGAAGAGAAAGGGACCCGATAAAACATGGGAGGCTGGAACAAGGAGAACATGTGGAGTATTTTTAGTCAGACTCATGGCAGAAGCAGGTTCAAAGACTTTAGTTCGTACTGAAGATTATTTCATGAAGCTGATGAAATTAAATGGTTGAGACAGCGGATTCAAAGTGAAATTGAAGTTGAACTCTATTGCACAATCAATGGGAAACTGTTAAGGTCTCATCATGACTCCGTATCTTCCCTGCTCTCCTTTCCGCATAGACCCGATGTATCATAATTTGTATTTCACACAGCAGCCTGCAGAAGGTGCTTCTAAGCACCTGTATTCCTTTGACTGACATAAATGGCTCCAGAAAACAGCATCATTCTGTTGTCGTTACGTGAAAAATGCTGAGTGCTACGTATGGAGAATGAACACCTCAGCTCCACACATCTGGGCCCGCCGCTGACTGCTTTTTGGGGACATGAACTATTTATTCACCCAAAACACTTTGTGTACATTGAGCTGCAGAAAGCATCCATCTTTGCCGAAAAAGAAACGTGGGCAAACCCCCAAATAAATGAACTGTCCTTATATAAATAGTCACTCCCACTACCAATAATATTATCTGCAGCTTTTTGTCTGATTGTGGAAAATCCACACCACCCTCAATCACAAAACACAACACATACGCTGCATCAAATGGATTTTTCCTAAAGGCAGCTCCCTATTGCATCAGCACATTTTCAGTGATAATTTTAGCACAAGTCGACTAGCCACGCTTCCTCAGGGAATAAAGAACTAGGTATTATAGGCCAGGTTAACGTCACATTTCAGAAATACATTCATTTGTGAATATGCAGATTAGCCACAATAAATGCTCCTTTAGGAATGTGATGCTTTGGACTTACTTGATATAGTAGGGCACTTTGTTTGGTGAGATGGCTCTCTCCCAGGGACCCTGGACAGAAGCTGAAAGAGAAAAAAAAAAAAAAAAAAGCAAGGAGGTCAAGTTCATCACAAACAGGAAAGACAACATTAATCTCCAGAATTACAATTTTACACTGATATTGGTCTGTTTGCTCAGTTGCCCATGAAGACAGGACGGATTAACCTGCTGTTCTGAAGTTTCTGTCCTAATCTAAGTGAAATTGAACTCATTCAGGCACAAAGATAAATGCAAAGGAAAAAAAAAAAACCATTCCACCGCTAAACCTACAGAACAGATAAGAAATGGAGTGAGTCGACTGATGTGTTTTCTCTTATGTGTCTCCACTGGGTGCTTTTCTTATAACACTTCCTGTTGCTGCTTTTCAATATCTTTTACTATTTGATTGACTGGGTTTTATTAGTTTAGCAGCTGAAACATCTCTGCATGATAGACTTACATTCTAAGTTATTGAAGTTAAAGCACTACGCTTATCACTCCGATATGCTTGTTTGCATCTTTGTTTGGTTTAAACAGAATCCAATCTCATCAACTAATAATACGTTTAATTGGGGCCACAAAATGTCAGCTGACCAGCATGATCTTACTGGAAAAAAAACCAACCAAAATTGAGAAAGTGGCACCTGATACCAGAGTATAATAAAACTTCTATGATGAATGATAAATCCTATAGGTGAAATTAAATTTCACATACTGGGAATTTGTTTTATAACGACCATATTGTGTATTAGTCAAATCAATCATCTTTAAATTGTGTTTTAAATGCTTAAATTGTCCGAGTTTCTCCTTTCCCCATGATGAGCTCTAAAAACACCTTTTATATACTGTCTAATCTGATGGGGTTTTTTTCTTTCTTTAAGACAAAATAACCATGCTAGGCTGCACTATGCCATTTCCTCAACAATAAAATCTTCCTCCTGAAAAGAGTTTTTATGAAACTGGAGTTTTAAGAGACAAAGAATATCATTGGAATACAAATATAAGAAGCATGCTTATTAACACCTAGCAATTTTATGTGTATGTCCATTTTCCCTGAATTTTCATCCTGCTTATAATTTGCAGCCCAGCTGATGCTGACCATTATTTTCTCCTATGAAAAGCTTCCTTCTAAATTAGTCTCACAGTAAATTCACTCCACACTATATTGAGATGTAAGAAAACGTCAAAGCTAATATATCCTTGACTACACTGTATAATATGAAAGAACAGCTTCTAATAAAAGTTAACTTCACCCACTGCCAGACAATTTAAGGGTAATGAAACTACAGATTCTTTGTTTTATACAGAGTAATAGAGGAAGCGAATCACCCAACCTTTAACCAGACACGCTGCTTTGTACCTTGGTGATGTATCATTTAAAAGATAGAGGACATGGGTTTGTATTTAGCTGCTAATTAGGCCTTTTCATTTTGGCAGACAGATTTTTAATATGGGAAAAAAAAAAGACATTCATCTGCTGTTTTGAAGTAGACTCTCGCATTCGGTGTTCTTCTATTCCTACCCTCTCTGCCTTTCTCATTATCTGCCCTACTCTCCTTTGGTCTGTTTTTCTTTGCTAGGACACGGCCCTCTGGCCCTGATAAGGAGATAAAGGAAGGGAGATCTGATTTGAGAACTTCCGGCTGAACTCCGTGACCTAGCTGGGCAAGAGTCGGATGTTTCAGAAACCTAAGAACACAAGCCCTTTCTAGAAGCAAACAATGCAGGGAGCCAGAAATCCTAGCTCCTGCCTGCTCAGCACAACCTGCTCTTAAAACCGTAGGGTCTAAGAAGGAAGAAGAGAGTTTCCGAGAGCGTCTGCTCCGGCTCTCACGCAAGTCTATGAATGTCTAAATTGAGAAACAACTGCTATTCTTTCCTTACAGGTGTCTATGGGCTGAACCCCACTCTTTCTGTCATTATTCCTTTCCAGCTCTTTGTGAGTTTAATGGTCCAAAAATCATTTCTGATTTGGAGGATGCTGGGGATGCCCTCTGATGGCAGAAGACTCCATTTGGATTTCCTATAATATACCTAGGTATACGTCAGAGAGAAGTGTATTTGGAGAGGGCTAGGTGCTGCCTAGTTGGCTCGGGGGTGGGGGGGAGGCTGCCTGAATGGAGCAACTTTGAAGCAGAAACTCTAGCAAGAGACAGGAAAAGCGGTGGTGCCCACCTGAGCTAATGGCCACACCTACATCGACTATCTATAGTTGACTTTGCACTGTTAAGCACTAAAAAGAAAAAAAATCCAATAAAGTGCCAGAGGAGTACTCAGAATATGCCTACACTGAATAGTCAAAAAGATTTCGAAAGAATATTCTAAAAAATTCTAAGTACCAGATCAACATGAAACTTGAAGCATTTGTAACTGTGGGTCTCAAGTGGGAATTTTCCATACAGAGTATATGAACTATATATAAAAATTGTTGATTTCTTAGTTTTTAAAAATCAGACAAGCCTTTTGTCTTTGTGTATAGCTATCAAATGAATCCAGTGGTGAAGGTCAGTGAATTTTTTGTGCTGGAAGATGTTTGTTTCCCCTTTGACTCAGTCTACAAACCTGCCTAAGCAACTTGGGTTTCATCATTTGAAACCCTAACATTTTATATTAAAAAATGTCCTCCATGCAAAAGAAAAAAAAAAGGCAACTAACAATGGCCTTTCCCCATTCCTCCCCTGCCCCATCACCACCACAAACACACTGGAACTACTTGCTTTGGAAATAGCACTCAACCCAAGGAAGGTTCTACGTGATTAGATTCAGTGCGCCTTCTCAAGAGACTATTAAAAGGTTGTCAGCAATTTCAGCCCCTCTGAGGCATCCAGAGGATTCTGGGCTTGCATATATTCAAAAGTTGATCAAATATATGGTAACTCTTGTTAAGTATGTCCCAGAATTATCATTTCATTTCTCGCAGGGGTGCCGACCCCAACAACAGCTGTTTCTTATCTCGGTGTACCAATGGAAGCTCGTCATCATTCACCAAGCTAGCCTATGTAATAGACACACACATCTTTTATGCCTGCTGTGTCCATTTTTAGTAGCCCATCAATTGCAGATTTATTGGCAAGTAGCTTTTATATGACACTGTGCTATCCTTTGGTATTTTCGTATACAGATGTTTCTCTAACCACTACGTGCAAATCCGATGCAGCTTTGTGATTCAGATCCTTGAGTGTAAAAACCATGCATTATCTTATGGCACCAGCACCAGGGGGAGGGGGGAGGCATTGTCTACTGAATTTAAATAGAAAACTGCACGTGAGTTTATTCATTCTAAAACCAACCTCCAAATTTCCCCTCACATTATAGATGTGGTATGTTATTAAGAGCAAGAAAGGGGAGCACTTCTACCTTCAAATGCTTTTCTTCCCTCGAGGTGACAGTATTCAATATTGTGCCTAAGGTGGTTTTGAAAATCACATAGGCCACACTATGTGGGCGAAGTTCTTATTTCAACCATTTTTTAATGTACTATGAACAGAATGTGCCAAGTGATGCACCCTGGTGTTAAGCCATATTTTAATCGACATGGGGGCCTAACCAGAAAATTAAAAAGAATACTAATGGTATTTAAACAGTGCCAAAAGAGCACTCTCTGGAATTCAGACCCAAGTACATTCATTCATCTTTCTACTTTTCTTCTATTTGGTGGACTTGGCGTTTGATAATGTAGTTCGGTCAAAAAAAAAAAAAAAAACTGGGGGCAGATTATAAAAATAGTACAGCATTCATTGGAAATGAAATAGAAACCTCACCTATGGGGTTAAGAGAAAGGCATAAGGGAGAATCACTAGCCACAGGCCCCCGGCTGTTCGGAAGGAGGCCAATTCCAGTAATGGTTTTATGGGTACATTCTAATGAGGGGACTCTAGAGCAATGTTTCTCCATCTTTCTTTTCTGAACCCCCCAAGTCTCCCTGCTAAGTATCTTTTTAGGTATTTTTTTCCTAATCTTTATCCCCCCTTGTCCCCAATGAATTTTGATAACACAAATATACTGTGTGTGTGTTGACATACTGTGTGTATTTATGCTTTACATAAAAAGAGTAAGATTTTTCATCTCTCAGGAACCAATTTTTGTCCCTATGGGGGCAATACCATTCCCACTGAGAATACTTGATCTAGAAGGGGTGCTGGGGGGAGAAAGGGAAACCTCTTCTGTGCCTGCAACATAACCTCAAGAATGACACTCATCATGACCCTTGCAGTATTATTATTTTCATTTTGCAGATGATCAAACAGGATCACATGGAATAGTGTGCAAGGTTCTAAGTCAGTAAGTCTTAGACCCTAGTCTTGGTTTATTACTCAAGTCAGATGATTCAGGAAATGGAGAAAACACACAGGCTGTGTCTACTCTATGCTCCACACTGTATGTTCCTTGATGTAATCTTCCCACACACCCAATGTGGTCCCGCAATTCCATTATTATACAGGCAGAAAGTGAGGCTCAGAACAGGTCAGGCAACCAACTCAGGTCATAGGCAGCTAGTAAAGGGCACATCCAGGATTATAACCAAGTCAAATCTGTCTAGTCTCTGCGCTTTATTTCATCCTCTATGGTACATAACAGATATCTCTAAGTATTTGCCAAACAACTGAGTGAACAAATTCATCTTAAAAAGAATATGATGTCTTCAAGTTCTTTACCCTCTGATATCTAAATTTACCCTCTACATGATTTCCACCAAATGATTTCCCAGGGGCTGTTAGAACAACTGCGTTGATCCTGGAAGGCCTCTTTGATATTCCCCATAGCTCTAGTGATGATTAGAAAGAGCTTCCTTTTGCCCTCCTGTCCTCTTTCCGCCATCTTTCCATGCCACCATAATTGTCGCATGAATGTCCCGGCAGATGTTCTCAAGAACATTAACAATGCTGAAGAGAGAGGCAAATGCCAGGTTCTTATTAGGTCATGCTCCAAAGTCATTGTCTAGTTTCTCACTGTGATGATGAAGCATGGTTGCATTGGTGAATCTGAAATCACTGATAATCACAGAGCTGAGAAAATGGCTGTGAAACTCAGGGGCAGGTGAAACAAGTGTAGAGTGATCAGTCCCAGATCTAATATACTACTCAAAAATCTAGAAAAATGCTGGAATTATCTGCTTCCACCCCACCAGTTTGGTTTTATTGTCCTGAAAACCTCAGCTGCCATCATGGACCATGAAGAAACAAAATGAAAACACACAAGAGAGAAAATCCTGGGATTCTTTTTCCAGGGATGTAATACATATGTGCAAATAAAATGCCTTAGAGAAAGAAAGAAAGAAAGAAAAGAAAGAAAAGAAAGAAAAGAAAGAAAAGAAAGAAAAGAAAGAAAAGAAAGAAAGAAAGAAAGAAAGAAAGAAAGAAAGATTGATTCCTTTTATTCTGGTCAAAATTTGCCTCCCTACAATCTGTCATCTCCAAGATTGGTCCTATTCTAAATGTCTAAATTAAATCATCTGATCAGTTGAGAGAAACTAATTTCAATAGAGCTGAGACCTATTTTCATCTGAAAGATGAAAACAGACCCTGGTTATTAAACAAACAAAGCAATATCTAACACCACCTTACTCATTATTGGATACATTTTTACAGAGCACCTACTGTGCGCTAGGCACTTGGCAAAGTACTGGCACTAGTGCAACCAGTAAGACCCAGTTCCTGCCACTTTGCATTTTAGTTTCTGAGGATATTCAATGAACACATCTAATATTCTAGCATTAAAATCAACCAACTGCTATCTACTGAAAGTACATCATGTGCTCAGCTCTGCACTAGGTATTTGCAGGCAGGGGTGGAGTAGGGTGGGATGTGGTAGGGAAAGAGGTCCTGCTGTGTCCCATTCCCTTAGGACATTATTATTTAAATGAGATCAGGTTTTAGAAGAATATATATTCTAACGGAGGTATACCAGTCAGAGTCCCAGCCAGAAACAGATGGCACATTCTTATCAGCTAGGTTGAGTAGAATATAGTGAAAGGGCTGGTCACAGAGGTCTGTGCAAGGTGTAGGGAAATCACAGGGGATAACAGTAAGAACAAGGAACTATTAGCATCCCTAGGTCTGAGGCACAAGGACAGAGAGCCATTACTGGAATAGAGTGGGGAAGGGGGAAGGAAGAAGCAAGAGAAGGAAAGGGAAAGGAGGAGAGAGGGGTTGAGAGGGAGAGAGAGAAGAGAAAGAAAAAAAAAAAGAGAGGATAAGGGCCAGAGTTGTAGTAACCAGGAGAATAGAAGCCACCTTGACCGCAATGCCCCAGAAGAAAACATGAAGACGTAGTTTGAGTTATAATTCAAGGAAGCACTGGTACAGGAGCCAGAAGTAAGGCAAGGAAAGGAGCCAACCTGATAAGGGATGCAGTGCTGCTTTGGGTACCTAGGGTCCACCTCAGCTGGGGATTTCAGGACAGAAGGCACTTCAGAGTGATTCCCCCTCTACTCACCTCTGAGGGGGTGAAGGACCTGAAGTATTTATTTACTATTGCTTGAGTGCTACTCCTGGAGTCTAGCAGGGGAGGGGTGGTGGAGTTGGGTCAGGTCATTAACTCTCTGGCCTGCCCCTTATGAGCTGGTGAGCAAGGCCTATGGCCAGAGAAAGCCTTGAAGGCTGAGTCACAGGCGTGTGTAGTTGGAAGCCGAGGTTTGGTGTGCCTGGGCATGGTGAATTCCAGAAGGTATATGGTGAAGGCCTTGACAACTTAGACAACAGAAGATATGTGCTAAGAATGATGGAAAAGAAAGATGTAAGAAATCTGAGTTCGTGAAGGATATGTAGTCACCATTCCTGTGTATCTCTGGATTGCTCTGTGAGAAACTTACACACCTCTACTTTGTGTAAGCCACTGTTAATTCACTTTTTCTGTTACATGAGGTCAAGCTTGCTTCTGACTAAATTACTCTCACCCATCTAGAACATCTACAGCTGCTCACATCATTCCTGGTTCACATTTTCAATGGCTGAAGAGCATCCCATTAATGGCTGTACCATGATTTATTGAAGAAACACCCTCTTTGGGAAAATTTAGATCGTTTCCAGTTTTTCACTGTTGTAAGTCAGGCTGCAATGAACCTCTCTGTAGATAAATCTTTGCACACAGTTTTGCCAATTTTCTTAAGCAAAATTCCTAGAAATATATTTATTTCATTGAAGGCTCTGAACACTTTAAAGGCATTTTATACAAATTACACTCCTGCCAGGAGGAGTCCTCCTTTATTGATCCAGGAAGAAAGGGAAAAATCCATTTTCTGCTGGTCAATGGTATTTAGTTGGTATAATTCTTAAGGCACATTAGATATACTGCCCGATACAGATTATTTGAGAACATGCTTCTCATACCCCTTCTTTCCATGACAGACTGTAAACTTCTGAGTTCAGAGAGGCACTCAGCACATCGGCTTTCTGTCTCAAAGCTCAACCCAGCATCTTGAGAGGTATGCGGATCAAGTAGAAAGTGTCTAGAACATAGATTCAGAAGAAATCGATTTGAGTCCCAACTCCACCATTACTCCCTGATCTTAAGCAAGTCTTGTTTTCTCCCTGAGCCTTATTTATTTTATATGAAAAATAGGAATAATGATATCTCCCTTGCTGAAAGACTGTCAGGATAAAATGAGAAAATGGATATGAAATTGCTTTGCAAAATGTTAATCACCATACAAATAATATTTGTAATCAGACACCTATGGGATATTGTCTGAATGTTGGTAATTCTAGAATCAATCTCTCTGCTTCAACTAAGCAGCAATTCTCTTCAACCCTTGCATCCATTTCTAACTACTGATAATGTGCCACATACAAAATAAAGTGTAGCAGAGAGAAATGCCTTTGAACACAAACTGCTTGGGCTTACAGTATATTGTTCTCTATCTTTGCCTAGACCAATGGCTTCTGCTCAAAAGGTCCTTCCTTCATTCTCAGGTAGACCATTTGTCCAATATTCATCAACATGAATGATGAATACATGAGTCCATATTTGATACAATGGGAAAGAGAGGGCCAGAGACTGCTTTACAATCAGAGGATTGTGATGCTGTAGAGATAAGAATACTCTTCTTGTGCTACCATGTATAATGGATTAGAGGTAGGAGGGTGGAACTTAGCAGGTAGTTCCTAAGTGAAGTTGGTATCCACTCAGAGTGAGAAGTCACACAGGACTCCGTACTTCGAAGATTCAGTTACTAGGCAACTGGGAGTTTGGCAGAAAAAATAAGCTGGAAGGTGAATTTCAGATAAATTTCATACTTAGGTTAAAACATTTGGAAGGTGGGTCTTTTCACTGAAACTCAGGCGAAAGGACAAGACCGTAAGCACTAGGTGGTAGCTGAAGCTATAAACATAGCTGGACTCTTGCAGGAAAGGAGGCTATCAAAAGAAAGGCGTACCCTGGGAAGGGGTCTGTAACGGGTGTGCCAGTAAAAAACAAAAAACAAAAAAACCTCTAAAGAAAAACAATATAGAAATTAGAATAAAGTAGGGTGAAATGTGAGAAAGAGAGCCAGGTGGTGAGCCATTATGAGTACCAATGGGTTCCAGTGGACTAAGGAAGAGGAAGATCTATTTGATCACAAGACCACTGATGATCTCAAAAGGCCAATTTCGCAAGAGCAGTGAAGACTGAACCAGATATAGAAGTTGAAACAGCTGGTTGATAGAAGGAAGTAGCAGGATTAGGTCCTAAGCAAGCGTATGAGAAGTTGTGTATGAAAGAAGAACATACAGGGACAGGGGGAACATCTGATGGCTGGTCATCCCTCCCTCCTGTTCTGTAAACCAGCCCACTCAATTCATGTATTTATGGAATTTGCTTAGCATCTTCTCTAAAATATTCAATTATACACAAAAAAACTTACTTCCACCTTTTTTTTCACTTCCTAAGGTCATACTCAAAATTACAGTACAGTGCTTAAGTTTTCAAGTAGTTATCAATGCTGAATGTATGTGCAAGTATCTCGCACTTTTCCCCATCGTGATGGCTTTCTGTGTGATTTCTATTTTCTTGTGAGGGGATGCGTGTAGTCCCGGTAGCAAGAGTTAAGTTTTCTGTCAATTGCCTGAAAGGCTGAGTTAAATTGAACACTTTTCAAAAACATTAAATTAAAATAAGAATAGTGCTTTATATGTCTGTACCATATATCAAAAGTAAAGATTCAATGAAAACTTTAAGATCACTTACTAAACTTTCAAAGATGGGCAGATTTTCCATAAAGATTTCACCAGCAGAGACAGATGGGCTACATTCCAGAGGGGAAGGTCACAAGAGTGATGAATGAGACCTCTAATGTCTGCTCTAGCTGTGAAAATCTTTATGGCTAACTAAAATTCCTCACGAATAACAACCTGTAAATATCATATGAGCTGTCAGACGGGGAGCACCTAGCTCTGGGACCATCGCACATGGTGAACAGAATACTACCCCGTGTGATTTCTCAGTAGACTGCCAGGGCATTTAGCGTATCAGGCTTCCATTTAATCTGGGAAGTCAAGAGTTCATACTAAACTACTCGCCAAGGTGACTAAGTTGCAGAGATATAAACATTTCCAAGCGCTGCTGGCTGCACAATCCTGCAAAATCTCATAACCAATATTTGGAAGCATTGCTCATGAAAGAAAAGCTCCTTCAAACTGACTTATACAAAACCCCAAGAACCTCATTGTCATTACTGGGACAGTTAGAAAGAAATACACCTCCTAAGGCCAGCTATAGGAGGAGAGATGTCTATATAAAATAGAGCTGTGACAGAGTTATGCTCACGGGATGTCTAACTAACTCTGAACAGAACTGGCTGACGGTATTACCACTGAACTTGCCTCCGGGTAAAGGTGGCTACAGTCTTTAGGCCATCTGGGTTAAGCCGGTTACTAACAAGTCAGTGCAATATTGCCAGGTGCCTTGAGTGTCTCTCCAGATGTGCTTTTAAAAGACGGCAGGCAGTCAACACCATTTGCTGAATGCTCTCCGTGTGAATGGTATTGTATTAGACACCAGGGAAATTTCAAGGAATGTAAAATTTGAAACCTGAGCCAGTAGGGAGCAACTCGGATATTAAAAACCAAATGACTGTAGATGGGATGCACATCCATTTAGAAAGCAAGAGTGAGAAAGAGCTAAAGATAGGACAAAAAATAAAGCAACGAGAAGGTGGCAGAGGTTAAATTTTGATCCCAATACTTTTCTTCACTGTGAAACAACAGAACATCTACAATTGAGCCATAGCCTCGTGGGAAACAGTACCGTTCCCAGCCCCAAGACCTTGGGCTTGGCCATGTGACTTGCTTTGGCCAGTGGGGCTGTAGCAGACAGGATAGGAACAGAGGCCTGTACTCTAGTGCTCTGGTGATCTGCCAGGAACGCATGCCCCAGGCGGCCTCTGATCCTTCAGCATGGGCCCTCAAAGCCAACATATTTAGAAACAACCTGAATGAAACCAGCAGCCTGGAGCCAAACCCGGCCAACCTCCAACCTAGAGCCTGCAGCAGAGCTTCCCAAACTTTATCTAGATCATCTGAACTATGCTTGGCTTGTAGACCTATGAACGTGAGAACAACAACTTTCCCTTCTCATACACGAGGAAGGGAGGGAGAGAGCAAGAGTGAGAAAGAGGAGTCTGGGCAGCGGGGGGGGGGGGGGGGGGGGGGGGGGGGGGG
>CM052801.1:23474977-23497133 GCA_028533885.1 Nasua narica
GAACCCTTTCTCTGAAGCTGACCATCTGTAATGATTAAAAGTGTAAACTTGAATGTGTCATTAAACTTCTCCAGTCTGTTTTCTATTCTGTGAAAGAGAGACGGTCTTACTCCTTATTTTACAGGGTTGCTGTGAAGACACAGGCTACTCCATGGAAAATGCTTCCTCAGTGTTAAGAGTACAAAGTGCGCCATATTTTTCATATTCCTATTCCTACCCCCACTATCATCATCGTCATCATTCATGTGGTGAGTCATCAGGATATTTATTCCATTAACTAACTTACTGCCAGTGTGAAGAATCCTAGGGGAACCAGGCAAATGAGACTCTGATTCTAAAGTGACTGGTACCCAGTAAGCACAGGTGTAGGCAAGGATTCCAGTAAATAATTCCTCTTCCTCCTTTTGCCACCATTTTCTGTCTCTTTAAAAAATTTTATGCAGTTCTCAGAATAGTAAACCTCGAGAGGAGACATATCTGCCTTTTGGCATTCTGATGCTGGTGGCAACTATGAGAGTCAATGGTGTTTGACCATTTTATATGAGTATTGCTTAGGAATTCAAAACAAACAGCTAAGTATTTTTAGAAAGACTCTGAACATGACATTTTCATTTTAATTTCTATTTTTAGTTCTGATTTTTAAATTAAGTTTCACATGACCGAAGTTATTATCTTTTTTCCTATTTTTTAAAATTTTTAAAAAATATTTTATTTATTTATTTGAGAGAGAGAGAGAGAGATCACAAGTAGGCAGAGAGGCAGGGGGAAGCAGGCTCCCTGCCAAGCAGAGAGCCCGATGCGGGGCTCGATCCCAGGAACCTGAGACCATAACCTGAGCTGAAGGCAGAGGCTTTAACCCACTGAGCCACCCAGGTGCCCCTTTTTTCTATTTAAATTAGTGTGGCTTTTTCACAGGAGAGGACTGATCTGATCTCCTTTAAGACTTAAGTCTTGTTGTCCTTTATTTTGCCCTAAGATAGCAAGGGTTCTGGTGAGTTTTTGTGTTGGGCTCCAGGAATAACTGAAGATTTGGTTCAAAACTCTCCCTCTTCCCTTGCAACCTTTAATAGATATATCTGCTCCAGACCTCCTGGACCAAATCTTTTGAATCAGTCTCTTTCCCTTGATAGCTGGCCTAGATCAAGTTCTACAACACAAACTCTCACTTTTTACCTTTTGAGAATAAATCCCTCTGGCCTTAGCTCACGTTGTAAATGAGCTCATTCCATTCCTTTTCTAATTTTTTTTCCTAGACATTTCCTGCTCAGATTTTCTCTTTCCAAGTCAGATTGTCCCCATGTTGACTAATCCTTCAATTATTCTCTCTCGTCTGCCTATTTCTAGCTCATTAAAACATTAGCACTCTCTAAAACCTATATTTATATTCATTATACATACATAAGAAATCCCTTTTCTGGACAAAAGGGCTATAAGGAGGCTACGTGTAAAATTGGAAAGGGGGATATTCATCATATCAGAATACATCCTGTGAACCTTGCTAAGTGAAAGAAATCAAGGGCCAAGCAATCAGAAGCCTTCTTTGCTCCATTCCTCTCAGATGAAATACTCTCTGCCTTGAATTTGCACATAGCCTCAGAGACAACATGCATTTATACTAGTTGCCATATATTTTATACGAGATATATATTTGGTCTTTGCAGTTGCTGACTCACAGTTCTCAAGACCCTTGGAATTTTTTGGGTCAAGAGTGATAAAGGTGTCTTTTGTTACGTTAATGAGGCGACTTTTGGAAGGGCAAGATGGAACCTTGTCAACCAGAGACATACCTGTCTTTAGAGGGTTAGGACTTTCAATTTCCACCCCTCCCCCAGACCTGGGGAGGGGGGAGAGGAGAGAAGCTGGGGGTTGAATCCAATAGCCAAAGATTCAATCCATCATTAGTATGTAATGAAGCCTCCATAAAAGCTCAAAGGACAGGATCTGGAGAGCTTCTGTGTTGGTGAACACATGGAGGTGTGGGGGAGAGTGGCGCTCCTGGAGAGATTAACGGCAGCCCTATGCTCTTCTCACATACCTCGCCCTGTGAACCTCTTTCATCTGGATGTTTCTGAGTTCTATCCCTTTATCATAAACCTGTGATCTTGGAAGTAAAATGTTTCTCTGAATTCTGGGAACGGCTCTAGCCAATTAATCAAACCTGAGGAGGAAGTGGGAACTTCTGGTTTATAGCCAGTTGGTCAGAAGAAGTACAGGAAACAATCTGGACTTGTGACCGTGCCTGACGTCCAAGGAGGAGGCTGTGGAAACCTTCCATCTATAGCTGCCTGGTGAGAAGCACTGGTAAAAGCTGGGCTTGCGACTGGCATCTGAAGTGCGTAGGCTGGGGGGACAGTCTCATAGGCCTGTACCCTTAACCTGTCGGTTCCGATGCTGTCTATTGGCCAATGGGGTCAGAACTGAGTCGAACCTCCCAGTATATGAGAACTGCGTGGTGCTATGTGGGAAATGCTCCCCTCCACGGAAACAATCTAGTCTGTTCCTAGACTAGGAACCTCATTTACTAGTCTAGAAAGAACATCTCGTTTCACTTCCTATGGAATTAATTTCGTCCTTCTACTCTAGTCTTACCATTCCTGCTTACCACAACGTTTGTTTGTTTGTTTGTTTGTTTTTTAAATAAGTCTTCTCTTTTGTTTAGAATTTGAACATCCCAAATCCAGGATTCAGTCTTTCTCTTCTTCCTATTCCAGGTGCCAAGTGTTTGTTAATAAATATAGGAAGGAATGCTACAGGCGTGTAAATCAGATCAGGTCACTTCTTAGCTCAGAACCCTCCTAAGTCTCCCCTTCTTAAGAAGAAATTTCAAAGGTTTTTAACCATAATTGGCAAGACCTGACTTGACCTGGCTCTTGGTTGCTCACTGACCTCCTTATCTTTCACCATCTTGCTTCCTCAGATTCAGTCGTACTGAACTCCTTGTTGTTTCGCAAACCCACTAAGCTTGCTCGCATCTCAGGGTCTTCAACATTTACAGTTTCCTCTACCTGGAACCCTCCGTATCTGCCTGGCTTATTCCCTCACTTCCCTACTCAAATGCCACCCACATGACCACCCCATTTAAAAATGGGGTGGTCACCTCTAGCCTGCTTTATTCTTCTCTGTCAAACTTATCGTGACCTGACTGCCTTCTCCATGAGAGAGGATTTTTGAAGCTCCATGAGAGAGGATTTTTCCTCTCAGGATTCATTTACTGCAGTTTCCCCAGTTCCTAGAACAGAGTTTGACCTATACTGGTCATTGAATGGACTAGTTGAATTCTTAGCTGGCCAAAAATAAAGTGAAGCTCATAATTTTTTCAGGACATTAGACTAGGCTCTAGACTCAGTTCTTTCCTATTGTATTAGAGATGGAATAATTTTCAGCATGCCCAGTTATTCATTCAATCAAGGCATATCCTATACTTATCTCCAAGATGTTGGATGCATGACATTAAAAAAAAAAAGGAATGCATGCCCTTTACCCCTTTGGTGATCTTACTCCAACCCATTTCCTTTTATGATCTATTTTATCGACTATCCTTCATTCTAACTCTTGTCTGTCATTGGTATGTGTGCTGCTGGATATAAGGTATAAGGCAAGAGGCTGACGTAATCTCATGCTGTCCTCAAAGTCCTTACCCGTTAATGGAGGTCACAGGGTCAGACGTCTTAAATAATGATCATCACTACATACACTGAACAAAATCATCAACTTCATAATAAAAGCAAGAGTAAATCAAATCGCCCAGTGATGGGAATGAGCCCATTACAATGCCTTTTCCTTAGATGCTTTGAAATGGTTGTCGGTTACATTGTCTTCTCACAGATGGGGTTCCCCAGGTCACAGACTCTGAGACAATGTTTAAAGAGCAGGGTCTTTAGGCAGGTGTGCCCTTGTGATCCACACCTGTTGGAGGGAGAAGAAGGAAGCGGGAGTGGTGACTGAGAGAAGTTGAGCTAGGATGCAGGCCCAGTGACAGTCTCAGTGAATCCCACTGCAGCTCCTGAAGTAGATGTTAGCATTCTCCTGCATTAGGCCAAAATTGCCAGGTCTTTATCCTTCTGCAAGCATCAGGAGCTACCCTTGGAAGGGCTGTGACCTTGGGGGAGGCAGCTGAAGCAATCCCCAAAGGACAGACAGCTGAAGGTTGCCTGCTGAGGACACTCCTCTTCACTGCATGGGACCTGGGAGTTGAGGAAAAGGAGGCTCAAATGACTCCTCACACGTAGGCCATTCTACTTAGTATTCCATGTGATCCAACTACCATGGCTACACATCGTCCAGGAGTCAGGTATGCAGGAGTGGTTCTCAGCCAGGGACAATTTTGCCTTCTAAAGGAATGCATCCAGAGACATTTCTGGTAGTCACAACTGAGAGGGAGGGTGCTACTGACATGGAATGGGGGAAGGCCAGGGATGTTGCTAAACATCCTACAAAGCACAGCACAGTCTCCCCAACAAAGAACTGTCCAGAGCACCTGGTCAAGAAAGCCTGGTTTCAATATAAACAGATTGTAAATATCTGACCCAATCAGATGTTCTTTCTTGGAGAGTTTGATTGTAACATATAGAGAAATTTAGATGGTAGAAAATAGGGCAGTTAAAAAAAGTTAGATGGGGGCACCTGGGTGGCTCAGTTAGTTAAGCCACTGCCTTCGGCTCAGGTCATGATTTTAGGGTCCTGGGATCGAGCCCGGCATCAGGGTCCCAGATCCCAGACTCCCATGGGGAGTCTGCCTCTCCCTCTGACCTCCTCTCCTTTCATGCTCTCTGTCACTCACTCAAATAAATAAATAAAATCTTAAAAAAAAAGTTAGACGACTAAAGAAGAAAACAGAAGTCACAAGGCAATTGAAACTCTAAGGACAAGGTGGAGAGGAGATAGGAGAGAGAAGCTATGATACTGTGGTAGTTTGAGTCTATAGCAGCAAAGCACATCAGGAGAGAAGCAAACACGCTTCATGGTGACTGCCATTCCCCATCCTTCCTATGTTTCCAGGGGTCCCCCCATCACCTAAGTCCATCCCCACTCCTTACAGCTTGAAGGAGACAGAGCTCATCTGCAGTAGACTGAAATCAAGAAGACTACTACTGCTGATATCTGAAAGTATATTTAAAAATTCAAGAGAATTATTTTTTTAGAGAGGGACAGGGGAGGGATAGAGAGAGAGGGAGAGAATCTTAAGTAGGCTCCATGCACAGCATGGAACCTGACCCAGGGCTTGATCTCATGACCTGAGATCATGACCTGAGCCAAGATCAAGGGTCAGATGCTTAACTGACTGAGCCACCTAAGCGCCCCTCGAGAAAATGGTTTTTATTTTATTTTATTTTTTAAAGATTCCATTCATTTATTTGAGACAGAGAGAGAGAGAGAGAGAGAGAGAGAGAGAGAGAGAGAACAAGCATGTGCTGGGCTGGGGGCAGAAGGAGAGGGAGAAGCAGGCTCTCTGCCGAGCAGGGAGCCCAATGCGGGGCTTGATCCCAGGACCCTGAGATCATGACCTGAGTTGAAGGTAAATGCTCAACCGACTGAGCCACCCAGGCGCCCCAAGAGAATGGTTTTTAAATTAGCAATAGTTTATGTAAGTCTACAAAAGAACAAAATGCCTTTGTCCTCACCTCAAAGTTCTCACCTAAAAGTATTTTGTAATCCTAAACTGGTTGTGTTCTGAAAATGGAAAACATCCAAATGGAAAAACGAAAGTAATGATTTTTGCCCACAGGGATGTGATTCCACCATTTCTGTTGTGCAAAGCTTTGTATTTTGGGACGGATGACAAAATGTTACCCTAGGACAAACTCACAAATGCCTTCATTTTCTGGAGAGTGTAAAAATATACCTTTCGGAGCCAACATTCCGCTAAAATAGTGCCCATGTATCATGACACTGGCTCAGCGCTGTGGCACCACTCTCGGTGTCTTAGGTCCCCATGGGGCCCAGAGAAATCCATCACGATGAGGAAAACAAGAAAGAAACGTGCATTTGCTTAGTTTCTGCCAGGCCACCAGACTAATCTCCATGCAGGTATGGGGCGGAGTGGCGGTTGTGATCAAACTGAATGTCACTATTGGGCTCCATCGTCAGATTATGCGTGGGGTAGCACAGCAGTTTCATCCAGTCTGGGAGACATTAATGCTGCTGGCGTCCCCCTTGGAACTCCCCTCCCCGCGGAGGCACCCATCCCCAGCTGCTATGAGTGTTGATTGCTATGGACCCACTGCCCTGGGCTCCAGAGAACCCTCCTCAGTGAAATGGGAACTGTTGTCCCCTGTTCCCCAGAAATCCACACTCAATGCCTGACTGACACGGGGGAACAAAGATCCAGCTCCCTTCCTTCAAAATGGGGCCAACTATGTGGTGCCCTGTGTGCTCCAGGGTGCCCTGGGGGGTCAGGCCAAAGTCCGTCTCTACTTCTTGCTTCTTGACTCCATCACTGGCATAATCCCTATTGCATCCTCCCTCCCTCACTCCACTTTACCCATGAGCTGCTGTTGATGCAAATCACTTATACAAGAATCTATTTCCATGAAACATTACTTAAGGCCGTGGTGACCGACCATCCCTGTACATTCAGCACAGAGATTTCCTGAGGCGCAGTATCTCAGTGCTTGAACCAAGAACATCCCAGACACACCAGGACCAGGGGTCCTCCTAACTTAAGGCAGATAGATATTTGGATCCTGAGCTTTGCTTCCACAAGTTTGGGTAATATGAATAACATTGGTCTGGTGGTGTTCTGGTAAACCAGCTACGCAAAAAAAAAAGAAAAACTAGTCTTGATTTGCCATATCTGCCAATTTTGGTGGGGTCTGTAGTCGCACTATGGCTGATTTCAAGCTACCAAAGTTCAGTTTAATGACCGGCTCACAATTGCTGTATATTTAACAACTGGCTCTTTCAAGCCAGTACAAGCCAGCTCCAGTACAAAATTCCCACAGCAGAAACAAGAATTTTCCACAGCTTCCTCATGTGTCCAAGTAAATGGATACAGAGGGCTGAAGATGCAACATTTTGTTACTAAGGCTACTCTAAAGCAAGTAAATCTAGGTCTTCCCAGAGAATATAAATTTTTGAGCTCAAGGAGAAACGGCCATAGGAATTGGTTTTGAGGAAAGAGTTTAATTATTATCACTGTGACTGCTTCTTGTGGGCATCTGAAAGGCCACCTTTGAACTTATGGTGCTCTTATCGGCATCGCTGATAGTTACAAGGCATCTGCCCCCAATTCCCAACACTCGCGATAGCATGTGACTGCTGAAGAAATCGGCCCAAATTATTTTGCCCTGAGATTTTTCCCTGATAAGGAAGCTTTAGGCTGAAAATCATCTCACAATGTAGCTGCAAGCTTCTTCCTGACTTATCACAATGGCTTCCTTAAGACTCTCTGAGATTTAAATTATTGGCCCACTCGTATTTCAAATTCATCCATCCCCTGAGGACAATGGTAGCATAGATTGGAGCACTGTTAAGTGAAATGTCAGCGATTATTAGATGTGCTTAAAGTTTTCCCCCATCTTCTTTACCAAGTGTGTGAGTGGGAGAAGGTGGGGGGCAACGGCACAGGGATGAAGGTTTGGTAACTCTCAAGATGGACGCAAATTTTTAGCCTGATGTAGCAAGGGGGGAAACTGTAAAGGCTTGGATTGCTTTAATGAGACAAAGAGTTAACCAGGGATTTGATTAAGGCACTTAAGATGATAAAGCCTGCAAGAAATAAGTGATCAATTCTTTCTTTTTACAGTGTCTCATCATCTGAGAACAAGATCACTCAATGAACTCATAGCTTTTAAATTCAGAACAAACAGTAAAAAGGAAATTTGTTTTACAGAGTTCCGTAGCCATCAACCGAGGGTAAGACTATAAGAGGTCAGTGGGTTAAAAGCTAGAGAATAAGAATCTTTACTATTATTGTTTTTTCCTTTATCAAAGTAATACACGCTTATTATAAAAAACACTGCAAAAGTAAAAAAAAAAAAAAAGAAAGAAAAGTGCAATAGCTCTTTGCATTCTGATGTTTTTCAGTCTTGTCTTTAGGTGTCCCCTTCTGTTGTTTTTATTTTCTAATAGAGCTGTGATCATACTGTAATTGCGAAGTCCAGTTTTTTCCTTAATATATTACACGGCACAGGGGACTTTTATGAAAAGGACCATGTCAAGTTCTGAATGCTATTAGTCCTTGCTTAGAGGCAACATGAAAGGTCACATTATTTATTGAGTGTCTACTATGTGATAGTCACTATGCTAAATCTCACGCCACTGTGTATTAGCAGTGTCAGGAGGAAATTTACTTCTTTTGGATATAAAACATAATTCACTCTGTAAATGATTTCACTGAACATCTACCAAGTACAGTGACCATGTTAGATGCTGGAGAATATAAAACTATCCTGTCCTAGCAGATATCAGGGTCTACTCATTGATTACTCATCTATTCATTAGTTGTACAAATAGCAATTGAGCTCGTATAGTATGAAAAACTCTGCCCTTTCAGATTAGATCCATGAAAAACATCTTTGGGAAGGAGAGGAACTAGTTACACACAATTAAAGACAAAAAAATGAATGATACTTTCACATCTAGTTTGACTCTAATAGGCAGATATAAACTTACACTGTCAAGTTGATAATGATAACGACACAAGTGCTAATAGCAATCGCTTGTATATCACTATGTGCCAGGTACTGTTCCATATATTTTATTTATTTTCAGTAGGCTCCCATACCCAGCATGGAGCCCAGTGAGAGGCTTAAACTCATGACCCTCAGATCAAAGTCTGAGAGCTCCATTGGACATTGAGTTATCTCCATTGGACATAGATACATTCTCATTTCAGGACTTTTATAATTGTGGCAAGGGAATATGTATTACATTTGATAAAATGTTACTATTATCCCCATTTTACAGATGAAGATAAGGAGAGGGAGTATGTGACCAGTACTTGAACCCCGTCAGCCTAGTTCCAAAGGCTACACAATATTCCAAGTGAGATAACACTTGACCCAGAGGCATTCAGAGAAAATTCAGGCTCTGTAAATCAACAGTATGGCCCAGGGCAAAAAAATAGAAGAGAGAAATCTGCGGCAATATCAGATGAATTAGATGACTGCTGGCCTTAGTGTTGTTGTCAATGGGTAAGGCAGTGCGAGGTATGGCATGCGAGTCCAGAAACCGGGTTCCAGACTCAGCTCTATTATAACCATGCGTGTGACCTTGGGGAAGTCATTTTACCTTTCTGCACATATTCTGTCTTCTGTTAAAAAAAAAAAGCTAGGGTGGTGTAATTCAGTGCCTTTCAATTTTTTTGGACTGAAACCCACAAAAGGGAAGCATTTTGCTTTCTGTTGTAGGACACACATACACGTGTACGCACACATCCACCTAACTGAAACCAAAGTGTCAAAACAATACTTAACCTTGCTGGTGCAACGTACTCTCATATTTTCTCATCTCTTCCATCCCATTAAAAAATTGTTGGTTGCAAGTTATTAAACTGATTTCAGTATTCACCAATGAGTACTTTGAAAACAACTCATACAGACACTCCCTTAAGCCTCTCTCCAGTTACAAAATTCCACGGCATAGGGACTCCTGGAGTGGGGGTGGGAGCCAGAAGCTCCAGGAAAGAGAAAGTTGACCCTCCTGCCTTATAAATAACTCATTTTCTTTTTAATTGGATCGTGTTCTTACTACCTTCAGTAGAAAATTCTCATCATTAAGCCATTTGGCAAATACCACTTTAGGGCAAAGATTCCTATACTATGTTCCATGGCACGTTTAGTGAGAAGTTAATTGGTATGCCTGAAAAAGACTTCCCTAGTCACGTAAGTATGGAGAAGAGCTACTGACTTTATCCTCTTCTTAGTGTTTCCTTGTATAATAAAAGCTGCAATAATTTCAACAAAAAAGGAAACTTTCTTACTTTTATAAGCTACTGTTTTTCCAATCTTATTGACCCCAAAATGATTTTTTCAAGGAAGAGTTATTAACATCATACAGAACATTAATGTTCTGAGGAATATGGTTGGAAAATGCTACTTTGGGGAATTCTAGAACTGGTAAAATATTTTATGTTTTTTATTTAAATTCCAGTTAGTTAATACACAGTGTTCAACTAGTTTCACGTGTACAATCTAGTGATTCAGCACCTCCAGACATCACCCAGGGCAATCCTCAGTCCCCTTCACCTCTTTCACCCATCCCCCAGCCACCTCCCCTCTGGTAACCAAACCATCAATGTGTTCTCTAGAGTTAACATTCTTTTCCTTGGTTTGCTTTTCTCTCTCTTTTTTTTCCCCTTTTGCTCTCCTGTTTTGTTTCTTAAATGGTATAGTATTTGTCTTTCTCTGACTGACTTATTTCACTTAGCATAATACTCTCTAGCTCCATCCATGTGGCTCCAAATGGTAAGATTTTGTAGAACTGGTAAAACATTAAGGCAACTCTAAGTTCTTCTCACTCTTACAGAAGGGTTTCTACCTTTATTCAAATATATAGTTATCCTTGGTGAAGTAAAACTTCAACTAGAAGCTCACAGAACTGAGAAAATTGACACAAAAAAGATCTCAGGCTTTTTTTTTTTAAAGGTCTTAAATTCTTGAAGATAAATTTAAATGGACAATTTTTAGGCTACTATGCCAATAAATACTATAGTACTTTCTTGATCATTGACCTATGAAGACATGGGCACTGTATGTATATATGTGTGTATATATATGTATAGATATATGTGTGTATATATACAAATATATACACACATATATCTATATATATATGATTTTATTTATTCATTTGAGACAGAGAGAGAGGCAGAGAGAGCACAAGAAGGGGGAGAGGCAGAGTGGGGAAGAAGCAGACCCCCTGCTGAGCTGGGAGCCTGACATTGGGGACTCGATTCCAGAACCTGGAGATCATGACCTGAGCCAAAGGCATACACTTAACCATTTGACCCACTCAGGTGCCCCCCTATTATATATTTTAATACATGTATAAATGCTAACAGTGTGATTCAAAATTGTGTATAAACGTAATACATTATATATCTACTATATGTATTATATATAAATTTATATAATTTTTAAAAATCACACTATTAGCAATTTCTCCATTTTCTTGGTTTAAGTTACTGTAGTCAATTAGAGGTGGTAGAGGGGCGCCTGGGTGGCTCAGGCGGTTGAGTGTCTGACTTTTACTTTTAGCTCAGGCCATGATCTCAGGGGCGTGGAATTAAGCCCTGGGACAAGCCTGGTTTTGGGCCCTGTGTTCAGCCCCAAATCTGCGTGGGGTTCTTTCCCTCTTATTCTCCCTCCTCCTCTCCTCCTCCTCCTCCTGTCGGCTCTGTCTTTCTCTCAAATAAATAAATAAAATCTTTAAAAAAGAAGTGGTAGAATATTGGGGTGTCTGGCTGGCTCAGTCTATGGAGCGTGTGACTCTTGATCTCTGGGTCATGAGTTTGAGCCCCACATTGGGTATAGAGGTTATTTAAAAATAAAATCTTAAAAAAAGTGGTAGAATATTAAAGTTAGAATTAAAGGCAAGCTAGTGTCTAGCAATGGATAAGGGTCATATTTTACAATGTTTTTCTCTTCTCATTTCTCTCAGATCTAAGATAAAAGGAACAACTTCTTTAACAAGTAGAGATCGGGCCACCAAGAAGAAACAGTGAATACTTTTATTTAGTAAAAGGCTGCCTCTCTCTACTGATAAAAAAAAAAAAAAAACAAAGACAGCTGGTAATGTAATTTTCAAAGGGGAATGTGTGTGTGTGTGTGTGTGTGCATGTAAGAGAGAGAGAGACAGAGAGAGAGAGAGGGAGCAGGAGAGAGAGACAGTGAGCATGTTTGGGGGGGGGGGCAGTTAGTGGCTCATGTTTACTTCTCTTTGTAATTTCTAAGCCTCAGAAGTCATCCTATTATGATTCCTAGTAACCTGAAAGTAAAGTACTAGACATCTATCCATTCAAAATCATTTAAAATGGCCTTAGTGGTATTTTTTTTTCAAACATATTTTTGTTCATTTGAGGGGAAAAACTGTTTTGCTTTCGCAGAACCCAATTTAACAGCAAGTAAATGACTTCAGAGATGCCCTGCCTCAACTGTGGGTTGGATGGGGCACCCGGCTTCGGCTTCGGGAGCAGGTCTCCAGAGGTCCATGTGCCAGTGCATATCAAAGCCATATAAATGTAAACATCCCTTAACAAAGCAGTTCTGCATGTAGGCATTTATCTAGTAGAAAGAATAGGAGATGTTTGTAAAGGTGCACAAAGGATGTTAGCCACAAAGGTGAATATAATAGCGAAAGATTTGAAATGACTTTAATATTGAATAATTCAGAATTGTCTTGGTAAATCTGGTACAGCCAGAGAAGAGAATACTACCCAGCCATTTAAGAAATTACTCTGTAGAGGAATACTTAAACACACAAAAATATTTTTATTACAGTTCTAAGGGAAAAAAGAAGGTCATAAAACGGTAATGTGTTTTTATTCTTGCTTGGTTTAAAAGAAGGGAATCTGAATTCACACACATACACACACCCCCTGAGAGAAAGACAGAAAGTATATGAAGCCCATTTTTTATGGTGGTTATCACTGAGTGGTGGGATTATGGGTAATTTTTTTCCTCTGTACTCTCTGCTTTCCAAAATTTCCTTGAGGGGCATATATTATCTCTGTAATTTTAAAAAAGGACAACACAAAGAAACAGACTTCATTCAGTCTTTAGTCTCGCATCCTATTTCTAATATCCTTTACACCAAATTGGTATTTTTTGATATTCACAAGCAAAGCTTCTAAGCATATATCGATATTCCATATGAGTAAGAAATTGGTGACTCCTAGGGCTGGCTCCACTTAAGCAGGTAAATGAGTGTCGTTATGTGTGTCTGTGTCTATTAGTCTGACTTTTCTGGAAGTGGGCACTGGTGTGATATTGTTTAAAATGTGTAAAGATGCTACACCTGGCCCTTCAAAGTTCTTCCCTCACAATTCAGAGATTATGGCTGACGTTCTACCAACAGAGAGTCATTCCTCAGACTTATGGCTTTTCACCCTATTAAAATGCAAATAACCCAGGAGAAGTACACATTAAACTTTACCTGTCACCTGGGTTAAATAACATATCATTTTCTGAAAAGTTTTAGTGGGGAAGACATGGGAATTGGGGTGGGGCAGGCAGAGAGAATAAAGGATGAATGAATACACCTGGCGTCTGAGGAGTAATTAATATTCATGGAGTGATATTTTTGTTTATGGCTTATGAGTCGCTTACAAATATGTTATCATGTTTAATCTCAATGAAATCGAATAGAGTGGCAGTCACCGAGGTGACTTAAGCAGATGAGAGATGTGGACAAGTACAGAAGACAATATCCTAGATGCACTCCTAGAAACCATAATTCCACTTGGTTGTGTACACAGCTTTCACCTACCCCCTTCTTTCTGCCCGTCCTAAGCATGTGTGAAGCTGTCCAAATAACAACTGCATGCAGATAGTAAGGTTAGACCCAGCCAAGAATGTAAGACAATTTCTTACTTAATACATTGTCAATGTATAACAGAAAGACAGGATTATCGCCCTCTAGGAATTTTTGTTCTAAAAGACAAGAGCCAATTGGAGATACATGAAAGCATCTAGTCAAATACTTTAAAATGTGAGCAAAGGGGCACCTGGGTGGTGTGCAGAAGCATCTGACTCTTGGTTTTGGCTCAGGTCACAATCACAGGGTTGTGGGATCAAGCCCCGGGTCAGGCTCCACGCTCAGCATGGAGCCTGTTTGTGATTCTCTCTCCTTCTCCCTCAGTCCCTCCCTACTAAGAACATGTGCTCTTATGCTCTCTCTCAAATAAATAAATCTTTTAAAAAAGTGAGTAAAAATCTTTTTCTGAACGTATGGGCAATGGAAAACAAAGGAAAGAATGATAAAATGACAATAAAAAAAGGTGGCAGGAGAGTGAAGGGAAATCATACAAAATTATTTCCTATCTACAAGGTACATAAATTAAGTAAATGACAGTCCAGTGTAGTGCTTAGAACAGACTCTGGAACCAACCCAGGTTTGAATCCTGGCTGTCAGTCAATCTCTGTGTGACTGTGTGCCTCAATTTCTCCATTTTTAAAATGGATATAATAACAGTATCTACCTCAGAGGGTGCTATGAGGATTAAATGAGTTCCTATTTGTAACATTGCCAGGCACAAAGTAATTGCCTTAAAATGATGGTTAGGCCCTCATACATACTCACGTATGACAAGAAATACACCAAAATGTTAGCAGATGTTAACTTCATGTGGTAGAAATGTGGCTTTTTAAATAGAAAAAACTCTCAACATCTACACTTTTGTAATCAAAGGAAGAGTGGTAGAAATTAATAACATCAATCAGAGGACAACAGGAGTTCGACAATTTTATATGTACTGTATATTAATAGGATGTTCCAATAGTAAACCCTCCGTTAACTAAGGCTGTTACTCTTAGTATTATAAAATGTGTAATATTTATCAATAATGTATATTAATAATATAATTAGTGACACAAATATAATTAATAAAGGAGTAAAGCTAAAGTAAGAAGAAGGAAGAGTGGTCAAGGATAAAAGAGCATTGAGAATAGTTAGGGAGAGGAAACCCAACAGGCTGAGCTTCCAACTTCGAGGCAGGAAGTATTTAATGAATTATGTAGAGATAAAGAATTATAGATTCCCAGTAACACATATTGAATGCTCCCATCATAATTACACGGTATCATAATTACCAGCTTACAAAGTGAACCGCTATAAGCAGAACGAAAGATTCAAAAATATTACCAAAGTTAGCACTTGAGAACACATTGCAGGAAACAATTATGCGTTAGCTGAACACTGGACTAAATGATCTAATCGGACCTCCTCTCCCAACCCTCCAGATTCTCCCCCCAATTTGTATTTCAGGATGATTTACGCCTCCAGTGCACTTGGCAGAGATGATCGTAATTCAACTCTTAATTCTTCGCTACCAAGACGCAATGAAGACATTAAGCAATGAAAGGTGACAGCAACTTACTGGAAAGGAAGTGCTGGGATGCGGGCCCAAAGTCCCTGTGGGCTTCGTGCAGCTGCCTGATGCGGTCCTCAACGGCCACCTGGGAGGAAGAGGAGAGAAATGATGTTCTCTCATCACATATAATGAGGAGCAATTAAAACAATGTACCTTTTTTGGTAAGATCTTTCGGGCCTCAAAAGCTGGAACACTAAAGCAACAATTTATAACCCCGATTTTAATATCCGCTTACCATAGGTGGCCTCCGAGACCCATTTTTATCAAACCAAGGCCAAACAAAAAGAATTGGCTTTCTTGATAATGTTATAATGAGATTTTTTTTCACACCCCACTCATTGGCAGACACAAATGAACTACTGCTCCAATGAGCACCATCAAAAATGCAAACTCTAAATCTTCCCTGCAAAGGTTAGGGAGGCTGTCATTCCCTGTTCCACAAGATGGCTAAAGGAGCTCAGAAAAGGCACATATTTCGTCTTGGTGTGTTGTTTCTGACTCATGTATTTTGGAATCCTATTGATGATTGATGGATAATTGATAACTGAGTGATAATTAACAAGTAACCAATAGTTAATTTATATGCACATATCAAAGAAGTAGAGGCAAGGCTTAAATATAGGCTAACTACAGGGGAGAAAATGAGATCAAAGAAATTTTCAGATTTCAGTTTCTAGTAGACTTGAATATTACTGGGAAGTATATCTTTAGGTGGCATGAAATAAAAATTACCACTCTTTTATTTTCCTATTAGGTTTTTCTGTAATACATGGACAGCATACTGATAGCTTAGTGAATTCCATTCTAGGTGGGGAAAAAGGAAAAACTTTACAGGCTAAATGGTATACTTTGCCATCTGGCATTCTGCCAACCGGATATTAGTGGTCGCCCCAGGTCCGTAGGCTCCATAAATCTGGATCTTAATTTGGTTCTGAAAAGCCCATGCTAAAAAAGGGGTTGATCAGCTCTTGCCCAGAGCCAGCAAACCTGGAGTGGGTTTGCTGCTATGGTGTGGATTATTCCCAGGAGATAAAACGAGTATTAAACGGATCAGAAATCTGGCTCAGGAAGTCTGGTCCAAAGCCGACTCCAACCTTGCAATATCAGTCAAGGGCCTGACATAGATAGAGAACAATCTTCTTTTTTCACCTTCTCTGAGCCTTGCCCATCTTTGCTGGGATCAATTATTTGGCAAAGCATGTGGAGTTCCAAACAGTGCAGGATTTGCTTCACTGTTACACACATGGAAGCACGAAGAACACTTCAAACCTCCTTCCCAGTCGTATGACCCTCCATTACCAGCCAAACTCAACCTGCCTGTCCTGCCATATTCCCTCCAGTGTAACACTTGTATGACTTGCTCTTGCTACTCCTCCTTTCTACACTGCTCTTCTCCCCCTCCTCTTCCAGTTCAAGTCTTTCCTATGTTTATATGCCCCCTTTTGGGTCCCCCAGGGTTAGGAGTGATTGCTTCCTCAGCATCCTCACAGCACATAGTTTCTACTCGGAGGACTTCTATCATACCATCTGTTTTAGTCGCATGGACACGAGTATTTCCCACAATGCATTGTGGATTCCTTGACAGTCAGGACCACTCCTTGCTTACCTCTCTTCCCCTACGCTTCCCCCTGGCAGGATGCCATGACCCCTGAACACCCTAAGTGGTAACAAAGGTTTAATGACTGGTTGAGCAAACTAATGCGTATGGGTGACTGACAGACAGAGACAGACAGATATGGGAGAATAAACCAGAATGTGTATTGACACTGACTGCACGCTACATCCGTCTGGGTATATTGTTCTAATGTTAACTTTCCTCATCCGTAAAATGGGACAACGATATGACGTACCTCACAGAATTTTTGTGGGAAACAGCTAAGACGTGTGAAGTGTTTGGCCTGCTTTCTTTCACATGGTGATTACTGAATGAATGTTAGCAACTACTATTTTGTTGCTTTACGATTAACATATGGAGAGGAATGGGTTATTGCAGGCAAGGCACTATATGCGACACAAAAAGTGGCTAATATATATATATATTTAATATTTATTTATTTGAGAGAGAGGGTGTGCATGAGTGGGAGGAGGGCAGAGAGGGAGGGAGAAGAGAATCTCAAGCAGACTCCTCGCTGAGTGGGCTCGATCTGAGATCATGACCTGAGCGGAAAGCAAGAGTCAGATGCGCAACTGACTGCAACACCCAGGCACCCCCCCAAAATGGTTAATATTTATTAAGTACTCTTTTCATGGCAATATGAATTAACTTATTTAAGTTTTCACAGTAATTCGGTGGTAAGAATTCATAGTATCTGCCCACTTCACTGATGTAGGAACTGAAACATGAGAGGTTAAAAAACAACAATAACAACAAAATTTGACTAACTTTAAATAGTAAATTGGCAGAGTCAGGATTCAAATTCATTCTGGCTCTTGCTCTTAACTGCGATTTTAAGGATTAAAGTTGAAAGGCACGTATTTTATCCATATTTAATCTGCAGCTGGCCTTTCCATTTACTAAACACAGAACAAATCTGGTGTCCGTATCTATGAAAGTTAAGTCGTTGGTATATTTCCTGACCTAATGCAAGGTCAGTTCCTGGTCATAAAGAAGGTGATGCCATAAGATTATAGAGAACACATGCAAATGAAAGTTTGGAATACGGAATTGTTTCTAAATGCAGAATGGGTCATTTCATGAACAAATTAATCAAGAGATGATTGTAAACGTTTGGGGGTGGGGAAGATGGGATGAGGAGGCCACTGGGAAGTGGACAGTAATCAGAGATCTTTTCACGTCCCGAGAAAGAAATCCCAAGGGGAATGTGTGATAGAGGAGTGTGACCATGTCACAGGCCCTTTCCCTGGGTAGTGATGTTGGTCGATTCAGAGCCACCAGGTGGAGGCAGCATCTGAGTCCATCAGAGGCCACTCATCTCTGAGTGGCGCTTTCTTCTTATATAAGGAGACCTCCAGAGGTAGTTTCCAGTGTACACCCAATATCATCAAGAAATGAAAAGGAGACAGAAGTGAAATCCCATCCCTATAATTCAAAATTAAGGAAATGCATGAGAGAGACTGAAATTAAAAATGTGTCATGAAATGAAATGAAAAAATCAGGAAGTAGTCTTAAAATAACTAAAGAATTAAGCATACAATATTTCTTTTCACAGATTATCTTTGGAGAAATGTATTGCATGGATTAAATGCACAGGTGAATAAACAAAGACATCGCTTTCAGAACGAGAAAACCTTTGAAGGCACAGCGTAGCTACCTATGAACAAAAGGCACTTTATTCTGTGAGCAATTAGGCAAGGAAATGAAATTTGATAAACTTCTGCAACAATAAGCTCCGTGCATCAGACCTTTCTAAGTGGCTTTGTTTTGAACCAATTGCAAGTACCATATACAGACTAGGGAGCAAAAGCCACAAATGATACACTGGCACCTTGCATTCTGACAAAATTCCTTCTTTACTTGGTTAATTCTCTGTTCATTTGACAAGTATCTGTTAAACCCGAAAGAGACATGCAAGGAGCAGATGCTAGAGTCTGATTTTTGGACACATAGAGGTTTGGAGGTGAGGAGGCGGGAGGGACAGGCTGAGGAAAGGCCTGGGGACGGAACACGGCTGTTGCAGGGGACGGTGAGGCACAGCGAGCTAGGTGTCGCAGAAGCAGAGACCCAAAGCAAGGCATTCCAGGCTCCGAGGCTCAAGATTTCCCTGGCAAGGCCAAGGGAACCGGGGAAGATTTCTGCACAGGGACTCATGATTTGAGAAAGCAGCTCAGGTTTAGGCAGTTGACTCTGTCAGCGAGGCCTGAAACAGATTCAAGAACGACCTGGGGGCTGAGACCAGGTAGAGGGGGTTGCTATCTCCTAGGTGTGGGGTGACATGCGTTGCATTAAGACTGTGTGGCCCGGAATGGGAGAGAAGATGCAGATGAGGAGGTATTTTGAAAGAAGGAAGAACTGATTGATTTGGGGGCTGGAACTTCATTTTGGAAAAAGCAAACGGAACTCCTGTACTTCCAGTGTGGAAGACTGGGAGGATAAGGATATCGCTGATGGAAATTCCCAAAGTGGGGGGATGGCAGGTGGCTGGATGAATTCATATGTAACACGATGTATTTGACCTAACAGTGAGATTTTAACCGGAGGTGTTCAGTAGAGCCAGTTGGAGATGAGCCATTTGTCTTAGTCATTAAAGGAAGGAAAGGCAAGTGAGAATAAAAGGGGTAGGACTGAGCATTAGAAGGTGAGCAGGGTAGGAAGAGCTAAAGGAGGATAACTAGAATTCTTCAGATTGGAAGAACCCAGTTTCTTCTGAATTAACAGGCAATACCTCTGTTTCCTTTTTTTTTTTTTTAAGATTTATTTATTTTAGAGGGGGCGAGGGCCAGAAGGAAAGGGAGAGAGAGAATACTCAGTCTCCCCACTGAGTCTGGAGCCAGACATGGGGCTCCATCCCACGACCCCGAGATCATGACCTGAGCTGAAATGAGGAGTTGGTTGCTTTACTGACGGAGCCATACAGGCACCCCGACCTCTGTTTCCTTTTACAAAAAGAAATACAAGTATAACATCTTTTGGAAAGCATACATCCTGTTTCTACTATTAGATCAGAGATCATGAAGACTTAGAACTGGAAGAATCCTTATCTATTGATACACAAGGGTCTATTCTTTAGAACTATCCCAGATGGGCAAAAAACTGCCATCTGCTCCTTGAGTACTCATAATCTAGTTTGCAGTATTCCTCAGTAAAAGCATGTCAGAGAAAATTTAAAAAGGCCTTTTTTTTTTTTTAATATGCTCCCTGAAGACAGGGACACATCTTTCTTTCCCTATGATACCCCTGGTGACTAGCACAGTACTTGGGTATATAGCAGATACCCTAATTATTAGTTGAATGGATGAATGTACAGTTTATTCAGGAAGTGTCACCCTAACAACTGCATTTTCCACGAAGAACCCCCTATTGTGTGATTCCTGGCACAATTTTTGGAAAGACCTCCCTTCTCCCACACCTCCCTTCCTACCTTCTTTCTTTCCTTCTTTTTTGATGATCTAAGTTTTAAAAAGAAAATCATTCAGATTTATTGGGCCTACAATACTGGATTCAAAATTTTTTAAAGTAATAATGTGCAAGGCAAAGCAAGGGCCCAAATATCCTTCCTATTTGTTTTGTTCTAATTTTTTTTTTAAGATTTTGTTTATTTATTTTATTAGGAAAGAGAGAGAATGAGAGAGAGCATGAGAAGGGAGAAGGTCAGAGTGAGAAGCGGACTCCCCATGGAGCTGGGAGCCCGACGTGGGACTCGATCCCGGGACTCCGGGATCATGACCTGAGCCGAAGGCAGTTGCTTAACCAACTGAGCCACCCAGGCGCCCTGTTTTGTTCTAATTTTTAAACAATCATATTCAAGAGCTATGAGGACAATATATTATTTGCCTTTGCTTTCTTATTTCAGATGAGTTCCATAGGCAGTGTACTGTTTGCAGAGACTTCCCTTCTTTCGTGCCTTTAAGAAATGTTTCTTCATTCATTCAAAAGATACTGGGATGCAAGTTACTTGCCTAAGAAGATACAGACCTTGATTATCTTATTCATGGTATAGCACAGAGCCTAATACCAAGGAGATGGTCAATAAGTATTTGATAAATGTGATGAATGAAAAGACTTTTTGAGTTCCTGTTATCTTTTAGGCGCTGTGCTTAGTATGATTCCGGTAGACCAGAGAGCAAAATTTTGGGGATAAGGGATGAACGCCAAGTCATTCAACTAAATTGATGATAACACATTCTATTCCTAGCTTTGACTATTTTCCAAAGCTCAGTCCATTCCTCCGTATGTTCTGAACGACATCCTTATTTCATTTTTTCCCCCCAAATTGCTTTAAGTCAAAAAGAGAAGAAAAAGAAGAGATATTAACACTGTGGCTCCAAGAAATGATTTCAAGTAAATTTATCTAAATGCAAATGTTACTTAACTTTATTTTCAATTCTCAAGGGCTTCCACTTTTTCTTTTGACTTGTTAATCACTTTGACATTTTCATCTTCACTGGAGGTTTAAGGAGGGCCCAGGGGTCTGTGCGGATGTGGGAAGACATTGCTCAACAACGCGATGTCTACCTAGCATCCAAGCTTTCTAACTGGCGCTTCATGCATCGATTGTTTACCCTGGTCTTGGGAAAAGATGTAACTGGGCATGTACATTTCCAATTTCCGGCTTTCAGTCTGTCTAGACCTTTGCTGAATATCCATAGGCATGCAAGAGCCAGACTTCACACCTATACTAATGAGCCTGTAAAAAAAACCTCAAAACAAAAACCTTCTCCTTGTGCTGTGATGATAGCGAATAAACCACTCACACATACACAAATGACTCTCTATGGTCTATTCATGAGGTTTTTTTCCCTGAAATGTTGCAGTTTGTACAGTTTTCTGTATGCATGTGTCTGTGCTGGGGAGGCCTTCATAATTCATTTTTACTTCCAAATCCTTACTTGTAAAACTCATAAATACATGCTCAATCATTATCCTGGAAACTCTCTTGAGATTTATTACAGTTTCAGTTAAACTCCTTTTAACTAATTATAATCCTTTTCAGTTAAAATCCATTGTTCTCACTGATTTAAGTTGTGACTGGAAAAAAAAAAAAAAGGTCTGAGACAAGATTTGGAACGAGAGCTTGTGATAGGTACAGCTCTGTGGCAGAAACATCCAGGCTTGTTGAATGCAAAGACTGGCTGAGTTCTCTTTTCCTTCCGATTATTTATGTGTTTTCTTGACATGGAGACACCTTTGAGTTAAAAAGAGTTTCTTGCGATTGACTTCAGAATAGATCATGGGGAAGCAACTGGTGCTAACACAGTGTTTATTGTGAGCTGGGGCATAATTATTAGCTGATTTTGGGTGATTTATAGCATGGATGCTAACGGGTGCCATCTGAGACCATCATTCATGCACTTCTCTTTACATTCCTCTCTCACAGCGTTTTTGCCCCTTCTATTTTATATTTCTGTGTTGATTCCCTTCTTTCTTCATCTCCGATTCCTTTTATTAGTCTCTGTTTTCCCTTTCTTTTCTCCTCCATTTACCTCTCCACCTCCCACAACCCGGGG
>CM052801.1:23497233-23561750 GCA_028533885.1 Nasua narica
TTCAGAAACCGCAGACACTGGAGAAGCCCTGAAACCAGCAGAAGTTACGTTTTTAAGAGAAATTTACATTTATAAGGGAAATCTGCATTTTTAAGGGCGGCCCCTGCTCGGTCCTGGGACTAAGAGGACTAAATCTCTAGAAACCCTAGTTATGGAGAAAGCAAAACTGAAATCTGCATAAGAAGCTTACCCTTGTTTACTGTGCTTTTCCTGGCAGCCTCCCCTACCTGATCCACCCTACTCCCTAGCCCCCACATCTCTCTTTTGTCTTTAGCTGCAAGAGGTATTAGAGGTGGTAGTTTGAGCCATTTTGGTGCGTTCCTCAGTTTTCCTGGGTCTCTCCCTTGTACACATGTTATTTAACTTCTGTTTGCTTTTCTCCTGCTCATCTGTCTTTTATTACAGGAGGTCTCTGCCAAGAACCTAGAAGGATAGAGGGAAAATTATATTTCCTCTCCCACATAGCCCACGGCTTCTCCGGGAATATGATTTCCCTCCTTCTGATGGGCTCCTCCAACCACTGGAAAGCAGGAGAAGACAAACACCAAGTCCTAGGCCATGGTTAACCCTTTAGCTTTCCCCTCCCTGATTTCTCACGTGCACCTTGGAGGTGTGTTTACTGGTTCTCATGCTCATGCAACCGCCTCTCTTGGTGATAATGGAGACAGGTTATATCAACATCGAGTTGACTTCATAGATCCAAGTACCTTCAGGGTATCATTAATTTTTTGTTTAGAAAAGCAGCAATCAGCCTCCTATCCTGCTTCATTTGTCAAAATCTTTAGTTTTGGTTACATCTACAGACTGTGAGGAAAAAATGTGATGGGAAGGGAAGAGATCATAGGAAGCATTTCTTCTGCTTTTTATTTTTTATTTTTTTGTCTCAAAGAGATAAAAGTTGAATTACTCTGCTTGGCTGAGGTAACTGGATGCTGATTTTATCTTAAAAAGATAGGTTCCCTCTTAAAAGCTTTCCCAATGTCTGGCATGATTTGCAGCAGGAGCTCAAGTCAAGTGGTTCGCACCGTGCAACACCATTACATTAAATCATTTGCATATCAGCCTCCGCTGCTTAATGTTGAGCTTTTATTTATTCCACATTTGGAAGATATCATTCTCATAGAAATTTCCCGAGGCCATTGTTGCATTCCTTTCTAGGGGCATTTGGGCCACAAGCAGCAAAAGGCTCACACGGTAATTACATAATTATCCCTCCTGGTATTAGCACACGGGAGTGTTCCCAAGGACCAGAAGTAGCAATTTGAAATAATTATCAAGGGACTGTATCAGAACTGGTATCATTTGAAAAAAAGATAACCTATATAGCTGCCAGCAAATTCATACTGAAATATGAAATCAGGAAGACAAATGAAAAAAGAGACACCCCCAGTAATTATACATTTTTTTGTTGTTGTTTCCTGGTGAAACTCTTCTATTTTGGGCAATGATACACTTGTGGATTTTCAGTTTGTTCTACTAGTGACCTTGATAATAACCGTCAGCAGGGAGAAGTTGCTCAAACATGCACACAACTCTCTTTGGAAATCTACATTCCTTATGTCCCACACTACCTGCAGCATTTCCAAAGCTCCCTGACCTTGGCTTCCTTCACAGTCAATTTGACCGTGTATCTGAGAAGCTTGTCTGCCAGGAGCCCGTTTCCAGTTCCCAGCTCTCCTCCCGGCCGCTGAAAAGCGCCTTTCTCTCGGCTCACTGATGCAGAGCTGCCAAACCAGTATCAGGTCGTTGGTTACAAATCAATAAACCGGAAGATCTCATCTACTGCACTTCCAAGTCCTACAACAGCCGGTCCTTCTCTCTCCTTTGCATATCAGAAAACAAGGCACATGCTAAAGAAGGAAGTTCACTTCTCGTTTTTTAACAAAGCACAGAGGCTGGTGCAACGCCTTTCTATTGTTTCTTGGAGTGGATTTGTGGGAGCTGGAGGTAAATTGGCCATGTACTCCCGCCCTCGGTCTCTAGTCTCACTGCCTGCCTGGGCTTCACGCTCCCCAGGCTGAGCACCCTCTCATTCCCCCCCAACTCCCCCCTTCACCACACCTTCCCCCCAGCCCCGAGGTGCTTTATAAGCTCCCTGGACAGTCCTAAGACTTCCCCAAACTATTGTAGATATTTTCACTTCAACTCCGAAAGCAATTTTTTTTTTCAATGTGGCTTTATATCGTATAGAAAACTACAGGGAAAAACATTCCCAAATACAGTGTGATCTTTTATAGGAGAAACAAAAGATCGAATTTCTAGGTCATCATGGAAGTAGGTATACTTCCTTGAGCAATAATCTGAAGTACTTTATGAGATTCTTCCTTTCACTAAAGCAAGAAATCCTAAAATCCATCAGGATATATGCACTGTACCTTGACTTTCTTTTTAATCCTCAAGTGAAACCAAGACAGTAAAGTGTAATAAAAATGCATATAGCCCCAGGCTTTGTGCCTTAGCAAGAGAGAAAAAATAAGCTTCTTGACTTAATATGTCTACTGTGAATAATCAGCCACTGCATTTTGGGATCTTGCTTTATAATCTTAACGTCTAACAGTGAACTCCATGTTCATGGTGTGACAAGAATAAAGGATTTTTTTGCTTTCTTTTCAGAAAAAGAAAAAAAAAGATTTCCCCAGTTTCCCAAACCAGATACATGTGTCAACTTAAAAGAAATGAAACCAGGGGCTGCAATGTCTTAAGTTTTATTAATACATTTTTTTGGATCTTCCCTGAAGTTGTCAACGAAATGTGGGCAAGGTAAGAGAGGGTCCCCGGGCTGGACAACGATGTGGCTAACATTTGGTTTGGACACCTTCTCATTCCCAGATGTTTAGCCTGTCCTGACCAAGTCCTGGTTCTAAGCTGACTAATAAATATTCCTAGGAAGATCAATGATTGCTCATAACAGGCTTCCAGTATCACAGCTGTGAATATTTGCATTTTAAGAGCAATTTTAATTAAATAATTAAGCAATTAATTACTCAAATACTTATTGAGTGCTTATAAGGCACTTCGCAGGAGAGGAAGGAGAAAGAAATAAATAAGAAAACAAGGAACCTATTTTCCATGAATTTATGGATTATATATTTACAAATAGGCATAACAAAGTAGCTTGGGAAAGATTTTAATATACCCTACTCATTCTCCAAGTTGACCGTGTATCACTACTACCTGAGAAATTTCTTTTTTTTTTTTTAAGATTTTATTTATCTATTTGTCAGAGAGAGGGAGAGAGAGAGCACAAGCAGGCAGAGTGGCAGGCAGAGGCAGAGGAGAAGCAGGCTCCCTGCTGAGCAAGGAGCCCGATGTGGGACTCGATCCCAGGACCCTGGGATCATGACCCAAGCCAAAGGCAGCAGCTTAACCAACTGAGCCACCCAGGCGTCCCTACCTGAGAAATTTCTAAAAAATAGCTTCTTAGCCTGTCTCTAGAATTTCTGACCTAGTCCATTTGCCACTGGGGCTTGAGAATCTGTACTTTCTTTAAAGCTCCACCGAGAACTCTGATGTATAGCCTATTTTTAGAGCCACTGGTGTAGTGGAAAGGCCAGCAGTTCTATGGGGTAGGAAGACCTGAGTTAGAATCTCTTACTAGCTACTTAACCTTCTGCATCTCATCTAAGTGTCTATGGGCCTTAATTTCCTCATCTATAAATAGAAGTACTGAATACCAGCGACAGTGACAATAGTCATGACAGCTAACATTTATAGAGCGTGCACTATGTTCCCAGTGCTGTGTTAACAGCTTTAGAGGTAGACTGCGTGTTTATGTCTATTCTATCACTGGGTGAGAGCTGGGCATAGTCCATTTCATTCACCTCTGTTTCCCCAGGATGCAGGTTGGCACCTGTCTCATAGTAGATAGCCAATTAAGTATTTAAAAGAATCAATAACCCAATGATGAAGGTCCTTCCATTAGGACCATTTTATTTTTTAATTTATTGTTTTTTTAAAGATTTTATCTGAGTCCGAGAGAGAGAGAGAGAGAGAGAGAGAGAGCGAGCAAACGAGTGGGCGGAGGAGCAGAGGAGAGGGACACACAGACTCTGCAGTGATCATGGCCCCTGACGTGGTGCCTGATCCCACGACCCTGAGATCATGACCTGAGCCAAAATCAAGAGTCAGAGGCTCAACTGACTGAGCCAGACAGGTGCCCCTAGGACTGTTTTACAGGTGACGAAACTCATGTACAGATAATGGGATGTTGTAAAGCGTGTGCCTGGAGAGTCCACTTCCCGGCACTCAGAGACCCACTCTTTTTCCTGGCAACTGGGCACCTGGTGGCTCATTGGGTTAAGCCTCTGACTCTTGCTCTCAGCTCAGGCCTTGATCTCAGGTCTTGAGCTCGAGCCCCGCGTTGGGCTCCACGCTGGGCGTGGAGCCTACTTAAACAAACAAACAAACAAGCCCAACAGCTCTTGGGGTGATAGACTGTGTAGAACGTATTAATGAAGGAAGTTGGTTTTAAGTAAGGCCTTCAAAGTTGGGTAAGAATTTGATGTGCAAAAACAGATGAAAGGTTCCATGTGGTCAGAGCAGAATGAACAATTTCTTTTTTTGGCACTAATAAAGGCCTGGATGTAGAATATAAACAGAAAGAAGACTGAATAATGTGAGGCTGGAAATGTAGCTGGGAGTTAGACCAGAGCAGTATTTGTCTGTTAGGTTTAAGAACAGACACTTTGTTGTTTATGGGAAAGCATGAAAATATTTTTAAAAATAATTATTAAAATTCATTACTTTTACTGCATTTACACGATAAAAAAATTCAAGAAAAACAAGAAAATGAAAATCTTTAAAAACCAGTCTCCCTTTTACTACATCTTTCCGGCCATCTTGCTTCCTATCCTGGTGGCAACTACTAGTCATATTTTATATTTTACATTATTTTTATCAATAAAGAAATACCACGGTCAGAGCAGTGTTCTAGAATGAACTGAAGCTGAAACAGGTGTAGAAAGGATAAGCTGCCAGGAAGCAAAACAAGAGCTGGTATGATAGTTGGTTCAAGTAAGGGGACCAGGCTTTCATCCTACGTGACAAGGACATGTGTATGCATCACGACGGACCCATGGTGTGGACCCACGGCAGAGCTTGACAGGATAACTCAAAGCAGTCAATCAAGAATGGCCGAACAAAGACTAGATGGAATGATGGAAAGATTACAAAGGGGGTGGGAGTGAGTTCTCAAAGCCCCTCACGTCATTCATCCTGCTGTTAGCAAGATCTCTACTATGGCTTGGGTAGAAATACTGTATCTGACTAAAAAAGACCACCTGTAAAGCACGGAACAGCATCTGCTACAAAGAAAGCACTGAGTAAATGGTAGCTGTCACTTATCTGGGTTAAAAGGTGCGGGCCAGAGCAGAATCGGAGTGGGTGAATTTGGCAGACACATCCCTGGGGGAAGGTCCAGGTCTATCGTGCCTCTTTTATCATCAATACACAGGTATGCCAGCTGGGGACAGCGAGGTGATTACTCTCTTTTACCAGAGCCTAAACAAGTCTAGAGTGGAGAACATGAGAGGGGAGCTCAAGAACCAATTATTCCACAAGCATTCTGGAGTGCCGTCACGTACACCGTACTGTGTGTTCATGTTGTGTACGGTGGCGAAGATGGAACGTGAGACACTCCTGCTCTCAAGAACCTGCGTCTTGTCGGAAGAACACAGCTCATGGGACAAATCAGACCCAACTGCCAGTCTCTGTGTTACTGACCAGTAGGAAGTGAGAAAGCCGGGAGGCCTAGAACAATCTGGGAGGCTTCACGGGAGAGGTGACACCCAGATCAACCCAGAGTCTATGTGGCCTAGCATCTCACATCCGCTGAGGAGTAGTGCTTGAACAGGCATTTTGTATGCCATTACTGATATCATCTTAATGGATTAAAGATTCTCGAGACTTCAAATGCTTTTGCTTATACTGTTGATATTTTTCTTTTATTTTAGTAAGCAAAGAATTCATCATTCTCTTCCCTTCTTTTAAGCACCTCACATTTGTTTGCAGAGCTTTCAAAACACAGTGAATACAATGGTTTGTTTTCTTGTCTTCATTGTGTCACAATTGATTTTTTCATGGCTATGTGAATATAGACGGCTGGATATAAAGCATTCAATGATTTTGTGTTGAGATAAAAATATCGGGTTTTACACAAGTAAAGAGCTGATATCATTACCATTCTTCCTTGAAAATGATTTTACTGTGCTGATGACAAACTTTCTTCTAGACTTTCCTAAAGTAATGTTAAACCTCATTCATACAACTTTGAACATCTAATCCTTGATCTAGGATTGAACACACATTTCACATCTTGGAAAAAAACTTTTTTTTTTTTTTGTTAGCTGATCTTTTTATCCCTTCAGGCATTAACCAGTCTTTTATTTTCTGAGCAGCAGTTCTGGAGCTAAATTCTCTGAAGGCTAAAGCGACTACTGGATGGTTCAAAATGTATAGTGCTAAAACTTTGCTTTTGTTGTGTTATTTTTTAGTAGAAATCCCACAAAGGAAACTATGTTATTGCATAGGAAAACATACTGCAGTAAATTTCCACAGATTTCACTCGAATTTGGAACTTTCAATATTTCCATCTGAGCTGGCACTGACATCCAACTCTGTAATATGTACAAAAGACAAAATACATCACAGTAAACTTCCAGAATAAACAAGTCTCCAGTCTAGGGATATTTAAACAGACCAGAAACAAACTAGTATTTTAAAATAATACTTTCATAAGGCAATTTATATGCTAATCACAGATGATTTCCCTTCTGGTCACCAATGCAGGCTTTAAGGACATTATATAGTAAATGGTAGGTAAAGTGGGGTTCCTGGGTGGTGCAGTTGGTTGAGCACCCCTGGCTCTTGGTTTTGGCTCAGGTTGTGACCTCAGGGTCGTGGCATCAAGACCTACGTCGGGCTCCACGCTCAGCGTGGAGTCTGCTTGGGTTTCTCTCTGTACCTCTCCCATTGCCCCTTCCCCCCTGTGCATGCTCTCTCTCTCTCTCTCTCTCTCTCAATAAATGTTTTTTAAAAGGTAAATAGTACGTGAGTTAACCCAAATGAATATGGTATTAAAAACCTATTTTTTCAAAAATCCACGATTTAGACATTTTGCTAATTCAATGTAGCCTTTCCATCCAAAAGTTAAAACAGTTGGTTAGAATCTCAGTAACAAGTACTGAGAGATGTAAATAAGAACAAAACAGTCATCATTAAGAATGTATCAGAGAGAAAAGGTTTTTGTGGCATCTCTTATTACATATTTGCCCATAAGGTATCTTTAAAGAGTAGCATTTCTCAACTTGGGCATTATGAGCATTTTGGCCTAGATAAGTCTTTGTTGTTCTATCCAGTGCATTCAGGGGTGTCTAGCAGCATCCTTGACCTCTATGCACCAGATGCCCAACAGCACCACCTCCCCAGTTGTGAACAAAAATGTCTCCAGACATTGCCATGTATGTGAGGGCCAAAAACTGACTCTGGTTGAGAACCACCGGTCTATATTAATCCTCACTCTCTATTTCTTATACATACATGATGATATTGATATTTGAAATAAGACCTCAGTTCTATCCCATCACTCTGTCCCATCACTATAATAGTGGGGATGGAAAATTAATAGTCCCAAGTCATACAGAGACTATTCTCAGATCAGCCTAATCCAGGATCCCTTTAAATGGCAATCTTGGCTCTGGAGCTCCCCATGGGGCTGGCACAGACTTCCTAAGATCTGCATGGTGATTTATGGCTACCTCTGCCCAATCCTGCTTCTTCCCCTTTCTTCACAGGTGTTATTCTCCAATAAATCTGTCTTGGCATCTGCTCCCCAGAGGACTCAACTTGCTACACTGATCAATCTATCAGTCAGAGCATTCCATTCTTTTAGCCTAGATGGGCACTCTCTCTCCATCCGAGCCACTCAGAGTCAGACCCTCAAAGTTTCTCAACTATTGGCTGAGAGGAGCTCTGTCTCTGTTCTGCTGGGGACGTGGAGGATGCTCAGAAGCAGTGTGGCTGCCTGAAAATGACTGCCGCTAGCACCAGCCTTTGATTTTTTCTTGACTAATGTGAGTTTTCCACCACAGCCAAGAGTCCAGCCTAATATACTCTATAATAAAGGGGAAACTATAGAAATACTTGAGAAAATTAACAGTGAGCCTAGAAGTTGTTATAAATGAGCTCAAGACAATAACTATTAAGAGCTAGGTATACCAGTTGTTCAAGAATTACAAAGTGTTCTGCCTTAAGTCTAAAGACACGTCAAAAAAGGTGAGAGAGGGCAGAATTATACCCAATATAGCCTAATGATTCTACCAACCGCTGCATTAATTCTCTGATGATTTTCTCTAATCTCAACATGGAGAGATGGTGGTTATTGAATAATGCATAGCAGTTGCTGTTAGGTCATCAACGCACTTTAGGTTCAATTTCCTATCAGGAGACTTCATGCAAACGTGGGTGTACTCCTACCCAGCAAACCCCATCCCTTCCCATTTCCCATTCCTCATTGCTAATAATTAGGAGAAAATAAAATTTACATGACTATAATATTTGATTTGAATCAATCTCTCAGGCCTGAGACTATTTCAATGTGTGTGCATTTAAGACTGAAGTATGCCCATTTCAGTATTTTTTTTAATAGAAAGATTTCTTTGAAAATTCAAAGCCACATTTGTCCACTCCAAGTTTTTGAAAAGCTTCATTTGTGAAAAGCAGCATTGACTGGAGCTGCTGGGGATCATTAGTGGGAGCTGGATCTTCAAAGGAATTTCTGTGGTAGGAAGAGGTACTTGGACGTCTTAGCTCTAAGCTGCTGAGCACCTGGGATGTGGTCATTTGAAAGGGTATTAGCTTTAAGTTGTTTTAGATTCCAGATAGAAGAGAGATCATCTGGTATTTGTTTTTCTCAATCTGACTTATCTCACTTGGCATAATTTCCTCAAGATCCATCCATGTTGTCACAAATGGCAGAATTTCCTTCTTTCTCAAGTCTAAAGAGTATTCCCTAAGGGGCGGGGGGATGGGAAAGATGGTGTTTAAGGGTACATATTTGAAACTAGGAGATACCTAAGCCCTGGAGACCTAACACATGGTACAGTGACTATAGACAACAACACTGTATTATTCTAAACATTCAGCTTGGTAAGAGGGAGATTTTTAATTGTTCCCAGCACTATATAAGAAATGATCAAAAAAAAAAAAAAAAAAAAAAGAAATGATCGTTACCTGATGGGGTAGAGGTGTTAGCTAACACTACAATGGCCATCATACTGTGAGATAAACGTATCAAATCCTAAACTTATACAATGTTGCATGCCAAATAAAAAAGGTGTTGTTGACAGATCCTAATAGATCTCTGTGCGTTTTTTTTCCTTTTTTTTAAGATTCTTTTAAGAAATTTGTATTATGGGCTCCCTATTAAAATGAGAGCTTGGGCAGCTATCCCATTTTACTCTGTCTAGGAGAAGGTGCCTGACATTTTCTCCCAACAAGTTTCCTCTACAGTCAGCCAGGGCACTGAAATACTCCTCGCCTCTTGGCTGGAGAGCTTGGTGTCTCGGTCATCTCTTCTGTTGTGTAGGGGACAGGAGCAACACATGTAAGGGACAAGGCCACCTACATTATGCAGTGTATGTTTTCTGACTCTTTCATGCTTACCAGTTACTGGCAGGGACTCTTAAGAAGGAGAGAACTCTAAAGTGGGTCTTGAACATAGCAAGATTCCTGGAAACGACTCTTCCTTTTTCAAATGTGTTTGACGAAAAGGCTTTCTGAATATTGTTTTAATCGGCCAAAGGACCAAGTCATGGGCTTCTTGAGTTTCTTCAGATGCTCATATTACTTGGAGAGCTGGCATAGGATCTGGATTTCTCAGGCTATAGGCATAAGTGATAACACAGCCACAGGTGCAGGAGTAGAACAGTTAGAGCAGACGAAGGTAGGGAATAGTATCTCCACGGCCCTCAAATGTGGCTTTGAACCACGGTGGAACTCACTGGAAAGGGAATAGAACGCCATTCTGCACAAGGCCATTCTGTTATTCTTTAGGCTTCACCACCTTCTCAAAGATCTTAAAAGGAGCAAATTAAGTAGAAGGGGAAGTCTGGAGTTGGCAGAGGTGAAAGGATCTCAAAATGGCTTATAAGTTTCTCGGGACTTGCACTTTGGGTGGAGATGATGAACTGCAATTTGCTCCTCACTCATTCCTTTTAGAAGCTTTTCAGCTTCATGGTGATGGCTTGCATTTAATCTATATAATAATCAAGGCATTTTCTCTTTTGTATTTGTGTGTGTGCGTTTTAGTCTATTCCTATCTCTCCCTGATTCTTTGTCTTCCACTCGAAGCCATTACTCTCCTCTTATTGCTGCATTTAATGGCTGCCTTCTGTTACAGTCTGACTGCCTTTTTCTCTACCCATTTCTCTAAATTAGGGGGTCCTCTCCTCCTTTTCCATGCAGCAACCTCTCTGCAGAATATGTCTTCACTTTTCCCCACTGTAGCCTCTTTTGTGATTGGCCAACAGCAAAATGAAACTTAGTAGAATCCAATTCTAAAAGCACTTTCGAAAGACGGAATCTTATCATTTACTCCCTGAATCACTGTCATCAGTAGAGTTGGTGCAGAACGGTATTCCATTTTGGGGCTCATTGGATAAGTATGAGTTCAATTTGGCGGCTGTAAAATAACTGGGGAAAAATTTTGTTCCTTTCCTCCCCTTGTAGCTCAGAACTCTGTGACTGACCTTGTTTCTTTATTTCTAATTATGTCTGATGGAAGAATAACTTTTTTTCCCCATTTAAATTGTGTCTATATAGTGCCTAATATTTTCCTTGGCCTTTTATGAAGATCGGTACAATTTCATTTTCATTTTCTAGATGATGCAGTTTAATTTCAGAAAATTAGATTACATGGGAAGTCTTCATTCAACTTGGATTCAAATGTTGAATCCAGAGAAGGATTCAACATTTCCGGACAACCTAGCATTTTCTGTCTTCCAGAAGACTAAAATTAGATCCTGTTTTAATGACTGTCCCTGCGACATTAAGTTCTATGTAATGAAAATGTTTCCATGTTCCTGCTGACAGACCACTTCTTACTCTTTGCTGATGTGGGTCTGAGGAATTCTGACAATCAACAATAATAATTGTATAAACATTAACGCTTACCGAGTGCTTGCTTTGTGCCATGCTCTGCGCAAAGTGCTTTATAATGATTATTTCACATTTGATCTTCCCAATAACCCCATGAGTTATGAATACAAATGCTCTGGGCATATCAGGACTGTTCACATTTGGTGGCTGATTTAATAAAGATTTTTTTTTAAACTGTCTGGTAAGCTCCTATAGCACTCACTGCTGTGATTCTCCACACCACTCCTATGACACAAAGCCCGTCCTGCTTAGAATTCTGGAATTACTACCGTTTTCCCATGTATGGAGGAGGAGAAAAGGAAACAGGTCTTCTATTATTGACACGTGCAAGAAAGGCTGATATTGCTGCAGCCCTGCTCTACTTCGGGGTTTGCGGCAAACACCTCCGGGGCTCGTCGGCCCACCTCTGATGGAGCCGTCATCGGCTTGGAAGGGTTCCAGGCAAACCTCAACCTCATCCCGTGAAGTAAGCTTCTCAGTGTCAACAACTGGTTCGGTTCTGCCTTTCAGGCTCTAGCTACCTACATTCAGATGTATTTTATTCTGTGTTCTTTTCATGTGTTCCAGAGGACAGCTTAGCTTTCTTTGTTGTCTCATTTTTCTCGCTCTCTTTCTCCTGCTTCTGAGAATCACATCCTAAATAAACTTCCCACACCTGAGACCTTCACTTAATTCTGTGATGGGCTAACCCAAAGACACCAGGTCTTGGTACAGGCTTTACTTCCAATAAGTGTGGACACTTGGAGAAAGCAGATAGGAGCACTATTAAAAACAGAATCTAGGTTGTTGACACTGAGAAGCTTACTTCATCCAAAATTTAACACCCTATCAGTCAATCAATAAATATTTATGGTAAGTCCGGCGTTGTGTTGGGTGCTGCTGCTGAAGCTGGAGAGTTAATCCAGGGTCTGGCAAAAAGGCTTGTTGGAACTTCTGCCTTAGGGCAGCAGCAAACAATAGAAAGAGTTTAAAATAAGGAAAGTTACCTAATCAGACCTAAATTTTTGGAGGATTACTAGGGCTGTATTGTGGAGAAGGAATTAAGAAGCGAGACCAAAATCAACCAGAAAAACTAGGAGGCTGGATAGCATTTGAGGCACAAGATGCTTGAGGCAGGGGCGAGGTAAAAAAGGGAGTGGACTTGAGAGATGGCTGGGGGACAGAGCGGACAAGACTTGGTGATAGATCAGTATATTAGACTTAAGATAGGAATGGATTCTGGGATAATGACTTGGGCAATTGTGTTTCTGCCTTGGGCAGTTGGGGGAAGGGTAGTGTTAAGAACAGTGAAATGAGGAATGGGAAAATATTGCGGATGGGGTAGGAGAAGAGGACAATGATAAGCTCCACTTAGGCAGGGTGAGTCTGAGGAACTTGGGGGACGTTCAGATGGTGCTGTGCAGGAGGCATGGAAGGTGTGTGGACCCAGAAGCAAGGGAAGAGCTAAGTTTGACTCCAGTTCAAAACTCAAGCCAGCCTTTCCAACAAATCACGCTCGAGCAATTGGACATCCATATTCAAGAAATCAACCTCAACCTGTACTTCACGCTTTATACAAAAGTTAATTAAAAATGCACCACAGGGGTACATGTCAAAGGAACATTATCAAGTCTTTAAAACAGTGAAGGAGCAGAGCAGGGCTGGCTCCTTTTGCTTACACCTGCCTTCTTGTGTGTGGTCCCCGTAGAACCTGCCTCTGGGAGGGTCTGAGTGTGGCTCAGCCCTCCCTTGAGCTAATTGGCCCAGACCGCCTGTGGGTTGGGTTTGGGTTAGCCAATAGGAACGCGGAACCCCTGACCCGGGAAAGAATATAAACCCCGCCTTTTCTCCCACCAAACTTGCGCACCAATTCTGGCCAGGGTGATAGGCTAGTTCAAACAGTTACTAAGCAACTTTCTGTATGTTACAATCTCATTGACCACTGGTCCCTCTAAAACTGTTGCGCCTTTTGAAACTCACTCTCTTTCTCTACACCATGCTGCCGCGTCGGTGAGTGTGAGAGACTGAGCTCAAGCTAGCTTGAATAAAGGGCTCTTTTGCTTTTGCATCGGACTCGGCTCCCTGGTGGTCTTTGGGGATCTCAAAATCTGGGCATAACAACAGGAGAAAGACTGGGATTTAAGTCTACGCAAAAAGTTCTTTGACTTGACACCAAAAGCATGATCTATTAAAGGGAAAAAAAAAACCCCCACAAACAACAATTAATCCCACCTCATCAAAATCTAAAACGTTTGCCCTTTGAAGAACCTATGAAGGGGGTGAAAAGAGAAGGTAGAAAATATTTGCAAAGCGCAACACAACAAAGGACTATGATCTAATATATAAAAAACTTTTCACATGCAACTGTCAACCCATTCAAATTAGAAAAGAGATGAAAGACAGAAAAAGACATTTTGCTGAAGACACATAAGCACACAAAAAATTGTTCAGTGTCACTGGCCACTAGCAAAATCCAAATTAAAACTACAGCGAGATATTCCTACATACATATCTGAATGGCTAAAATAAAAATAGCTACAATGCCGGGCACCTGGCAGGCTCAGTGGGTGGAGCATCTGACTCTTGATCCTGGGGTTGTGAGTTCAAGTCCCATGTGGGGTGTAGAGATTAAAAATAAAAATAAAAATAAATACTATTTAAAAAAATAGTAACACCACCAGATATTGTTGATGATACAGAGAAACTGGATTACTCATACACTACTGGTGGAATGTGTGAAAACATTTGACATCTCCTTATAAAACTAAACATTCAACTATCATAGGACCCAGCACTTGCATTCTTGGGTACTTATCTCAGACAAATGAGAACTTATGTTCATACAAAAATCTGTATGTGAACATTGATAACTGTATTCCTAATACTTGGAAACTAGAATTATCCCAGATGTCCTCCAAGGAGTGAATGGTTAAATAAACAAGGGCATATCCAAAATGCAGACTACTATTGAGCAATATGAAGGAACTAACTATTTCTACATGCCAAAATTTAGATGAATATCTAGGGAATTATATTGAAGGAAAAAAGTGAAACCCTAAAGATTATATACCACATAATGCCATTTATAAACATTCTTCAATATCATAGAAATGGTGAACAGATTGCTAGTTTACTGGGGGGCAGGGGGTGAAGGGGGTGGAGAGGTAAGGGGTGTTGTCAAAAAAGGATAATAGGAAGAATCCTTGTTGTGACAGACATGTTCTATAAATAATGTCAATTTCCTCATTTTGACACTTAACTAGAGCTTTACAAGATGTGCCACTGAGAGAAAGTAGGTAAAATATACATGGGATCTCTCTGTATTATTTCTTACAGCTCCATGTTCATCTACTGTGATCTCAAAAAAAGGTCAGTTTACAAAAAATGTGGAGATGTGGTAGTTCTCAGTAACATGTCAAGGACAGAATTTTCATGGAATCAATTACAGTGAATATTCATAAGGTTCTGTAACTATCTCAAGGTTTAGGTATCTACAGGCTTAGATTTACTTTCAAAGCTGTACATCGTTACCTTTCATATGAAAATTTTGGTAGCTTCTACAGGTAATAATTTCTTGGCAACAAGAAGGAGCTAAGAATGATTTTTTGTCATGAAAAAAGCCCTTCTTAAGGAACTTATGGGCCAAATGGGGAAACAGACGTGAATATCTGAGACAGAGTATTGTCTGGTAGCAGGCTAGGACCGCAGTTTTGAGAGTAGTTAGTTAAAGGGCTCTCTGGAGGAAGCTGAGCTCGAGCTGGGTCTGCAATCAGATCTGGACTGAAAAAATCTTCCCAGCACTCAGTAAATAGCAGGACGAAGTGCCCAGAAGCAGCAGGTGTCAAGGTTTGGAGACTTGCCTCATCAGGAGGAGAGCATTTGTGTGGTTTGTCGAGGCATACAGGGAGTTAGGAAGGTCACGGATAACAGAGGGGTTTGGACCCGATCCTGAGGACAGTGGCGAGCCCAGGTTTTAAGCACCTCGATTAAGAACTCTTGCTTTGGGGCCGGGATGCCTGTTTTGACCACGCCACTTCCCAGCTGAGATCCACCAGGCAAGGCACTTAACCTCTCTGGGGCACAGGTTTCCCATCAAAAAATGAGTACTCTGGAGAGCTACCTCAGAAAATGGTTATTAGGATTCATGGAGATAACGTATATCAAGCCTTTAGCACAATGTCGGGCTAATAGCCTCACGTGGGAGGTATTAGCTGGTAAGAGCACCGCGGTGCTGGAGGCAGCAACGAGGTTTCTCTCCACAGGTTACCAACAGCTTGGGAGCGGAGACCGTGGCTTATTTGTGACCATCTGACCCCTAGGACACTCCGGCACACAGTAGGAGTTTTGCTAAATTCAAGTGGAAAGAACAGTGCTCTTGAAGCATTAATCTGACAGCAGGGGACTGCTCAGAGGGAGGAAGCAGAGCCCTTAGGCACAGAGCACAATCACAAGACAGTGAAATGGCTTCGCTCCTTGTGAAAGAACCAGGAGAAAAGACTGGTGCCGCCAGGAAACATAACAAATAGATAAACAATGAAAGATGCACCGAAGTCTACTTCCTGGGCTTTGGTTCCATTTTAATGACCGATAGATTCTAAGTTTAACTTTAGTGTGCAGAATGGGTCTCTGTTGGAAAGAAAGCCCAGAATAACAAGGAGATCATGGGGTTTCTAAGTCAAATAAAAGCTGCTTGGCTCCTTATGTCATTTATAGGACCTTAAGGGGCACCTGGGGGGCTCAGTCAGTTAAGCTCAGCTCAGGTCATGATCTCAAGGTTGTGAGATCAAACCCTGCGTGGGGCTCCATGCTCAGCGGGGAGTCTCTTTGAGAGTCTCTCCCTTTCCCTCTGCCCCTCCCCTACTCATGCTTGCTCTCGCTCTAAAATAGATAAATCAATCTTTTACAAAATAGAGAAATCCACTCTCTCTGCATCTGTAGTAGTTACTGTGCCATTCCACACTTTGAACCCAAAGTTCTAGCAGTGGCCCCCAAGTAACCGCCTCCCACAAGTTACACGTCCTCCCTGAAGAGAGAGGCCTCCAGCTAAAGGCTGGCTGAGGCAGGAACACAAAGCCCCGACCCATGTGACTCATCTAGGACAACTCTGAAAGGCCAAACCCACTCCAGAGCTGCCTACTGCAGCCTTAATCACAACCACGTTGTATATCTGCCCCCTTCACTCCCTGAGGGACATAACCCCCAACACCACAGTCGTCCTTCTGCAAGCAACCCTCCAACTGCTCCTGTGTGGGTGCCAGAGCCTGGCCTCAGGGAGTGTCCTTCATGCCCAACCTGTAGGCTGGAAGGCAGCACCGCAGCCAGGGCAGCTGTGGGGACGATGACATGACATCTCGAACTTGGCACAAAACGGTCTTCCAGAAGTCACGGCTAATGTGTGAACCTCAAGGACACGACATAAAGTGAAATAAACTGGTCACAAAACCATTATGATTCCACTCATGGGACGTAGCCGAAGGGTCAGACGCTTAGGGACAGACAGCGGCATAGGGGTTGTCATGGGCTGACAGGGGTCTGGAATGAGCAAGTGTGGACTGGCCATCAAGTGTCTGATGAAAAAGTCCTGAAGACCCAATGTAGGCCAGCATGAATATACTCAACACTACTGAACTAGACACCTAAAAATGGTTAAGACGGTACATTCTATATCATGTGCTTTTCACCATAATGAAAAGAAATGATGGCTACCATACCAATGCTTATATTTGACTTTAATCCACAAGTAGGTAGTTTTCTGGCCTGCCCTCCATCCTTTCTCATTTCCCTGGGACCTGCAGATCCAAATGTCGTTGAAGCTTGTTGCCCTAGCTGGTGCCCGAATACTGTGTCTCCATCATCTGATCCCCTCCACCAATGGCTCTAATCTCCACGTACCCCTGGACACTATCCATTTTCTAATGCTCCGAAATCACCCCGTGAAAGGCTCTGAAGAACTCGACGAAAGCCACCAGCACTGTCAAACCCCCTTTCCAAACAAAACAAATGTTCTTTCAAATCAGCACCATGACCTTTTGAAAAGTATATCAAATTGCATCATGATTTAAAAAAGAAATTATACTGTGTCAGTGCCAGGTTGCTGAAAGAAGGACCTGTGAACAGGCGTTTGGTGAAGTTGACAGATACAACGATGTGGTTAGAAATCTTGATGGATTTTGATGTAGCGTCTCTGCTAGGGGTGAATACAATTACTATTGAAACAGAAAGCAGAGTCAAGGTCAGAAAATACAGAGGAAGGGCCATCAAGCTCCAGCGGAGGATTCTCAAGTAGCTGGAGAGTTTGTGTTATTCCAAAGTTCCAGCTGGTCAGCAGGACATGGAATACACAGGGTGAATGTATGGGCAGGGGTCAACATCTAAACATTCACGTCTAGTAAGAATGGAGAGCAAACATCCAAGCACGGGATGGAATTTGGGATGAATTTGTTGCGCGAGAAAGTAGACATGAGAGTAGACCAAATGGAAACAGGAGGCTGGGGGTGCCACTAGAGAACTCTGGAATCAAAGGGATGGTGCCCGGGACTGATCTCGAGCCAGGGATTGTCTCTTCTGCCCTAGTTTTGGGCATCTCTCCTGGGGAAGGTAGATGAAGGTCAACAACGCTGGGCTTCTCCCGAGAGTCAGGCAGGGTTCCGCAGCTTTTAATGATCACAGTTGAAAGCTTGGTGCCCTGGAAAGTGCTTTAGGTTCTAACTCAGCAAAATGCACTGAATCTGACGGCTCAGCATTTGTCCCCTCTGGTGCCGATGCATGGGAACAAGAGACGGCCCCACTTGCGAACATAGGGTGCAAATGGGGTCGGGGGTTGCTCCACTTGTTAAATGTTTATATTTCAAGTCACAAAATATTTAAAGTCTAAATGGCTGCTTTGTCCTCGTTTTCCACTTGGATACCTGCACTTCGTTCTAAAGGACGACTTGGTTGTGCGTGTAGAGGGGAACCAAATGCTTCCAAATATCTTTTGCTGGGGCGGTTCTCACTTCCCATGTGCATCTCCAAAGCATCCGCAGAGACAAAAAGGCAGAGATTCTGGGAAGATCAATCGGAGCTTAATGCCACGGCTAATAGCCTAAGGATGAGGGCGTCTGCCAATGGAATGGGCTGCCCTGCAAGGTAGGGAGTCCTCCATCACCCTAGTTTCGAGGCCAGGGCAAAGGCTTTTCTAGCTCACACGTTGCACCATGACTCCTGTATCAGGAAAGGACTCAAACTCGATCTCAAAGGACCATTTCAACTGAAGATTCTATTACCCCCACCTTGTTAAAAGGTGATTAATACCAGCTTGACCAAATTCAACTACTGCGAAGCAGCCTCACATCCCAGAGAAGGTCACAGGCTCTGAAGCCAGATTACCTGGGGCAGAATCATGGCTACTTACTTGCCGTGTGCCCTTGGGCAAACTACTTGATCTTGTTAGGCTTTCTTCTTATCAGTAATCTGGACTTAAACCACCACCTAACAATCCAACAGCCCGAAGAGACAAAGAGACGTCAAGTGCCGAAATAAGGCTTGGCAGGCAGCTCTCGGCGTGACTTCCACTGCTGCTGCTTGAGGTCCCTAGCTGTCCATGGAGCTTCTTGGTAGTGATTTTGCACTCCGATGACCAGAGAAGCGAGCAAGACATGTGGAATCCAAAGCGTAGCTGATTATTGCCATGTGGTTATTTCCTGAAAACCCCCGCCACGTAGGCTTGCGTTCCCTGCGCAGGTTATCGTTCTTCAAGGAAGGAACTTAAGAACAGCGGAGCGAGTCCAAATTGTGCTTCTGGATGCTGAGTGTGCTCCGCTATTGCTGAGGTCACAGCAAAGTGGAGGTATCCGTGAGTCTGCGTGGTAAGACCCACTGATTCCCCTCCCTGTGTAACTGAGACCGCGGCCTGTTGCCCTTTTTAGTCCGTCATCTGCGAAGTTCTGTTCTCATGGTCACAGAAATGGGCACATTTTATCCCCGACAGAGAAGTTCCTGCTGCTGCAGAGCCGTGTCCATGTGTGATCTAATTCAGAGCAGAGAAGCCCTCTAGACAATAAAGGGTCCGTTTCTGTCATCTCCTCAGGAGGAAAAGAGCCCATCCTTTCTGTGGGTCCTGTAGAATGTCTATATTGGAAAAACTGATGAAGAGAAACCTGGAGGACTTCAAATAATTCTCAAGCAATCTGTTCTTACAATGGCCAACTTGAAAAGTCCCCTGAGAATACTCAGGTCTCGGTGAGAAGAAAGAGCCGCTGATAAAACATGAGGCTTTCCCCAAATTGCTCATTTCTCCTTAAAACTCCTACACGAAGCCTACGCGAAGGTTCCTAAGGTTTAGTGTATAGGTTGTTGGTAGCACCAACAAATCTACCTCAAGAGAGTCAGTTCACCTCAGGACCAATTCCTCCTCAGTTCGTACACCTACTATTTGTTGAGAAGCCCCGTATGAATCAAGCGCAGAGGCGTTTCGATGGCAGGAGGGAGGCATGGCCAGGGACTTATCAGTCATTTCTGTGTGCACCATTAGCAACAAAATCAATAATGTCAGTGCTCCGAAGAGCACCTCACATTCTAGTTAGGATGTCTGTGGTTGTCATATTAGAAAGGCAAAAAGTTTCAGAACAGCATTATGTTTTGGGAAAGGTTTGCATATTATAAATCCACAGGGGTCTGCAACCATCACTGTCTTGGACACGGACATATTTATGGATTTAATTTGAGTTGACCTATGAAGGTATTTATTACTGCTTTTCATAATAAGAGGTGATATTGATCGGGCTTGGTTTTTCCATGTCTGTGGAAAATAACTTTTTCAGTCTCACTTTTTTTTTTTTTTGTATGAAATGCCTTCCCTTTGGGGTCTTCTGGATTCTTTACTACTGTACTCATGGTACCTTTAATTCTTTACCTACTTTCTTTATATGGGAGGGAGGTCTAGCCGGAGAGTCCTAAAATCACCAGGGACAAGGGTCTCTCCCTGGTCACCTTATATATAATGCAACCCCTTTTAGGTAGAACCCCCTAGGCTCCCCTGCTTTCTTTTTCATGGTCACATGATCACACTCTGAACTCTATTATGTACTGATTGTTTTTCTGTTTCTCACCTATCTTCCCTACTGGAATGCAAGGTCCCATGAGGGCAGGAGTTTAGTCTTATTTGCCATTTTAATCTCAGTACCTAAAACAGTGCTTGCTTTATTATAGGCACTCAAATAGGTATTACCTGAATGACTAAATGACTATTGGAACTCCAAGCTAAGAAGTCTTAAGGGTTTTTTTAGATATTGTAAGATTTATTCCAGTCGGCAGTAAAAATAACCAGAGACAGGAGGCCAGATAATAGGTCCAAGTAGGCTTTAATGGAAGCGCTCTCGGGCGAAGTTCCTTGGTCCTGGTTAGGACAGGGCCAAGGAAGTCGCACCCAGGAACATGGCCGACAGATATTTATGGGGGAGAAAGAGGGGCTCAGGTAACCACCATTTAAGGGTGGGCTTTGGGGCCGGACAATGCCGTATATGGGCAGGTTTTTTTTAGGTCTTTGTTCCTTTGTGTACCAAGGAAGGAAGGCCTGTGGCAGGAAGGTTTCAGGGCGAAGATCTCAAGATGGAGGATTGGCAGTCATTTTATTCAGTCTCCTGGGCTCCCCAGGACTGCTGGCTCAACAGGTATAATCTGCTTTAACACACCATCTTAGTCTCTTTGGGCTTCTGTAACAAAACACCATAGGCTGGTTGGCTCATAAACAACAGAAACCTATTTCCCTCAGTTCTTGAGGCTGAGAAGTCCAAGAGCAAGGCACTGACAAGATAGCGTCTACTGAGGGCCACTTCTTGCTATAAGCTCATATGGTAGAAGTGGGTAAGAGAACTCTCTGGGGCCTCTTTTATAAGCACGCTAATCCTATTCATGAAGGCCGGGCCATTTTCCAATGGCCCCACCTCCAAGTAGGATCATGGTGGGGCTTAGCATTTCAACATATGGATTTCATGGGAAATATCAGCATCCACTCCATAGCATACACTAAGTTGGCAATCATGTCATCATTAAGCTAAGAGGATCACTGAAGTTACTTAGCCTAATCCCTCATTTTGAAGACAGAGAAACTGAAAGCCAGAATGGGTAAGGGACTTGCTCAATGCCATGGAGCTAAGTATGAGTGGTAGAACCCAGATCTCTTTATTCCCATTCCAGTCCTGTATCCATTACTCCTGGTGATTAAAACAACATAATGTATATTCTCCCAGATAGTTATTTTTTTAATTTTATTTTTTCCTTAAGATTTTACTAATTTATTTGTCAGAGAGAGAGAGAGAAAGAGAGCAACTAGGGGGAGTGTCAGGCAGAAGGAGAAGCAGGTTCCACACTGAGCAAGGAGCCGGATGCGGGACTTGATCCCAGGATGCTAGGATGATGACCTGAGCCAAAGGCAGCCACTTAACTGACTGAGCCACCCAGGCATCTCTTCCCCAGGTAGTCATTAACTACAAAAGGAAAAACAGTAACTTCACAGAGGTGAAAACCCATGTTACCACCTTAACTAAGTAAGCAATCAAACATTTGGACATCAGGCACCCACTGATAGGATGCACTGGGTAGGAGACATCACCTTTGTGTTATTCTTCCTTGAGATCCCTAACCTTAATGTAACTGTGAGAAAACCTCAATCAGCCAAAACCGAGGGACATTCTAACAAATAACAGACCAGTACTTTTAAAAAATGCCAAGACATTTTGTGAAATGACAAAAATGCTAAGACATTTTGTGCATCCTGGAATAGAAAAAGGACACTAGTAAAAATAGCAGTAAAGTATGAATAAGGCCTGTAGTCATAGTATTGTACCAGTATTTATTTCTTGGTTTTGATAACTAGATGATGGTTATGTAATATGGCAACATCAGGGGAAGTTGGGTAAGTTATATATGGTAACTCTGTACTATTTCTGCAACTCTTCTGAGAGTTTAATATTTCATAATAGAAAGTTCAAAACTACAAATATCTTGGGTTGACTCTGTACAAAAGTGCATGTGTCCATTTCAAGGTACCTGTAATGGGTATTTGAATGCAAACAATTCAAAGATGATGGTTTTTAGGACTTTGGATAGTATTTGGAGATTCTTTTGAAAGGTGCCCCCAGCAACTGAAAGAACTAATAGGTACAGAAAATGGTTGCCCCGATGCCCCCGAGAATTCAAGAGCCTGGAAAGAGAATGCTGCACAACATTCCGTTCCTTTATTCAAAATATCTGAGGTGGCCGGGACATCAGAATCCTAGCACTCCAGTAGGAAATTAGCTTGCCTGTCCAGGAAGTAGTTCCAAGAGGTTTTATGACAATTTCAGTTTGAGACTCTCCATTCTGAAACTTGAGACGCCCAACTGACCTGCTCATTGTCACTGGGGAAGTGCAGCTGATTCAAGTAACGGGCATATTCTTATTTTAAACCATTTGATCCTACTACACTAAATGATTTCACAAGAGACTTTTGAACTTGTGAGAATGGGCTTCCTTACAAATAATAAGAGGTGCCTCAGTTCGGGGATGGCAGACAAGTATACTGCACTTATACCATTTCTTTTCAGTTTAATACCTATGGCAGATATTAATTATCAGTCTCTGACCCCAAGTCCTAGCCTTTCTCCATCTGCCTCCTGCTCTTTCACAATAGAGCATTCCAAGCAGCTGATACAGTTGAGGAGAATTTACATCTGAGAAGAACAATAGTGACCATTCCAGATAGAGTGCAACAAGGAACCAGTTAAAAAATTTAAAAACCAAAAAAAAAAAAAAAAAAAAATTAAAAACCAGATTATAAACCTAGTTTTTCCATTTTATTTTTAGCTTTATGATCTCACAGAGTTTTTAAAAATCACTTCTGCATCTTCATTTCCTGACGTGTAAAATGGGAATCCTAGTACATGCCTACCTCACATGGTTATGAGGAGGGGTAGGTAAGGTAGCCCAAGTAAAGGCACTCGGTAACATGGAAAAATTATACAAATGAAAAACAATCTCATTGGGATATGCAACAAGATCAGCCATAGAAAGGCTTTTCTCCAACCCACTTAATTCTGTTTTTCTACCATCCATCCCATCTTCGAATGCTTAAGTCTTACACCCATGACCTACAGAATGGGGGTTAGAGTGTGAGGGACCCCGCATTCAGCCAATGGAACAAATGGTTGAACTCACAGTGCAACTGTGTGCTCCAATGTCCTTCCAGAGCAAGCACCCGTGACACTCAGATAGCTGACAAATAGAACTACATGCCTTTAAAAATGACTTGCTTTCTGTTAGAGAAAGACAAATACAATACGAATTCACTATATGTGGAATTTAAGAAACAAAACAGATGGACATAGGAGAAGGGAAGTAAAAATAAAATAAGAGGAAAACAGAGGGGGAAGCAAGCCATAAGAGACAACTCTGGGGAACAAACTGAGGTAACTGGGTGATGGACATTAAGGAGGGCATATGATGATTCGAATGAGCACTGGGTGTAATAGGCAATGGATGAATCACTAAATTCTAACCCCGAAACTAATAGTACACTCAATGTTAACTAAATTGAATTTAAATAAAAAGTAAAAATAAACATAAATAAAAATGACTGCTTTCTGATGAGGCATCAACGAATAGCCTCAGATAAGTGGGGAGGCTGTGGAATCCTTAGCTGGACTGCATTAAGTTGTCATTTAAAATGGGAATAAACCCCAGACTCAAAGCCACCCACTGCTCACATATTTATTCATGCTTATGGCTTCTGAAATATCCCATTCTTTTGATTTTTCTGACTTTTCTTCTTCTACCTGACTTCTTTTTCTGGGCATTTATCAGAGTTTGGTCCTGGGTCCCTCTTCTTTCCTCACATGCTACATGATCTCCATCATCAACACTCTCAAGTCCATGTATGTATCAGTATCTTCCTTACTTATGCCTCCCATCACTCATCTCTTGTCTCAACTACAACTGTATATGACTCCTCCAGTTGGATGTTTCATAAGCATCTTAAATTGAGCATGTCTCAGACTGAACTAGCGCTCTTTCCCCAACTTGTTTCCTCCACAATCTTTATTGCTGCACTAAAATACAACAAATTCTTCCAACAAAAAACTTGGGAGCCATCTTGAATCCCTCATGTCTGACATAGAATCCATTTCCAAACCACATAGATTTTTACTTTCAAAATTCTTCTCCCGTCTATTCAATTCTACTTTCAACTGCCACTGTCTTAGTCCCAGCCATGACTTTTATTCATCACGTGAAGAGAACCTCCACTCTTCTCGTCCTGTTGTGATCCATTTCCTGGAATGTGGCAGCCATTTTATAACCATGGAAGTGGCAAGCTCAAATACTAAAGGCAAAGGCTAGGGCTAAGGCTAAGGCAGAATGAAAAGATGTCAAGAAACCGAGTCCTTAATGATAATGTTGAGCTGCTGGACCAACTCTGGGAACACCTTTCTTTCAAGCTCTGATTATATGACAAAAATTAACATCTACTGTTTAAGTTTTTAGTATATATTCCGTTACTTGAAGTTGAAAGTTTCCAAACTGACAAACACTGTTCCTGCTGTTACAATAATATAGCTGGCAGTCTCCTAAAACTATAGCTACCCTTGACCCTGGGGTCAAGACTGGGTCTCCTAATCCCACATCCTGGTACTCTAGAAATCTTTAAAGCTCCCTATTTATAGGACTGAAGTGTGAAATGTGTGCATTTATGTGTGTTGGAGAAAAAGGACAAAAAGAAATCGGTCCACAATTAAAACTTGAAGACTAAGATAGAAGATGGCTGTATGTAATAAAGCACTAATCCACTAATAGGGTCCTATAATCTAGGTCTTATGGTTTAGTGGTATTTTCGTTATTTCAAAGACTCGTACTTAGATTCCTCAGAGGCATCACAAAAGCCTTCGTACAAACAGAGGAGAAGGAGTATCATGCCAAGAGTTGGAAATTCAAAAGAAGATGCATGGCAAACTACTCATTAATGGAAAGAATAAAGGGTGTGAGGAAAATGTTATTATAAAAATGCTAGGAAAGGAAGAGGTCTGTGAACAAAAGCTGGATGAGAACAGGGTGATTTCTCCTTCAGCTATATCCTGTGGTCATCCCCCTACTCCACGGTTCTGAATTTTTAATGTGGAAAACCAAGTGCTTCAAATAGCACTTGCTTCCTTTTGAAGGAAAAGCAATTCCCTCAAAAGCACACAAACAAGCAAACCTGGAAGGCATTTAAAAATCAATATACCTAAATGATTCTATTTAAAATATTTATTCAAAATCCTATCCTCCCTTTAAGAAAAAATCAAATATTCCATAGCATGGTCTGGTGAGCAAAGCACTTATTAAGAGACTACATCGTTATCAAATTAATAGTATTATGATCAAAAACTACACTTTACTGAAGGACTATATACTGGGTGCTCTACATACATTACCTCCTCTAATGCTCAAAGAACTCTGAGTGAGTCCTGTCATTGTCATCATTGAACTGATGATGAAATCAAAGTACAGAGTAAAGTAACTTGTCAGTAAGTGGTGAAGTGAGGATTTAAGCCCAAGAGAACAACCCTCAAACTCTATGGAAAGTTTCTGAGGAAGCTTAAAAACATAGAAATAAGCAAAGGAAGAAATCAGGGTTCTTATCTTGTCAAAAGGGGGTCTTCAATTTATGTGTGTTAAGCAGCGTTGTTGTTACCCAAATGATTCTTTCCAAAAAGCCTTTTGAGTAGATACTGTCACTATTTTACATATTAAGAAACTGGGGTCTTAAGATAAATCCAGCTGGACAGGGGAGAGCCAGGACCTGGATACTCACCCCCCCCCCTTTTTTTTAAATTCTAAAGCTGTACCAATATTGGCTAATTCTTGCTTTTGGTAATATTACATTGGTCTTCTCATGACATATGCTATTCATTTTATTTTATTTGTTTTTTAGATTTTATTTATTTTGAGAGATAGAGAAAGAGAGGAAGCAAGCAGAGGGAGGAATAGAGAGGGAAAGAATTTCAAGCAGACTGCACTGAGCCCAATGATGCAGGGCTCGATCCCATGACCCTGAGATCATGACCTGAGCTGAAACCAAGAGTTGGACGCTTCCAACTGGGTGGAATGAGCCACCCAGGTGCCTCAGGATATTAATTTTAAAAATGTAAGATTATTGCATTTGTATGCAACTTAAAAAAGGAGAAAGCTATTTGAAAAAAGCTTGAGATATGAAGGTGGCAGCCTAAGGATTAATATATGACCAGAGCACTGATGAAAAGGTTTCTGCATCCTAGAATCTCTGCCCTTCAGGTCTGGGATCATTTTGAAGAAAGAACCTATAAAAATAGGATCCAGGATATTTAACATTCATTCTTGCACCTCTGAAACAGGATTTAAAATTCATCTATCATATAATCAATTCAGGTTCTTTTTTTTTTTTTTAGAATTTATTTATTTCTCAGGGAGGGAGAGCGAACACAAACAGGGGGAGCAGCAGGCAGAGCAGGCGGAGGGAGAAGCAGGCTCCCCACTGAGCAAGGAGCCTGACTACACGGGGCTGGATCCCACGACCCTGGGATCATGACCTGAGCCGAAGGCAGCCACTTAACCAACTGAGCCACTGAGGCGTCCCAATCAATTCAGGTTCTTAAAATACTACCTTAATAATCACTTTGATACCTGGGGATCAACAGGACACATTTTAAAAAATAGTGTATTTTCCTCTAAAATTAAATAGGTACTCCATTTTTCTTTCATTTTATTGATTTTTGATGGCCTCATAAAGATCAAAGTGAATGTCTATGATTTAGTGTTTTAGTTTCAATCTTTCCAACAAATGAGAAAAAGACAGTGACAGAGACCGAGAGCAAGCACAAGCAGAGACCTAGTTTGGGTGAGGGGAATGTAGGCAGTTTGTGCTCAGCCAGTATCCCATGCTCCTGCTAAGTGCCTAGGATTTTTTTTTTTCCTTTGGGGAACTATTCTCTGCAGACACCCCAGAAGCCCCTCCTGGCCATATTCCTTGAGGTTCTAGTAGAGCTGTCAATCACAGTGCCCCTCTGCCTTCCTGAATTCCCCCAAGGGGTGGGTGCAAGGACCCCAAAGTAGGCTACCTCAAGGAATCTGACAGGGGAGGAAAAGATACAAGGTTAGAAACGGTTTGGAGCTAAGCATTCAAAAGATAAGACTCAAAAAGAAGATGCAGGTGTTCCTGCTTCTGAGATCTTGGAACGCTGCCAGTTCACACCCTATCCCAAGAGCTAATTTTTAATTCAATTCCTTCATTTCTGTGAACGTCTTTTTAATAACTAGCCCCTACCCCCTTTCCCTTCTGTTTTCTCTGATGTGAGCTAGCCAGTTAATTGCTGATGTTTGCAGCTGAAGACTAACAGCTACCGCTAGTTAGCTACCTGGATCCCCATCTCCAAACACTCCTCTCCAGCCATCTTCCTTTTGGCGACTGGCACGTGATGCAGTTCTGTCCAGTGATGTATGAAGTCAAATCTGCTGGGAAAGCTTTCTGGGAAATCTTGGGCTTCATGATCCAAACCCGATCCACCCTTTTTACTCTTTCTCAGCCTCTGGAAATGGTAGATGGTGGTACAGCAGCCATCTCATGACCATGAGGTGATAATCATGAGAAAAAGCCCACAAACCTATCAAGACCCCAGTCCTGATACTGTTGAGCCTTACTTTCAGATACCTTAATATTGGAGACAAATAAAGCCCTATTTCAGCCACTACAGGTATAAGCTTTTTGGTTCCTTCAAGCGCCTGGGATCCTAACTGATACAAACCTCGGCCAATAAAAGGGGGACACAGAGAACAAACGACAAATACAACTCCTTCTGAACACTGAGGAATTTAAGGGGCTATGGTTTGGGAGGAACTAAAGACACAGCCTGATAAACTGAATACCTGACCTCTATTCTTTTCCTCTTTCTGTTCACTAGTCATGGACCACAAGCTCAGCAATGAAGGACGTTGCCTTCTGGATATAAGTAACAATCGGACACAGGGCTCTTGGCTTCCAAAGATGGGGATTCTATTTGCATACATAAATATGTGTGCACTTGTACTGAGAATGCTAAAGATTGATCTTACCCAGAAGTCACTTCTACTGAGACAAAGGAAATTTCAGGGTGGTTGTTGTTGTTTTGTCTGTCCATAATGCAGTAGTAAAATAAAATGCTATTATGTCTGTGCCTTTTTTTTTTTTTTTGCTTCCAATCCTGGACTGCAGGCAAAATTTACAAATTCTCCTCAGAGACTGAAAAAGGTCAATAATAGAAATGTTGTCTTTCTCCTCTGATTAAATAACTCATGGGCATGTGTATAGCTACATGTGCATTTCTAAAGAAAATCATTCAAGGACCACATGATTTCCTGCGGTAACCTCCAGGGTGCCGAAAAGTTAGAAAACTGAAAGTCTAATGTAACCTACACAACAAAGAGTCTGTGTTAGGCACTTGGAGTGTTTTGGGGCAAGTGACAGTACAGCCGAGGGGTGCAGTCCCTGGGAGAGGCAGGTAATGCATGTTTATGCGACTGTCTTAATGAGAAAAAGTCTTCCTCAGAGAATAAACTAGATTTAGAGCTTGTCCTATGAAAATTGTTATTTCCCCCCTGGTTACCTCACTTGCATAATTTCAGGACTTCAGCTCTGATGGGGCTACTTTATCTGCAGTATTTAGACAAAGTTAATGACTGTTTTCACATAGTAAGGGCAGTTGAGTAGAATTAGGAGGTCACTGGCTATTAGCATTTGATTTCCTTGCTGCTGCCAGAGAGATGAGCTGGGGGAGGGGGAGGCTCAATCACTCTTATTTTAATTTAGTTTCATTAAATGAGAGTTCTAAAGGATGTCTGAGGGACGAGTCAAAATTTCAGATGGGCTATGTCTGCCTTGGCCCCATGTCCAGTCCGTAGCACAGCGGGCATATCCGCTGATAACGCAATTGTCAGAGGGATGGGCTCTTAACCCTCAGTCCCAGGGGAGAATGAGATCAGGCTTGAATGATCCTTTATGGTGATTGAATTGCTTTCTGACCAGGAAGTCTCGCTTGCTTGTGGACTTTATGGACAGTGCTCTTGAAAATCGGCCACTTAATCTCTTTAACTGTTGTATCTTTCTTGGGTTCCACTGTCTCCTTCATAAATGCCGAACAACTGAGAAATGTGGGTTAAGCAAAATGCAGATGCAGTTCTGTCTTAGCAAGAGGGAGTAGCTATCTGCAACAGCCCGGGATGGAGAGAAAGAAAACGAGGCTGCTCTTTTAGGAACAAAAGAAATAGGATACAAAATCGTGAAGCTGACATGGGGGTCTGACACGAATAGTTAGTGAAGGCTCATGAAGGCAAATGTGAGATGTGGGGACCAGCATGGGGACAGCCAGGTCTGGCTCTCCAGCCCACCTCCTGTAATGTTTCCTTTTGTCATTTCAGGCTCAGGCAATCCGGGATTTATTTTATGAATGAAGATAGCAGCTCTCCTTATGATGGTAGTTGTTATAACAAATGTGTCAACAAAATAATGGGTAAACATATAAAAAGAAGCATTTGACTCTGCCTAGGGAAAAGGAAACATAATTTGAGTTATGTACTAAGAGTCACTAAAAAATATAGCCAATACTGAGGACTTACGTACAATGAATACAACCCATATTGTGCTGTGTGCATGCGGGTTCTAGGTTTTACCTCCTGTAATCTTTACCACAACATTAGGACAAGGGCACTGTTGCATTATCCACTTTTTGCTGATGAGGTAATGGAGACACAGAACATAATTTGATTCAAGTCCCAAAGCCGGTAAATAACAAAACTGGAATGTGAACCCAGACCCTGCAAGGGGAGCCCCTGAAAGTTAGTGCCCCAGATTTCTGAATGAAGAATAGGGATTTCCAGGTTTAGGAGGACTCTCCAGGTATAAGAAAGGGATGGGACAGCAGAAAGAAATGGTGAGAGAGCCAGAGGCCAGAGAACAGACAAGGGGCGGGAGCAGTGGAAGGAGCACAGCAGGAGGTTAGAGGGGGCTGGTTTGGAGCCACCTCTTGATAAGCTGCAGACACCAACCTGCAGGGCAAGGACAGCCAGAGCTACGGAGGGTTTTTTTTTTTTTTTTTTAAAACAAGAAAGTAGCGGGATTAGATCTGTGGTTTAGCACACTAACTAGTACTAGTGATAAGGATGGACAGGACTCTGGGGAAAGAGAGGCTAATCAAGAAAAGGCCTGATAACCACTGACAGGGCTGAGTGGGACAGAGTGATTAGCAAGGGTTGCGCTTGAGTGATTTCTTTAATGAGAGCCTATCGACAGGATTTGGTGACCAAATAAAAAGCGGAAGGTGATGTAGAAGAACCAAATGTGAGGCCAAGTTTTTTAATGACCAGTGATATCATCAGTAAAGAATATAAATGTGGGATGCAAAACAGGTTTGATTGAGATATGGTAGGTAGGAAACACTATCATTTCCATTGGTCAGGCCATAGCTGGAATGTCATTCATTCTGGAGGCTCCCATTAGAAGGGACCACTGCAGAGTAAGACCAAGAGGAAGGTAACCATCTGGATAGCACGTATTATGAGGACTAACAAAGGGACAGGAAAAATTCAACTCCACTGAATTAATTTACCAAAGTATTTATTTAGAGTGCACTCTCTGATCGCTTCTCGGCCTTTTGGCTAAGATCAAGTGTAGAGTGCACTCTCTGAACTCAAGTCCTGATAGTGGGGTATGTAGCCAATGATGGGAGAACCAAGTTTTTCTTAGCTTTTCACCTTAGCAGGACAATAAACAACAATAACAACAACAATAAGAACCCAACTGGAGACTACACCAAAATAAAAAGCTTTTGCACGGCAAAGGAAACCATCAACAGAACGAATGGGCAACCTACAGAATGGGAGAAGATATTTGCAAATGATGTATCTGATAAGGGGTTAATATCCAAAATATATTAAGAACTCCTCCAACTCACTCAATGCCAAAAAAAACAAAACCACCTTGATTAAATAACCGGAAGAGACAGTCTTCCAAAGACATACAGATGGCCAACAGACACATGGAAAGATGCTTAATATCACTAATCATCGGGGAAATGCAAATCATAACCACAATGAGATATCATTTCACACCTGTCAGAACGGCCAGTATCAAAAACACAAGGACTAACAAGTGTTTGGGAGGATGTGGAGAAAAAGGATCCCTTGTGCACTGTCAGTGGGAGTATAAACGAGTGCTACCACTGTGGAAAAACTTATGGAGATTCCTCAAAAAATGAAAAACAGAAACATCATACAATCTAGTAATCCCACTTCTGGGTATTTACACAAAGAAAACAAAAACACTACCTTGAACAGATACAGTTACCCTTATGTTTACTGCAACATTATTTATAGTAGCCAAGATATGGGAATAACCTAAATGTCTATCAATAGAGGAATGGATAAAGGAGATGTTATGTGTGTATCTCTCTCTCTCTTTCACACACACACGCACACACACACACACACACACACACACACACACCAAGGAATATTACTCAGCCATAAAAAAGACTGAGATCTTGCCATTTGTGACAACAGAGATGGACCTAGCAGGTATTAGGTTAAGTGACAAAAGTCAGACAGAGAAAGACAAATACTACACGACTTTACTTATAGTGGAATTTAAAAAACAAAGCCCACAAACAAACAAAAGCAGAAACAGCCCCACAAATACAGAGAGCAAACAAGGTTGACAGAATGGGGCAGGGGTTGGGCAAAATGGCTTCCAGTTAGAGGATGACTAAGTCACAGGGATGCAGGGCATAGCACAGGGAATAGCATCAATGATGTGTATAGTGACACACAGTGACTATACTTGTGAACAGAGCAAAACATATGGACTTGTTGTCCACTTAAAGCTATTCTACCATTGTGTGTCAACTATATTTTCAAAAGAAGAACAAAGAAAAATAAAGCCCAACTGGTTCACATTACCATGAAAAGAGGACACTTGGAGAAGACGATGTGACAACAAATATTTGAGACCTAGAAAAGTAACCATTCTCTTTGGCTCCAGTGGGAAAAAATCAATCAATACATAGAAATTTCAGGAAAGTCAATTTCCAGTTAGTATGAAGACATTGAAACAACCAGAGCTGCTCAATGGAGAAAAAGGTGATTTTATCATCAATAACTGTGCTCCAACTGGATTCAGATGACAGGGTTTTTGTGAAGGGAGTCCTGCCTTAGGAGGGAGATGAACAATTCCTAAATTCCTTTAAATCGAAGACTGCATGGCAGAAGCATGATGCATATCATATTACCTGCAAAGAGACAGTCTGATTGTGCATGTTAGAAGGCGCCATTTTTGTGGCCCTTAGTTTCCCTATCTGTGGTATGACTTTATATTAGTTATTTCTAAGGTTTCCTGTTCCTTTAAAAGTCTCAGGTGTTTTTGAAAGAGTTGCTTGGTATCGTTGGAAATTCTGAATGCCGGAGTGTGGGATGTTTATTTAATAGAACAATAGGAAAATATTGCTCAAAAAATTTCAAAAAAAAGTCACCCTTAAAGGTGTACTAAAGGTGTACTTCCAGACTACTTATCTGGCAACAACGAGTCAACATAATGCCAGCTAACATTTATTAAACACGATTCCAGCAACTGTGCTAAGCACTTTATGTAAATGATCCCATTCAATTCTCCTAACAACTCTGTAAACAGAGGTACTAGTCATGGTTGGGGAAACCAACACTTGCAGCGGTTGTCTTTTGCCCAAGGTCGTACGGTGTGTAAGTGGGAGGAATACCTGGCAATCTGAATCTGAACAGAGACTGACAAACTTTTTCTGTAAAAGGCCAGAAAGGAATTTTTTTAGGTTTTGAGGGCCACAAAGGTCCCCATGATGCATTCTTCATTTTTTTTTCCAACCTTTTTAGAGAAGTAAAAGCTATTTGAGCTCCTCTGCTATACGCCACCCAGCCCCCATGTTGGATTTGACCCAAGACACGTAGTTTGCAGATCCCCGTCCCCACTGTCTTGTGACAGTGCCCCATTTGCACCCCCTAAGCTAAGATTTCCTGAGGACCTACTATGGGCCAGCCGCTGTGCTACACGAAGCTCATGTATCATCTCATACGGGCCTCATAAACAGCCTCTGGGTTCATTTTATAACGAAAAAAATAGGTGCAGAGAGGTTCTGTAGCATGTTCCACAGTGACAGACAAGGCTGATAAGTACCAAAGCGGTGTGAATCCGGACCCTGTGCTCTTACAGGCTGCAGCAGACGGCCCAAGTAGCATGACGCAGGACTAGGGCAGGACCAGAGACACTAGCGTGCAGCATTTAGCCATAGCTTGGGCACCTAGGTTGTGGTGGGAAAGATACTGTAGCTTTATCACCAACCGAGTTTACCAGCTCATTGGCTTTTTAGTGCGGATGCCTTCATGGCAGAAGGACTCTAAGGATCGAGCTTGGAGGACTCAAAGAACAGAACTAAGGAAGTCAGGTATAGGGCTGGTTTGAGAGGATAAACAGCCTGATAAAGCGTGGAGTAGGGGCAAGATTCTTAAGAGCTTCAGCTGGACAACTAGTTGTGTTACCACAGGTAAGGAATTTAATATATCATGACTTCAATTTCTTCCTTCCTTCCTTCCTTCCTTCCTTCCTTCCTTCCTTCCTTCCTTCCTTCCCTCCCTCCCTCCCTCCCTCCCTCCCTCCCTCCTTCCTTTCTTAAGATTTTATATATTTGACAGAGAGAGACACAGTGAGAGAGGGAACACAAGAGGGGGGAGTGGGAGAGGGAGAAGCAGGCTTCCCAAGGAGCGGGGAGCCCGATGCAGGACTCAATCCCAGGACCCTGGGATCACGACCTGAGCTGAAGGCAGATGCTTAATGACTGAGCCACCCAGGCACCCTATGACTTCAGTTTCTTAAAGGAGAAAGTGAGGGGGTTGAATGAGATGGTCCCTAAGTTGTCTTCTAGTAGTAACATTTTGAGTCAGGGAGGAGTGAAGGAAATGCCAGGAGAAAGAACTCAGAATAGGCTTCCTGGGAGAAAGAGAGCACAGAAGAGTTGAATTGAAAGATGATATCAAGTGTGCACAGTGTTCTACGCACATGAGGATCAAAGAGGATATGTTTTCAAGGTCCAAGCAATTTAATGCCCATTATCAAAGGGCCGAAGGACACTTTAGTGGCTCAGAAAGATCAGAAAATGCATGCAGGGAAAAACAGTATAAAGAGTGACTAACATGAAGGATAGTTTCTGGTTCCAAAGAAGAAGGAAAAATGGCCAATGAAGAAAGATGCAAAAGTACAAGGGCCAAAATCGAAGAGGATATGAATGAACAGGTCACTATGCATATGTGGGTAGCCTATGTAGGCATGAAAAAAGGCATCAATAACCCAGGAGACCACCTGGTGAAATTTAAAAGGAAAATAAACATTAATACCCCTGGTAAAAGACAAGAGAACTAGTTTCAGGATTGTAAGAAGGTAAGTTCGGAATGCTTTTACATTAAGCACAGAAGTGAATGGGAGCCAATGAAAATAACTACAATCATAATGAGAAACACAAGCATTTTATAATCTTCACCTTATATAAAAAGTGTCATAGAACAACAACGCTGTTATTTGAACATGGCTTGTTTATAGGATGCCAACACTGAACTTGACAAGGAGAAGAACATTTCTAATGGGAGAATGTAGTCTCAGAACAGGTTCCCAGATTACACACTCATTTTAAAGATATTTAAGAAAAAGATATACCCGGCTGATCTATGATGTTATATCTGTTCTGAAGGAATACCAATAGCATAAAAATAAATTCTAGTCCTATGCACATGAATAAAAACTACCTCTTTGGATTTATATAAGAAACAGAGGCTTCGGGATGGATATCAAGGTGCTTCTTTTCAATTACTATTTATTCAGTCTATAGAAATCCTAGGTTTCTTAATACTGGACACAAAAAGGCAAGATTGTTAGAAAAATAGGAATCAAACACATCTCTAATAAAATGGGAAGCTATTAAAAGGATGTCGATTAGAAATCTATTTGTAGGGTATAAAATCCTGGGAGATCATCTTTTGTGATTCCATATATCTTTGTATTCCTAAAATTCTATTTTGGAATCATTGCCTCCCTTCATTGTCTAAAATAGCTTTCTCTTCGATTCTTCAAGGATCTTATGCAAAAAACGTATTAAGAAGGTTGGTATAGAACTGATTAGATATGGATAAGTATTTACCCCCAATAGTTTGGGGGTGGGAGGGGGCATAGTTCTTTCAAAGATCATGCCTTGAAAATTTTAGGTGGATTTCAGCATACCATTTCATGTGCCAGTTTAGGATGATGAATGATGGGTCAGTGGATCTTCCCCTTTCTTTCCCTTCCCCCTTTATTCCTCCTATTTTTTTGTAACAGACATAGGCAGAATGTTGTCTCTCTCTTCCTCCTGCTGCCTTTCCTCTCTCTCCCTTCCTCTTTCAAAGTTAACTCTAAGGGAAGAAATGCTCAGGTGGTTATGCAAAAAAATTCTGGGGTATGGAAATCTTAGAGTTGTACAGCTGAACATAGAGACACACCAATGCAATATAACAATTAAGTCTTGCATATATGGCATTTCATTTTTTAAGGCCTTAAATGTCAATGAATTTTGGGAGAAAAACCATTTATACATTCTAGACTTTCTATGTTTTCTAGCTATAACCTTCATTTTCAATCCTGACATGGCTAACTGCTCTTTTCTATATTACATTTATGTGGGTGCACGCTGCATAGCAATATATATTTCCTCCCTCTACAACCATCTGCCATGTGGATGCATTTCTTTATTAGTCAATATATATTCTGTAGGCTACATTTTGCAAATTCAAAAGTGGACAAAATGCAATGATATAATCCGTAACACTGTACAGATGTCTCAAAGAGATTGGTAGAAATCAGTCACCAGGAGCCTGAGTCTAAGAACTGTAAACTGCATTGGGATGTACAAGTCAGAAAACAGGTTAAAAAAAAGTAGTAAAATCTTAATTTGTGATTTCATTAAGACCACGGGATGAAGTCAGAATGACTTTAGTCAGCAATTTACATTTAAATATAGAAAAATGCAAAAAAGCATCATTTATATAGGAGAAAAAGAGACATGGATGTAAGAAAAAATGAAAAGAGAGAATTCTAATGAATGATCTTCAGATGAAAAGAATCAATGAAAAATATCCAGCTGCGGTAAAACGCTTTCAAATTGCCGTTTATGCAAGTGATGCATGGAATAGGTATTTCTCAGTGCAGAGAGTGAGAACAGAAAATTATTATGAAACAGAGCAGGATTCTTGGCAAAACACCAATGAAATATACTTTCCAATAGTAAGGAAAACGGAGGGGGTGAAATAATGTCAAGTAGAGGGAGATGCCTGCTCCCGGAGACTCTCAGCCCTATTCCTGGAAGAATAACCACCAAGCTTAGCAACCCTCAAAGTTCTGGGAAACAATGACCACAGAATCAAGATATTGATTTAAATTAACACCTCGGTCGTATTTAAGAAACAGGCAGTAATTCCAATTGCATCACATGACAAGAAAAATAACATGGACCCCAGAGTGATAGTCAAAATGGTGTGTATCACCATTAGTATGGGATGGATGCAGAAAAATCAGACACAATGAATGACTGGTCAAAACAGAGTAAGAAGGCTTTAAATGAAAAGGCAGCAACATGCTATTTATATGACTGACTATCAGTGCCTGAGGGCAATGATCAATATACTTATAAGAAAATTTTCAGTGCATATTTGTGAATACCCCATTGCCCCTGTATTAGAATTTTAATTTCCAGAAAAATAAAAAGCAATTTTAAACTTGGCATGAAATAGTTTAAAAAAAAACTCAACTTTTTTTGGGGGGGGGGCGGGGGCGGCGGGGGGGGGGTAGAGGGAGAGAGAGAATCTTAAGTAGGTGCCACGCACAGTGTAGAGCCTGACACTGCGCTTGATCTCACGGCCTTGAGATCATGACCCGAGCTGAAATCAAGAGTGGGGCACTTAACTGACTAAGCCACCTAGGCGCCCCTAAAAAAATCTCAACTTTTAAAGAATAACTTTCATGGGACACTTGCTTACCATCAATACATTTTATTGACATTCATCTGTAATTCACAAGAAATAAGAGACTACATTGACTCAAATTACTAAAAGCTATAAAATTCAGAAAGTGGAAAAAAAACTCTAATATTATAAAACTTGTCCCCAGATCATTTGTTTAGTCAAAATTCAGAATAGCAAATTATCAGCAATAGTGGATATAAACAGGTTTCCACCCATGGATTTAAGTGCCCTTCTGAAACATTTTTTTTTTTAAAGTTAAGAGATCACAATGATAAACTGTATGTTAAAAGCACTGCAGGACAATTTCCTAAGGACTCTGCAATCAAGTTCATGAAAGTACTACTACAGAACTGAAAATTCCAATAGATGTCATGCTTCAAGGAGTATTAAAGCAAAAACAGAAGAGAGGAATGACGAAATATATAGGGGCTCTATACATAGAGAAGATTTAACAGCTAGAAGTGGTCATCAATTAATACATTAAAAAAAGTATGTCAGTTCAGACTTCCAAAAGATGTAAAATATGGTGAGATCATAATCAACATGAGCTCCTGAGACCTCAAATATATTAATACTAAATGAGAGACTAATACCGATTATCCACAGTCATTGAATACACATTTACTAAACATCTACTAAGTGCAATGCCACGGAAAATACCCATGTTTTTCCAACACAGATCTTAACATTAACACGGGAGTATAGTTGGGGATGAAATACAAACAGCAAAGTAGTCAGTGTTAAGATGAGAATTGGTTATTTTTGTCTAGAAGAATCAGGGAAGGCTCTTCGATGGAGGGGGGTGCTTTTTTTTTCCAGTCTTATTGAGTTATAATTGACACAAATTGTATTTAATGTGTTTAAAGGATTTCATAATTTATACACTGTATAATGATCACCACAATCAAGCTAATTAACCTATCACCTCACATAGTTACTTCCTTTCTCTCTTTTCTTTCTTTTTTTGGAGTCTTGGCATGCACAGTTTATGGAATTAGTGTTCCAGGTGGAGGAAATAAGACTAATATCAATAGTAATGATAACAGATGACATGTATTGCTTCTGACCCCAAGAATCTTTTATGAGTTATGTAATTTTATCAGTCAAAAGCCTCATGAAGGCCATTTTTATTAATTCCATCTTACAGATAAGGAAACTGAGGCACAAGAAGGAGCCAAGGTCTTAGATCTATCAAAGGAGTGGAATGGGATTGAAGACCTTCACTTCCTATACTCTCTCTTCAAAAACAGAGAGGAGAGGCATGTGGCATGTGAAAGACAAGAGTAGACAGAAGGGGGGTGCTTAGGGCCTCTGTACTGCATTTAGGAAGGTACACTTGAGGCACCTTCATCTAAATCATATTCATCTCTAGAAGCCTTATGCAATCTTTCATTATAGCATAACCATTAAGAGAAGATAGTATGCTCATCAGAAAATTCCATACATGCTATCATCAACAAATACAATACTTGGAAATTCTGAAACTTTGTAGATGAAATAAAAATTTATCCTTTGAATACTATGGACATTATAGAAAAGAAAGGTTTTCAAGTTTTGTCTACATCTTACTTGTGGTCCTTGATTTTATTTTTAAGTTATTGCTCCATGCACAGCACAGGTCTTTAACTGCATCATTTTATTGACTTTAAGAATGCATTTGCCATTAGTTCCATGACCCTTGTTTTTTTACTTTTGACTTTATTTCTTATGCACAGAACATTTAACCAGAAGACAGACCCTATAAAAAGTTATTCAATTTCAAAACAGCATAAAACTAGATATAATGAAACAGATGCCAAAAAAGAAAACCTAAAATGGTTCAACATCTTTCTCTGTCACAGTAATAGCATCACTTGCCATCCTGCATACTTGAGAGAAGGTGTCCCTACAGGAGCAGCTTTGGAATGGTTTCTCCAGTAAGAGAGCTAGAGCAGTCCTGCTCTGTCACCCAGGAGCCCCGTTAGCAGGGACAGTCACTTATAAGAAGTATGGCCAGAGTTAGTAAGTATGGATAAGAGTCAAACAACATGGCACGCAAGGATACTACAATAGTGTCAAGGTCATGTTATCCACTTAGGAACCAAGCAGGCAGTTTGAAACAGCACAAATCGTCCCAGGCCTGTTTGCTCTGTTAGGTTCCCTCTCTACTGCAAAATGCCTCCTGAAGCTTGGAGAAATAAATTCTTCTTCTTTGTACTTTTGACTTTGGCCCCTTAAGGTTATCCTTCTGGACAAAAACATTGAGCCCAGTATTCTTTGAATTGACTTCCCCCAGGTGATCTCATGGCTGCTTCTAGAAGCTAGGAGTCTCCATCCTAGAAAGGGCTCTCATGATACACAGGATCACAGCATTTTTGCTCAAGTGAATTGGCTTATTTCCCTAAGTCATATCCAGCAGCTTCAATGCTTCCTCCTCAACCAACACAACACGCCCTCCTTTACTACATGCCCTCCTTCTCCCTCCTCTCCAGTGAGGGGGATGGAGGTTCTTCTTACAACTTCCGAGTCTCTCAGGACTATTGGAGCAATTTGCTAAGATGATCATTTGAAAGTGCTCAGTGAACTCTCGAGTGCAATCTAAAAAGAAGGAGGACTACTTCAATAAGTAGTGGAATAGTTCATATTTCCCTGACTCCTCAAACAATCTTAAAACAAGGCAATCTTCTACATAGCAACAAATAAAACAAGCTCTCTCAATGAAGTAAACAAAACTTATGGTGGGTCCCAGGTCCCTGAGAACAAGTAGTGAAATTTCCTGATTTTTTTTTTTTTAAACTTGGTATAAATCCTTCTTGGCACTAGATGGTTTCAAGTTCTTAAGTCGTTCTTCAAGTAGTATGGATCTTTAACCCTTAATATAAATAATGGGATTACAGAAAAGTATACAAATTATGACCCGATACATAGAATGCTATAATTGTGAATTTCAACCTTGCACTCTATGACCCCAAAATGCACACACACCACTTTTACTACAGAACTCAGCACCAGTAGGCATAATATAAAAGGTTACTGAGAAGCAGAGTTCACTACATTGTGCTTCTAGTGAGATACAGAGTTTTACAGTATTTAACGAGTTTTTCATTATGTAATTGGAACTTTGTGCTTAGAACAGCTCCACAGGGAGAAGCAATATAGCTAGATGTAAAATTTTTCCCCATTTCACAATGCGGAAGTCTGATTCTTACAGTATAATTTTCTTTCTACGATTGTATTTTCACACGTGTTGGGTAAGAGTTCCTGCAAATTCTATATCCTGCACCTTGACCTCCTGCCATCTTTACTTTGCCACGTTCCCTTCTCTCAGTTGGAGTGGAACAGGGGAAGGAGTGGAGAGTATGGTCTTCCTCTGATTTTGATCTACATTACATTTTGAAAGTTTAGACTAATAGGGGCCATATAACAAACAGTATTAACCAATCAACAATTCTATAAAATTCTCTATGTAAGGGTATGGTGCTTTAAATGAAAAATGAGAAATACAGAATTACTAGGGAAGGAAAAAATGCTCCATTAACTTATATGAATTTATTTTTCGTAACATATGATGCTTGTTCACCTCCCTGTAGTCAAGACACTTCTCTACTTACAACCTCCCATAGATAGCAATAAAGCTTCCAGGCACAGCAGAAGCATGGCAATGAAAAATGCCACCAACAGAGAACATTTGTACTTATTTTAGTCTAGGCTACCATTATGTTTTCTTAGTCTGGTGTGCTTTGCATGTATATTTTTAAAATGTTTTATAAACATTATTATTAACACCACTATATTGAAAAGTACAAAATACTGAGAATGTTGCTTTAAGAAAAGACATACAATTACTATGGCAACAGAAGAGAAACTTGATTTTTTTTTTTTGGTAGAAAGATGTGTACTGTATACATTGGTCACTTGTATCAGTTTGGAGTTAGAAGGAAATGAACTTCCAAATAGCCCTTAAAAACCAATTCTGGCTGTTTGATAGAAGAGATTCTTTATTGTCTATAAATTGCAAGATCATAGACTCTTAAGAGTATATAGGATCTTAAACTTTATCTTGTTTATCTAGTGTAATTCTCTCTAAAACATCCTTATGGCAAAGAGTGCTGACTGCCTCTGATAGGTTTCCTCTCCTTCTCCCACAGCAATATAACTCACAGTTTTTAGTTTGATACATGCATGCCTGAAGTCAAAAATCTATTTCTTAGCCTTACATGCAGATAGAATCATATGACACAGTTCTGGCTAAGGAACCGAGAGTGGATACTTTACGGCAATTCCTGAGAGTTTTTCTTAAAACCCTGATGTCACGTGTCCCCCGTGCCTTCTGCCTTCCTCCATCTTGCTGGGGGCTAGATCTTAGATGTGGCAGCTGGAGTTGGAGCACACATATGGGGCCATGTATTGACAGCGAAAATTGAGGTCAGCATGGCAGAACAACACGATGAAGAGGGACCGAGGATTTTGTGAAGCAGAACAGCCTAATGAGCCCTGACCTACTGTTTATGGATTTTCACGTGAGAAATGCATTTCTCCACCGTTTAAGCTATTGTTCCAGTGCATCTCTGGCAACGATAGGTGAGCCACATGTAAGTCCTATTAGCTGATCAGCCAGACTAAGAAATGATGGAAATGTGGGAAGCAGTCCATGCTACCAGACAGATGGTAACTCTGCTGTTTAGGTCCTCCTTCCTCATGCTGAGCCCTCCTTTAATACTTCTTCCTGATTCCCTTCCATCATCCTCCTTAAGTATACGATCTCCTCTACTCATGCTCCCCAAATTCAAGAAGCTAGGCTCTACTTTCAGGTTGTCTTCTTACTGAACATTCTATACGCTTCCAAATATTCCTCAGATAACCCTCTCTACACCCTTCACAGTCTTGGTTGCCCCGTCGTGGGTGTATCCTCATTTGTCAGTGTCCCCATTAAACGTGGTGCTCATAAATCAATATGATAGTGCAGATGTGATTGAACCAGTCAGGAGTACACTAAAACCTTGGTTAAGTCCATTAGCGTTATCTAATGCAGCACTGCCTTCTCTAACAAGTCACACCATGTCCTATTAGAGATTAATGCTGACTTTGTGGTTACCTAAAATCCCAGTGTGCTTTTCCATCTGTTAAAGATAACACAACAGGCCCTGAACTGAGTCGCTCATGCTAAGCCCCACGCTACCACACTGACAATTCCAGTTTCGATTCTCCCAGAAGTATCATCTTTAACCAGTCAATCAAGAATTGCCTGATGGGCACTAGTTAGGTAATCTGCCTGATAGACCCCTGCCACCCCCTGAAGGGAAATAACTGAAGGGGAGTAGAATATGCCACCCCAAAACATGCCACTTTGACATATAACTTTGAATTAAAGTTACTTAAGAGACAGCTGGTGCAAGGACACTTTGACCCTTCTCTGTCCTCCTGAAAACAGCAAATCTCTCATGTGGAATTTACTCTTCCTGTAACAGGAGGGTAGAAGGCATCCTTCTCACCAAAGACAGAAAATTTAGGGCCAAGGTGGCTCTATGAACAAAGCTAGCTACTTCTTCGCTAATTTGCTACCCCAAGCCCAAAGCACTTTATCTTGTCAATTCTTCACAAATTTACTGTTTCTTTGTCTAGAAGGTATAAAAGTTGCCTACTTTCATCACTTCTTTGAGCCTCATGTTTTTATATGCTCCCCTACACACAAAATTAAATTTGTTTTTTCCTGATTATCTATCTTATGTCAATTATCAGGCCAGCCAAAGTACCTGGAAGGGGAGAAGATGACAGTTATCCTCCTTTACAGAATCTTGCAGTAACCAATTTGCATTTTGCTCAGTGTAACTTCCTTGTTCTTGCTCCCTTCTGCCTACAGAAGTCTCTCATTTTATACAGTTCATGAGACCTCCTTTTTAGCTCTAGATTGGCTGCTGCTCGATTCATGAATTGCTGAATAAAGTCAATAAGATCTTTAAAATGGATTCAGTTAAATTTTATTTTTTAACAATATGAACTGCGACAGTGTCACATGTTCCTTTGTCTACATTTATACACACAATTAAAATGAAAAAATCTTACCAGTGGGACAATTTACTTGTTCTTGGTAAATATTATTTTTTAAAATTTGGGTCCAGCATCCTCATCTGTTGTAATCTTACCCTGAATTTTTCTTTTGATCTTTCAATATGTTAACTACCATTCTCATGTGTCACTTAAAAAGTGAGTAACTTCAGTCTATGTTCTTATCTAGATTATGGATAAAAATCTTGATTGAAGTACAGGAGGGGAAGCTACACATAGTTTTGCAGGTAGCGCACTGCACAACTTTTAGGGAGCACCAATTATGTAGATAGGATGGGGGCTGTGCAATGCAGTAGAACTGAATCCAGTGTGTGGTCACCATTTAAAAACCTCTGACACTGACAGTTTAAGACAACACTCCTCCTTAGGCATAGTTATTGGAATGCCTCCAAATCTGCCAAAGTCTACTTCTCTCAGTGTATAATTCTTCAGGTAATTTAAGAAGATATTGTGAGGATCCAGGTCAAATGCATTGCTAAAATTCACATACATTGCTGCAGCATAACACTGCACACACCCAAAAAAGGAAGTTGGCTAAAAAAATCCACAATATTGAGATAAAAACTTTACAACATGACTCTAGTGACTACTAAGCTCTAAAATAAAGAAAAAGAAATATTTGCTCTAAGTTTCACAATATGGTTTCTCCTAGATTTATAGCTCTTTAAATAAAAGTGACAAGCCAAATTAATGTTTTAAAAAAACTTGCAACCACAGGGGAAGAAATTCAACAAAGTGCCAAGTGGTGGACATCTAACTAAATAATAAAAAAGTAGTTACACTGATGCTTTGTTATTTAAAATCCTTTTCCCTCAAAGAGTAAGAGTGATAAATTGTAAGGACTATCCCAATACATTTTCAATTAAATGACTAAATTAATGTAGAGACATTTAATTAAAGTTCCACTAGTTTTTCCAAATGCCGTTAATTATGCCACTATCTAAAATTAAATCTCTCCCCAAACCCTTTTACATTTCTTTTGCTCATCTGATATAATATATAATTAAAATGCTGCAAGTTCACCTAAATGCATCCAAATATTATAAAAAAAATATGAAAAACTGGATTTTCAGTAACTATTTAAGAAACAGGTAATTTAATGGGATTTCTACACTCCTCGGGGAAACCAATAGATGTGAAGTATGTGTACCCACACACACACATACACACACACACACACACACACACAAACACGCACAGAAAACTTGCCTCCAAATTCCTCTGAAAATAAATTTCTCTCTTTATATCTAAGGCATTGCAGTGAATACCACAGACAAATATAGTTTCAAAGGTTTCCTAGCAGAAAAAGATAAGAAAATTTAAGACTCCAGGTAATTAATTTCAGGGACAAGGTGTACTCTAGTTCTAACAGTTCCGTGCTATGGTTTCCTAAACAATAAAAATCCCCTAATGGTCCCTCTGAAAGGCACTCTTTAACAGATCAGAATTTGGGCTTTCTGGTATTGGGGTCAAATTCCCAGGCAGAAAACAGCCAACTCAGGCAATCCTAGCTGGGTTCTCCATGCCAGTTCTTCTCCAGGTCCATCTCAACTTCCAAACTTACTAGGCATATGCAAGATGAACACACACTGATCAAAATTGGTCTGCCTGGGGCACCTGGGTGACTCATCATTTAAGTGTCAGACTCTTAGTTTTGGCTCAGGTTGTGATCTTGGGGTCATAGGTTTGGGCCATTGTGTCAGGCTCTGTGCTCAGCACAGAGTCTGCTCTCTCTCTCTCTCTCTCTCTCTCTCTCTCTCTCGCTGTTGCTGTCTCAAATAAGTAAATAGAACGTTACAAAAAAAGAAAAAAAAACCCTCATCTGCCAATATCCGACTTCTACTTCCGTCCTCTCAGAATCTGATTTGACTCTGACAGCTGTCATTTTCATTGCTCTGGAGGGGATAGTATTCAGCCATCTGGAACGTACATGTTCTCTATGTACTCGAATCCGTCCCCACGCCCCTGAAGGTTCATTATGCGGAGGTTTATTTAAGAAACAAAGACTCCTTTGGAGTTAAGAGTGAGGCGGATGCAGCCTGGAGTCTTTTGGAAGAGATGCATCTCTTCCCCCAAATTCCTTTTCGTTCTAGAGACTGGCAAGTTCGGAGGAGATTTTCTAAAGTCATCATAACCCAAATCTGGGTCTCAGAATCACAATTCAGGAAAATTCCCTTGGATAGATACATTATGTTTACCAAAAGCTTCCCTATTTCTGGTTCTGCTTTGCATTCAGTCATACCTCCCCCCAATTCCTTTGCCACACTGGTTCTCAAATGTGACTGCACTTTCTATCATTCGGGGAACTTTCACAAATACTAGTGCTTGGAGCTCACCTTTACACCCCCCTCAATGATGTGGTCTGTCTGCTTTCTAAGCTCCCCAAGTGATGCTGATAAGCAACGTGTGCCTTAGGCCTATTCTGGTGGTAAAGCAACTTAATACTAAAGGTTTATTGACTGATTAAAGTTGTTACCACTCTCAAAGAGATGTTCTACATGCTCAAAAAGACACTATTAGAATTTAAATTAATTGGCGGTGTTACAGTTTTGTAATTAATATTAAATATTGCAACACAGAGAATGATAGGTTGTACATACCATTAGTTTAAGCTTCAACTCTAGAAGCAAATGATTATCTTAATCAAAAATCACATTCCAGGAAAGTGTAGCCCTCATTTTACAAAAAAGGGCAAAGCCAAAAGACTGCTACTACTGTACTACTTAGCTCTATGAACCTCAGAGGTTTCGGTAATACACATAATGAATGTCCCAAGTGTGTGTGTGCTGTAGAAAATAGTGGTCTGTAATATAACTTCCTTAGGAGTTCTGAAGGGGAGCAGAATTTGCCACCCCAAGATGTGCCTCTTTGGTATAAGGATTGTCATGAAGTGCCTGTTTTCAAGAAACAGTGGACAGAGGAGAAGTTCTGAAAAGCAAGTAGAAGTTACTCTTTTGTAAGAAACCTGTACATTTACAAGGAAAAAGTGCCATTTGTAAGGGTGTCTCCCTCTAACAGGAAGAGAAGGGTGAGTAAATCCCTAGAAATCTACCAGTGGATAAGGTAAAGACAAATATGAGTAACAACCTTACTTTTGTTTGCTGTACCTTTCTTGGTAGGCTCCTAATAGCTGGCCTCATGGCCCCAACGTCTTTCTTTTGTCTTTAGCTGGATGTGGGATTTAAGGTGATGGCTAGGGCCATTTTGGGAGTTACTCAGTTTTGCTGGGTCCCTCTCATATATACAGGAGGTATACCTGTTATTAAACTTCTGTTTTCCTGCCATTCATCTGTCTTTCATGACAGAGGAGTCTCAGCCAAGAACCTAGAAGGGTAGAGGGAAAATTGTTTTCCTTCCCTTATGCAATAGTTTGCTGTGAGGTTGTGATGAGGTGGACACTCAAGCACTTCAAATTTTCTGTGGCTCTCCACTTTTTGCCAAAAACAACCTAAGAGCTTTGTGTGGCCAAACTGATTTAGGTTGGTTCATAGCAGGTAGGATTGAAGGCACTGTGTTAGCGGAATGGTAAATGGATAAAGATTTGGGGTCAAGGAACCTTCCATACAACCACTAAACAGCTCCAAGTGATTTCCTAATCTCCCCATTTTAAGAGGGGCCCCAGCAACAAAACAAAAACAAAAAGGGTGAAATAAAGTTTTGTCTATAAAGCTTTCAACTAGTACTCTTTGGCTACTCTCAACTTATCCAAAGACAAACTGAGAGGAAACAGGAGTCCGTATTACAGCACAGCCTTTTAAAATGGTCAATAGGAGGAGCGAGGAGGTGCCTGGGACAAAAGGCCTATACTTACATGTCCTCATTTCCATTTGTTATTGCCTGTCCTATTTACAAAAGCATGAGAATTTGATCCACAAATGATGTCACGGAGACGTAACCCGCCCTTTACCCAACGAGAAGTGTCATAACATACTTCGAATATCAGGTGTAGGTCCCATGTACACTTTCATGCAAATGTCTTGGGACCCTTAGTGCTCCTTAAGTGAATGCAAAGGTTCCTTTCTGCTTTCAGTGATGACTGAAGTGGTCTCAGTTATCAAGTAATTGCTCAGTAGTGACTTCTTACTAGACACTGTTGGGCAAGGCATGTAATCAACAGGTCACATGATTCTTATTCTCCCTGAAATTATGAGAACACTGGTTTTCAAACTTTGATCAAGACCTATAGTAAGAAATGTTTTTGAGGCACCTGGCTGGCTCAGTCGGTAGAGCATGTGACTCTTGATCTTGAGGTCATGATTTCGAGACCCACGTTGGGGAGGGGGTAAAGATTACATTAAAAAAAAAACCCTTTTCAAAAAAAAATGTATTTATCATAGCCACTAACATTACATTCTGTGTGTGTGTGTGTGTAAAATACCATTTCCCCAGGACACCTTCCCAACCTACCAGACCAGATCAGGTTCTGCCATTATACTCTCTCTTAACATTGCATTTCTCCTTTCCGGTGCACATTACAATTGGATCCAAGTAATTACGTAATGAAGATGTTGAACCCATCTCTAGAACTGAATTCTAAGACTCTGTGGGGGCAGAGAACTTTGTCTTACAGAACAGCAATCTAGGGAAAGCTGACTTGCAGCAATGTTGTATACACCAGAGCTACTTAATAAATGCTTCTGACCTCATGAAATGGATCAAAGCCTCAGGATGGAGCAGGTCCCTGGGTTGTCTACCCCTTTCAGAATCTCAAGGTGAAGCCCAAGGAAGTAATCAAATGTGTTGCCCGGCATTGCCTGTAGAACAGGCCAACATGAGACCAGGGCCAAGAGGATGCATATGTGGGAGCAGAAGTACAATATTCGAGAGGGTTATGTTCTTACTAGGCCCACCTCTTCTCCTTTTTCTTTTCTCAGAGTTTGAAAATCTTTCTGGTTGGTATTCACTCCTATATATTTCATTTCTTCCCTTTCTTCTTTTCATTTCTTCCTTTATTCTGGCATTATCGAATTAACCTAGTCTTCCTCATTTCCTTTCTAACTACCTTATTGTCTGGCTCCTCAAATAAATAAATAAAATAAAAACTTTGAAAAAAAAAAACCCACAACAAACCCTGGTGTTTTCTAGAAGGTTAAAAATGTACTATTGTTTTGTGGCTTAATTTCTTTATGCTGTTTTTCTCTGTGGAAAAAAATGAGAATACACTGGTTTTGGAAAAGAAGCTCAGAGAAAATAGGCAACTTAGGAACTTCTTTTTGATTCACTATTGAGAGAAAGCTCTTTCTACAGACTTTTAGAATCTTAATTACAGGCTAGGGGTTGGTCATTTTTCTGAGATAAATCAAACTGCCTGTATAGGTCCAGAATCAATTAACAGGAAATCCAGAACCAGATTCCAGGGTGATTGTGTTCCTTGCCTTTTCCTCAAGAGTAAACATCTTCAGACAATTTGCAGGCAAGGTCTATGTCATTAGTCCCTTAAATAGGAAGTTCACCTAAACCTGAACTCCTATCTGACATCAAAGAGAAGTCCCTTTTGGGATCACCACGCAGGAACTTAGCTTTAGAATCGAAGTGGCAAATAAATGCAGAGGGTATGCCATTTTGCTCATCATGTTCCAGCAAAGCAAAGTATTTCCAGGCCATGTGGTAACAAAGGCCTGGGCCACTGTAGTGCCAGTGATCTCCATTTCTATTTATTAGTGTTCTCTTATAACATATTATGAAATAGAGCAAAGTCAAGTTGTACGTTGCTGATACACAACTCCCTTGTTCCATCCAACTGCTGCCATTAGCGATTTAGGGCAGTGGCCTTCCTCTGCAGACACGCCTATCCATCCGAGGCATACTCTCTAGCTATACCAAGAGTCCTGTTTGGCTGCAGCCATCACCTGACTTCTTTGTTACCTCAACTTGAAATCTGTGCCCTGCTCCCATCCAGTACCACCTGCAATCCAAGGATTCAAGCCAAGTTTCACCTCCTCTGCCATTCCTCATGGTTCCAACAATGGACTGTCATGCATTATGAAAGCACGAATCCTGGGGCTCAGTTAAGGTTGTGAAATAGGTGAGTGGGGGGCAATTATTACCATTCTGACTGTGCAATGGAGAAACTTCATTCCCATTAAGGAGCAGACAGTGGAGTTCCCGTTTAGGGTTGCCTTTCAGTTCTCCTCTCTCCTTGCAGAGAGCAAAGAAAAATGCCCAGCTGGGTTTCAGACATGCTAGTTACTTTCCTTTCAAAGAGGCTCTCTGGGGGAATTCAGAGATTTTTTTTTTTTTTAATACAACCACAAAATAATAGAGGGCAAAATGAGCTTTGGAATGAAATAAGCAAATAAGAGATATAAAGGCTAAACATCATCAAGATGTTTCTGACCCATGACTTCTGGAAAAATGAGAGAACTTTCCTTAAACTTGGTTATCTTTTCTGGGTGAGTGTTATTAATGTAAGAGATCATGGAACAATAAAAATGATCATCTGTACTTTTTAAATCCGTGGCTTTAGCAATTCCATGCAGATTTCAGTGTGTCCAGATAAACAGACTCAAGTACAACTAAACATGAAGGTCCCATCAGAAAGTGGCCCCCACAATGAATTAGTATTGCAAAAGGGCTACATGTAATATAAGTAGGGATGTCTGGCTTTCAGATAAACAGCATAAGTTTTTGAATAGGATACATCTTTCTTTTCTGTAAGAGGAGAACATGGTATAGTGAAAAGACTGTTGGAGTGGGTCTGAGTTCTGATCTTGCTTTCAACAAAGGAGAACAGCTTGGCTAAGTCATCCAAAATCCAGTTCCCCACTGACAAATGATGCCTTTGCCCTGGATGATCTCTAGTCTTTTCTGGTTTCAAAAACCTTTCATTCTCCATAGGAGCTGAAAAAATATTTATCTGAAAGACTACGGACCAGTATAATAGGTTGGATCATTGCTTAAAATTGTCATCAACCTCAGGAAACACATACCTAATGTTTTTAACTTCCTACTCCGCTTAATTCCAATTTAAGGTGTTAAACGAACAAACACACAAAATAAACCGGCAACAACACACACAAAAAGTGTTGTGGAAATGGGAAGAAGGTGGGATTTCCATAAAGGTTTATGATTGTACCTTGCCCCATGCCTAAATTTTAAGTTAATGTTGACAGCCAATGGCTAAACAGTAAATGTTTATTGTCACCATCGGTTTAGAAACCTTGTTTTTGTGTTTTGCTTTTTTAAGGTATAAATTAAAATTTAACAGAAATAGAACGGCTCAGAAGCAGAAGGGATGGGGTAAGATACATATACTACCACATACTCCCTTTCACTAATTACTTTGAAAAGTAACGTTAGGGGTCAACAATATCCCCTGTTTCTGACATTCACACCTTTTCCCCCTATAGTTAGCATCAACAATTTAAACGTGGTCCCAGATTGAAACTAGTGAAGAGAAAACTGAGACAGGACTCTTAGACCTAAATCATCATTCATTGAAAATCATCTAGATGTCTTGGTAGGTGTTATAAACAGAGTTAGCACTGTTCATCACGTCTACCTTCTTCGCTTCTCTCGACAATGCCACTGTACATTTAATCCCGGCATTATTTGAGTTATGTCTGGTTCCTCCTTCAGACTGAAAGCTCCATGAAGGTAGAAAAGGACTATCCGATCATCAGATCACCACCAGTATCTAGAACCCTGCCACACACGTAGTGGAGGTTCAACAGAATAGGTAATGAATGATTAAGTTTGGGGATAGATAGGTCAGATATGGAATAGGAGATCAATGAAATAGGTAATGAATAATTGAATTTGTGGAAGAACCCGTAAATAATATGCATGGTTTCTTGAAGGTCAACAAAAGTGCCAGAGTGGGAAGAGGGGCTAGCTAGGGATGGTGGAGTTTTAATTTTAATAGCATTCAAGCAAGGCAAAAAGTGGCTCATTTAAATTGTGCAGAATCTGCAGGCTAAGAGCCCGTTGAAGACTTTCTTTTTTTTTTTTTAAGCTTCAAGCTAGGACAAGCCTGCAACTGGTAGTTCCTGGACACTAAACAAATTGGGTAACTGTTTCATTTTTTGTCATTGCTGCTTTTAATGACACACAGCCTCATACACAAACATGGGCAAGACCCTTGTTACAAAGGTCTGTGCATTTTTCTAGGAACGGTCTGACTGCAATGAAGGAAATGCCTCGTATCATGTTAACACCGGCCTTGCATTTCCCACAGGGAGGTATGCCACTTGCTTAGACTTCAGCAATTTAAAAATTCCTGATCTTAACGTCCTCTGAAATGTACAGATTTTATAGCTTAGATTTTAAGAGACACCATTGCCTGACAGAGTAATGACAGTTTTATCTGCACTGGTGACTCGATCTGCTGGGATACTTAAATAATAATCCAAATCAAATGATCATTTTTTTTTTTGAGAGGATGTCAGGAAAGGAGAAAAGAAAGAACAAAATATGTAGCATTAAACTTGGGTTAAAAACACAACACACTGCAGCTTCCCGTGGCTTCTTATTTTACCGAAAAAAAAACCCCTTAGCAATTCATCTTCCTTTGGGTGCATGAATGACATTTTACTGTGATGTGATTATAAGAAACAAAATCCCTCAGAGATGCTGCCTTAAAATATTTCTCTTTATAATGTTCTGAGCTCGACAAACCTTGGTAGAAAACAGAATACTCTTAATTATGAATAAATTAACTAAATTAGTAACATGAGATGGCTATGCAATTAAGGGATTGTTAATTGAAACGGGAAACACAGCTGTATACAGCTTAGAAATGAATCATACCAGTAATGACGCAGATGTTTATAAAATGTGATTATCTTTAGTGGAGACAGCACTGCATCTCCCAAGCCCATTCTTACATTGTGTCACTGAAATGGTTTTTAAACCCGTGAACACCAGGAATCAGGATCTCGGGGACGGCAAATTAGGCTCCCTGGATATGGGAATTAGTGTTGTCTGAATGTCAGCAATTTGATTCTCCAGCTTTCAAAGAATGTAGATATGGAGCCAACAACAAACATCTGTTAGTTGCATGGTCTTCAAAAACAACAACAACCCAAAGTTGCTAGCAAACCAGTGCCTGCTTCAATCGGAGAAGAAAGTTAAGTTTCTGGGAGCAGCCACAAGCTGCAAGAATGGGAGAAACGGGTAGAGAATGTAGCCCCCGGACATCGGCCGGGAGACCTTGGGCACGAATGTGACATGCATCACCCTCTGCCGGCAGCAGAGGCTCTGAAACGACTTGGGCTGTTTTCCGGGCAATCAACCCAGAAGAAAAAAATAACACTGAATGTTCACAAGGAAAGGAAGCGGTGGGAAAATGCTGTCATTAAACTTGCTGGATGTTGAAGTGTACTAAAATTATCAGTGATTCCACAGTACTTTGGAAGCTTCCCTTTCTTATCACACACAATTTTGCCCCACTTCCCATCTGTCCCAGGGAAGGGAGGTGTCTCTAAAGATGCGGATTTTAATGGGCTGCCGTGGTCACTGCCCAGGCTTCTCTTGAACAAGGCCATGGGAAAGGGCTGCAGACTATGTCCTAACCATCACTGAATGATACCAAAGAGCGCGCTTGGCTAAATGAGTAGATCCTCCTTGAAGTTCAGCTTCCTAGTCTCTGGGCGAAAGCCTGTGGCCCCACAACCAACATCCCTGTCTGGCTGCCTGGCCCTTACGAAAGTGGCAGACGCCAATCTCACTGTGTGAAATGCAAATTACCCACCGGAGGTCGCACGTTTTTAAACAAGTAATCGACAGTTTTGGTGCTAACCAACAGAAAATCTATTTGTCACCTTAGCTCCTCTTTCGAAGAGGTCAGCTTTCTTAATAAAAGCTATCTCTTGCAAGGAAACAAAAATGAAACGGGAGAGCATCTCCCATTAGCCACTCTCTTCCACTATCAAAAGAACACAGAAAACTTGGGAAATGTTCCTTAGCATCCAGGCGAGACCTTTCATGCATTCTTTAATGAAGGGTTTAGATGACGTGAGGCCCAAACAAACAACTCAATCTATTTTATGTCGGCCGTGGGCATATGGGGCATAGCTGGGTGTTTGCTAAAGAAACACACACACACACACACACACACACACACACACACGCAAGAATGAATGAGGAGAAAAATATAAACATATTAAAAAGATGCACCACTACACATTGTTTTCTATGTTGGATACCTATAAATGTAGAATTTGTTAAATTTTGGTCACGAAGTCTTTCTATCCTACAGGTTAGTCTCTACAAGTACAGGCTCTGCCTATAACTTCAGTATTGATTTGCTGTTATACAGGTTCCAACTTGTCTAAATTTCATTACCTGAAGGGACAGCTTGCAATTCCATATACAGGTATAATAAAAGCAAGATGACTACACGTATCCCGTGAGCTTTGAAAGGGCACTTTTCCCCCAACATGCAGGGCCCAATTCCTCATGAGTCTGTTAGTCTGTTGCAAATGGTGACGACAAAGCTAATAACGTATTATTTACTAGCAGGTGTATTCCTATTTTCAGCCCTGAACCTACTTAAAAGCACACTGGTATCACAATCCATTTGGAACATTCCCAGCTATTTGCCTAACAGCTACTCACTTCTTTTTCCTCATCTCAATTATGATCAGATTTTGGGCATCAATGGACCCTGCGCTAGAGAAAGAATTAAAATTTGGCCCAAACCAATTATGATAATACTATTTTTAACAGCCAATGACTGGTTTCAAGGAATACAGTGATATGAAAGGGGAAATGTGCTGGGGAACTTCTGGGAAATTCTATTTTCACACACACATACACACATCCCACACACAGCTATCCTTCTACCTTATTTCCTTCCTGCCACAGATACTGTTGTCTGAGGATATGTTGCTTGGTGCAGTGAGAGGCCATCTTGGGATCCTGAGGGGAAAGCCAAGAGATACCAAAGAAGCCTAACGGGAGTCTTTATATAGGTCAGCTGCTCAGTTAATCAGCCCTAGAACTGATGACCTTTGGGCTTCTGGTTGCGTTAGGCCAGTGATTCTCAAAGTGTGATTCCTGACCACAGCAGTATCAGCATCCCCTGAGAACTTACCAGAAATGCAGAATCTCAGACCTTGCTTACTCCAGACCTAGGGAATCAGAAACCCTGGGTGGTGCTCATCAGCCTATATTTTAACAAGCCCTCCAGGAGATTCTGATGCATACCACAGATTGGCAGCCACTGTGTTAGATTATCAGCTGTCTCTATTATTTAAGATGGCATTTTTTAAAAAAACTTGCCTGATCCCAATGGGGTTGATGTTAAAGGCACAGATTCCTAAACCTAATGATTCAGGCTTGCCAGTGCAGAGGTTTAGGAATTAGCCATTTAATCAAGTGCCCCAGTGATTCTTATGACCAGAAAAGTGTGAGAAAAACAAATATGGGGCCCGTTAAATTGGGCATTCCGTCACTGGCTGCTGACAGCCTTCTGACCAACACCTGATCTACAGTCCCCTAGACTCCAGAACCGCATAGGTAAACAGATACCAGCTCTTGCCTTGGCGAGTTTATTACAGAGTCCCCGTTTGGAGAACATGTGGGTGAAAGTGAGGTTTACATTTCTAAGATGTGGGTTTCTTAATGGTCAACGTGAATTCCTGATCTTTTATATTTAGAACATGTCTCCCCTACCTCCCTGCCATAGCTCCAGTCTGAATTCCTAACCCTTTAGACATTCTTGACTCCTACTATCTGGTGGCTGCAACGCCCCCACCAAGATTTCAAGAACCCCTCTCAAGTAATTAGAGGTAATTGTGCATTCTTCAACTCTAGGCTACATTCTCAGACGCCCGATGCCTTCCTGCTGAACTTGAACCTGCTGATGCCTATGAGACTGCCACAAAAGCAATAATTAGCTAGTTACAAACCAAACATGTATTTTCAAACTCTAAAAAAGAAATTCTGTGCATTCAAAGAGAAATAAATCTAGAACTCTAAAATATTTAACATTAAATGGTCTGAAACCATCAATGTTCTTTCAGGCTGAATGAAAATTTTTTTTTATTGTGTTATGTTAGTCACCACACAGTACATGATTAGTTTTGATGTAGTGTCCCATCACTCATTGTTTGTGTATAGAATGAAAATTTTACATTAAAAACTTTTTTTAAAGATTGGTTTGAGAGAGAGAGGGAGGAAGAAAGAGAGGGAGGGAGAGAGAGAGGTGGGGGGAGAGTCTTAAGCAGACTCCATGCTGAGCTTGAATCCCAACGTGGGGCTCAATCTCACGACCCTGAGATCATGACCAGAGCTTAAATTAAGAGTTGGCTGCTTCACAGACTGCACCACCCAGGCGCCCCTATATTAAAAACTTTCTGTCCCTTATTTTCTTGGGCCAAAGAAGCTAAAAAGGTAAAACCCATCACAGTATAATTTATGAGTGACAATTGTAAAAAGTCAAAAGATTTGAGAAAAATATTTCATTGTGTTTCCTCTCCCCTATTCACATGTACTTCATTTGCTTAGATATTATTTATTTTGTCTCTGCTCCCTTCCCCACAGTACACTTGATACCTCATTGGCTTTGGACCTCTAATCACCTTTGGTTGAGTCAGATTTCCTTGAACCTCTGCGCATTTATTTATGCTGTCTCTTCTTTCTAGAAAACCCTTCCATTTTTCCCCTCTACCTTTTGAAATCTTAATCATTGCTTGAGTCTGCGCTCAACTGTCATCCCTACAGCAAAACTAATTGCTGACTGTTCTGCGCATTAAAATCACTTCTTTCCCCCTCAAATCGCTAGAGGGGTCTTCACAGTATCATTTGTAGTTCATACATCAATCATACTTGAAAAGGATTTGTATCATGAACATCTTCATCCCTACTGCCAAAAAGAGTGTCTACCATGATGTAGTCACTTAAAAATACTGAGCTGATTTTCAGGCCACAGTGATTTCCACACATAAGCATCAACCAAAGAGTGACTTAATTTACTTGCTTGGTCTCTGCTATGGGGGCACCAGCTTGAGTGGCACTGGGCCCAGCTTCAGCCTGAGAAACTCGGATGAGTATGGCATGTGAGTGGGCTGGGCGGCATATCTCATTAGGACTGAAAGCTCAAGCTGTAACTGCTTCTGGATTATGGATCCAGGCACGCATTACAGTTCTCTTTAAGAGACTGGGGGCTCTTCAGACTTCCACTGCAAGTCTAAGGAAAGAAGGTATTACAAACTAGTTGCTTCACTCAGTAGGAAAGCCTCTGTCATCGAGGAGGAGAGTAGTTCTGAGAACGTCGTGGTGTCTGCCGTTGGCTTCGTTCTGTGGTTCGGTCATGTGTCAGTCCTTTGGCTGCAAATAAGAACGGCCTGAAAGGCCATGTACTGGAAGGGGCACTTTCTGCGGCAGAGTCGAGAAAACCCAGCACCAAATGGCTTGACCTGTCAAAGAGCGCAGAGGCAAGGCTGCTCCACAGCTGGGTCACTGAGAAGCACGATGGCATCATCAACACTCAGGTTCTTTCCATCTTTCCACTCTGCCTTCCTCAGGTGAGTTCACCACACAGGCAACAACATGGCTTCTCAAGTTCTGGTTCCTTTATTGATTCATTCAACAAATATTTGCCATGTTAGGAACTATTCTTAGATGCTTTGGGTATACTAGCAAATAAAAGACAAGATCCTTGGCTTCATGAAGCATACTTTTTCATGGTGGGAGATAATTAATCAAAAGATGCATACCAGGGGCTTCTGGGTGGCTCAGTGGGTTAGGCCTCTGCCTTCGGCTCAGGTCATGATCTCAGAGTCCTGGGATCGAGCCCCACATCGGGCTCTCTGCTTGGCCCCTGGGGAGCCTGCTTCCCCTTCTCTCTCTGCCTGCCTCTCTGCCTACTTGTGATCTCTCTCCTGTCAAATAAATAAACTCTTTAAAAAAACAAAACAAAAGATGCATACCAGATATGCTAATTCTATAGTTAAGGGAAGAAGCAAAAATGGAAAAATGGCTTAGATGTTCTCAAGGCTGTATAACATATCGCCCTAGAACTTAGTGGCTTAAAACAAAAATCTGTCATTCTTGCTCCTGGTTCTTTGAGTTGACTCTGCTCAGCTGTGCGTTTTTTGTTTGGGGGCTTTCATGAGTTCGCAGTGAGATGGCAGTTGGAGGTGGTGGGATCTGAAAGCTTGACTGGGATGGACGTCCCAGATGGGTTCCTTTTTGCTCATACACCTGCTGCCTCACTTAACCACCTAACCTTACAAACCACGTTGGGCAACTCCAAAAGTGGCAACAGTCTGAGCTTTCTCTCAGTCCCCATGAGGTACAGTGCCCATCCCACTAATTTGCCAAGCTTACCTGAATTTCTCAGACATAAACTGGGACTGATGCCACTCAAGCTGGCATTCCCACCATGTAGCAAAACCCAAACATTATTCGGCTGGGAGCTGGCCAAGCATTTCTTTCTCTTCATGTAGCTGCTCCATGTGGCTAGCTGAGTTTCTCCCAGCAGAGTGGTCTTACAGCGGTCAGGCTTCTTTCATGGCTGCTTACTTCCCCCCTGACTGAATGTTCCAAGGGACTGAGACAGAAACTGCAAGACTTCTTCTGACCTGGCCTTGGGTCCTGCCCTGTCACTTCTGCTGCCTGCAATTCGTTATACAGGGCCAGCCCCGATCCAGTGAGGGAGGGGCCTAAACAAGGTGCACTGCGGCCAAGATTCATGGTAGTTGTGGGGGTCGGGGCCTCTCTCTGGAAGCACCCTAACAGGGTGAGGGGGGCTGAACTGAGAGGACTCAAAAGGGTGAGGTAGAGCAGGTTGCTATTAAATAGGGTGGTCAATTTTCAAGGAGGTTTCTTTAAAAAGTTGAGATTTGAGCCAGACTTGAAGAGTGACAGAGTTATTCACACAGATATCTGGGGGTGGGGTGGGGAAGAGCATTCCATGTAGGGGAAAGTAAGCACCGTGTCCAGAAGAAAGAGAATATTGGTTTAAACTCCCTGGGGAAGGATAGCCTTTCTTAGATGCTCCCTTGGCTGACTTCCCTTTTTATCTTATTGCCTGAGACTGCATAAAACGCCCAGGTCTGAGATCCTCGCCCAGGAGGCCAGGACCACCAGCTCACCAGGAACTAGGCCAGTACAATCAGGATGCATTCCCTAGGGCCCAGGCCTCCCTTGAGGCACACAGTCACCAGGGGTCGGGTAATTCCTGAACAAGCCAGGTCTCTGCAGCCAAGGGAGAAGGGTGTATGTGTCCACAATAGAGGGAGTCAACTGGCAGAAAGGGAAATAACAGTGTCTCTGCTGTACCCTGGAGATTAAACAATATTCCTTTGGGGCCTAACAGAGGACAAGTTATCCCACTTTCCCAGAGATAGATCCTGACTACCAGCAGAGATTTCTCATGCTTGGTGTCGGAGCAGAAAAGGCTGGAAAGGAAGCGGGAGTGACTAGGATTAGCATCTAATTTGCCCAGCAGGAAAGGGGCCACTACCCACCGAGAAGGAAAGAGCTGAACGGACTACACTCAGCAGACAGGCAGCCGGTAGCACTCAGGAAGCTGAAAGGTCACTCTGCAACCAAAATTCTATGTACAGCATGGAAACGTCCGAAGATACATGATGAATGATGGACTTCCTTCAAAAGGCTAATGTTAGAATTCCCGAGTGCAGCACCATGACTGTGGTCCAGGGCTGGCTTTATGGCCCCTGACGTGTAAGTGTCTAACGGGAAAGCCATGCCCGAGAACTGGGGTGCCTGCCTTGTCTATAGCAATTCGAATTCTTTTTATACTTCCGAAGTGCCACATACAGTAATCCACCCACATGGGAGTTTTCTACATTACAAAAAGACAAGCATATTAGGAGGTAGTTCAGTAAATATTTACCGATAGAAACAGAAGTGAATATTGGAAAGATTCAGTCAAACTGAGATAATAAAGAAATGTACGTTATAATTCAGGGGAAAGGGATGCCAAAAGCAGGGGGTGAGTCTGAAGTTCACGACTGTGCTTTTATATCACTTTTTTCCCCTGCAAGTATAGGCAGCTGTTACAAATTATTATATTTGTAGAAATTGATTCCATTTTAAACAAGGGATGCAAGCACGATGCATCAGATGAGTACAAGACAGATTAAAACAATTTCATTGCAAATATAGAAGAGCAAGAGTTACCATATCTAGTCTTTGAAAATACCTTTTCTTTTAAGGATCAGAATATTCCCCCCCCCACACACACACACGTAGAAAGATTTTGGTCCAGTTTTAATTCGACATGTACTTAGTGGGAACCTAGGAGATGTAGAATACGATAAAATATGACTAGATTCCAGAAAAGAAGAGAGGCACTCTTTTTGCAACCCAGCAGGTCAGAAAGGATTAAATTCTTATAAAGGATGAACAAATGTATAAGATACTGTATAATCAAGTTCAGAAAAGTGAAAAAAGTTGAGCAATCTTTCATAGACATGAACTATGGTTCTAATAATAAAACTTCCATTTTTATAGCATTTACTAGTTTCTGAAGCCCTTTTACAGACTTGCTCTCATTGTTTCACATGGACCCTGCAAGGCTGGCAGGATATGGATAAGGAATTCCTTTTAAAACATGTTTTAGAATACAGAATATTTAGACTAAAGAATGCCTTCTTAAGAAAAAAACTCAAGGGTGTGTGAGGGGAATATAGAGCAAGTTTTTGGTTTTGGTTCCATTATTAACTAGCTTAGTGAACTATGACATATCAGGTGATGTCTTTGTAAAATCTAGGGTTGGACTTCTGGACTTTGTGAACTAAAATCCTCTGAAGTGATGGGCGGTAACAACTTTAACAGGCCATCTTTCCTAAAAAGAAACCTTATGCATGGTAGCACATTGGTTATTAAATGATATAGTATTAAGAATAATTAAGTAGAACCTGTTAAAGAATGACTGTTGAAGTGTATTGTTAGGAATATTAAAATATTCAGTAATTCCATGCAATAAAGCACATTGACATATTCAGCTGTTTTAAAAGATTTAGCAGCTGTACTGTTGGCTGATTTATGCTGGGGGCACCTTGCTACCTAGCCTCGGCTTCGGGCTCTGATCAGATTTTTTAGATACAGACTAAGACCTGAGGCTTAGCCAACTTGATTGCAAAGGCAAGGCCCCGAATACAACTAGGTAAAAAGTATGATGGAAAGAGTATAAGGCAATCCCTGGTATTGTGAAAGAAAAACAAAATATGTGCAACATTAGTAAGTGACTAACAGCTTCTTTATGTCTGAAGGATTGCACATTATCAGCTAATTACCTATTTTCTTCCAACAGTCTTTGCACAAAGTCTCCAAATCAAGGAAAAACAAAACTGTGCTTCAAAAGATATTTTCAGACCTCTGCTACTGAGCAAGATGGGGTAATAAGGACCAAATTTACCCTCTGTCTTGCAACAACTCCAATATGGATGAAATGTATGCAACGATGGAGTGTAAGACAATGGATATCAGGCAAGGAATGATAGTGACCTCTGAGGGATAGAAAACCTATGAGGTGAGCCCCAGGATTGTCCTTGCTTACTACCTTGAGAGAGTTTCCGGTTCACAATGTGGCAGAAGCACCCAGTAGGATCCTGGCAGATTCTGAGGGCTGAGAGGGTAGAAGTGAGAGTCACGGAAGACTAAGTTAACTACAGTTCACAGGAAAGAAGCCCAGAGAGCAGATTTCATAGAGAGAGAGATAGAGAACCCTGGGATGTATAGAGGGTCTCCCTCAAGTATTCAGCTGAGTAGTGATTAGCAGGTGTGTGGTGAGGAATCACCAGGAAAGATCAGAGATAATAGGGTCCAGCACTCATATGGCAGGAAGGAGTGCCTGTTTCTTACAAGTCATCTGGGAAATCTCATGACTCACAGGGCCTTGGATAGAGCACACAGAAGGGTCTTGCCTCACTAGTGGGGAATAATTAGTCCTATAATGTCAGTCTAATCCCACCTAATCTTGAAAGACCCCAAAGGATTGAATAATTGTACATAGTATGGCAAGGGAGAACTGGAAATCCATTATTGAGAGGTTCTTATACCATATGTGAAGTGGTCTCAAACAACTTGAAGGTACACTATGATAAATTAAAGATGTACATATACCATAAACCATAATGCAACCACTGAAATTACAAAACAAAGAGTTATAGCTAATATGCCGACACAGAAGATAAAATGAATTCATTAATTCCCATTAATCTAAAGGAAGACAGAAAAAGAGGAACAAGCAAAGAACAGATGGGATGAAGCAAAAACAAATAGCTTGATGATACGTTTATACCTAACCATATCAATAATTACATTAAATACAAACAGTCCAAATATCCCCCAATTAAATCAGATTGGATGTGAAAAAAGCAAAATCCAATTATATGCTGCCTACAAGAAATGCACATTCCATACAGTAAAGACAAAAATAGGCTAAAAATAAAAGGATGAGAAAAGTTCTACCATGCCAGCAGTAATCAGAAGACAGCACTGGCCATTAGGGAAATGCAAATTAAAACTACAATGAGATACCACCATGTAGCTATTTAAATGACTAAAATTTTAAAAATTGACCACAGTCAAATTTTAGAGAGGATACAAAGGAACTGGAACTCTCATACACTGCTGGTGGGAATGTAAAATGGTCCAATAGCTTTGGAAAAGAATCTGGCATTTTTCTTAATAAGTGAGACCCATGCCTACCACAAAATCTTGTGGTCCCTCCCCCAAGCATTTCCTCAAGAGAAATGAAAGCAAAGTCCATTCAAGGACTTGTACATGGATGTTCATAGCAGCTTTATCTGTACAGCCCCACACTGGTAACAACCTGAAAGTCCATTAAGGGGTGAATGAATAAACAAATTTGAGTGTTTTCATAAGATGGAATACTTCTCTCCAACAAACAGGGATCAACTACTGATACATGTAACAACGTGGACGAATCTCAAGATAATTATGGTGACTGAAAGAAATGAGACCAAAAAGACTGTACATCCCATTTATGTAAAACTAGGAAATGCAAATTCATCTACATTAATAGAAAGTAGATCAGTGGTTGCTTGGAGGCAGTGGAGGGGTGGGAGGGAGAGATTACCAAGGGGCATGAAGAAGCTTTTGGGGGTAAGGATATATTATTTTGAATGTGGTGATGGTTTCTCAGGTATCTACGTTCATCAAACTTACCAATTTGTACATTTTAAATGTGGATGTGTTAATTATACCTGAAGAAAGCCATTATCAGAAAGGGAAGGTACGAAAACGCTAATTCAGAAAGATACACATAACCCCATGTTCACTGCAGCATTACCTACAATGGCCAAGACACGGAAACAACCTAAGTGTCCACCGACAGATGAATGGATAGAGAAATTATATATACACAATGGGATATTATTCAACCATAAAAAAGAATGAAATCTTGTCATCTGTGACAACATGGATGAACCCTGAGGGTATTATGCTAAGTGAAATAAGTCAAACAGAGAAAGACAAATACCATATGGTCTCGTAGGTGGAATCTAAAAAGAAAACAACTTACAGATACAGAAAACAGACGGGTAGCTACCAGAGGTGGGGGATGGAGGGTGGGTGTGAAATGGGTGAAGGTGAAGGGGGTCAAAAGGTACATACTCCCAGTTATGAAATACGTAAGTCATGGGGATGTAACACATGGTGTGGTGACTATAGTTAACAATAGCGTATCACATTTCTGAAACTTGCTGAAAGAGTAGATCTTAAAAATTCTCATAAGAATAAACAATTGTAACTAGGTATGGTGATGGATGTTAACTAGACTTATTGTGGTGATTATTTCACAATATATATAAGTACCAAATCATTATGCTGTACACTTGACTATAAAGTTATGTTAATTATATCTCCATTAAAAAAAAGGGGGTGAAGAAAGGGAAGCTATTTTATCTCATTTTCCTCCAAAGGTAACATTAAGTATATTCCATGTTGTTCAGAGCACACTGATCATTAATTGCTGATAAAAGTCTAGGATACAAGTGAATCCGGTTCACTATAGAGGAAAAGATAAATATTTAATTTTTGGTCAATTACTTCTCTTTTGGGAATCTTTGGAAAATTCTTTAAGCACTGGTTAACTTTATGAATCTACAGATCTAGGCATGAATACTGTTTATCCAGGAATGATAGTTTCATTTCCTAATTTTCCCTCTGTGGCACAACTTTCCATTTATTTTATAGTTTTTAATAATATTTTTGCTTCATTTCATGCATTCAGCAATTCGAGAAATACTTACTGAATGCCTACTATGTAGACACTACCACGTGTCAGTAGATACAATGTTTAGGGCTCTGCACTAGCGCCCCTCAGGTGCGGGAGACGGACTTGCAATAAAGTCAACAAATACACATAGCTACAGATTTTCCTAAGTGCTATGAAGAATTCAAACAGGATGCTCTCTGTGATACAGAGTGATAAGAAATCTTCCAATGTGACTTAATTATATGTTAACTCTGCAGTCCATTACTTCAAATGATTCCTAGTTATTAAATTTGCACAGTAGAATTTTACTACTCTGTTTATAGTTAGTCACAAGCTCCAGGCCATTTAAAATAAAAGCTACAGATGAATGGAAAAGCAACTTAGTTAACTTGTCTTCATTCTGTAGGTTCTGGCTCAAAGGCTGCTTTCTCTGTAAAGTCTTCTTGATCAGCCTTCCCCAACTCACACTCTCACGGGAACACACACACGCACACACACACACAGGTCCTCACTATATGCCCTGCATTTTTCTCTCGTTACATCTACCACGATTTGTAATTATTATATGAGAGATTTTTCTTTATTTTATTTTTTTTAAGATTTTATTTATTTATTAGGAAAGAGAGAGAGTGAGAGAGAGCATGAGAAAGGAGAAGGTCAGAGTGAGAAGCGGACTCCCCATGGAGCTGGGAGCCCGATGTGGGACTCGATCCCGGGACTCCGGGATCATGACCTGAGCTGAAGGCAGCTGCCCAACCAACTGAGCCACCCAGGCGCCCCCGAGATTTTTCTTTATTAATGAGTATCTTCCTAAGAAACTGTAATCATCATGAGGGCGGAGACAATATCTGGTTTTTCCACAACTGCATGCCTATTATCTAACACAGAGTCTGGCAGTGGGTAGATGGCAAAAAAATATTTATTGCATGGAAAATATTTATTTAATGAAAGAGTGTTTCTGCTCACTTCAGGAAGAGTTTGGTGATTAAGTCTTCCTCGTACTATAGATGAGAGATTTTTTTCCCTCTCTTAATCTCATTTTTTGAGGGGAGAGAGAGAGGGGGGAAGAGAGGGGAGGGGGAAAGGGGGGAGGGGGAGAAGGGGGAGGGGGAGAAGAGGG
>CM052801.1:23562250-23616569 GCA_028533885.1 Nasua narica
GAAGGGGGAGGGGGAAAAGGGAGGAGGGGGAGAAGGGGGGAGGAGGGAGAAGGAGGAAGGGGGAGAAGGGGGGAGGGGGGAGGGGGGAGGGAGAGAGAGGTGGGGGCACCCTCAGGATTCTCTCTCTCTTCCTCTCCCTCTGCCCCCACCTCTCTCTCTCTTTGAGGGTGAGGAACCCGATGCAGGGCTCTATCTCACAACCCTGAGATTATGGCCTGAGCTGAAATCAAGAGCTGGACAATTAAACAGCCGAGCCCCCAGATGCCCTAAGAGATTCCCATTTTTAATCTGTGAATGATTTAGGTTCTAGGTTAAACAACCTATTCCTGAGACTGTGGGCTAAGATTCATATAATCATCCTACTTTAAATCTGCATTTCCTAAACTCTTGATGTGATTCCTGACAAATTAATAAATGGGAGGGGGAAGTTGTGGTTTGGTTGCAAGAGCTGAATTGTAAACGAAGAAGAGATACTGTCACGTCAATCTCGCTTTCTGTCAGAGAGGAGGTATCGTATAGTTGGTAGTTCTGACAGATTCTCCAGCCAGATTGCCTGGGTTCAAATCCCAGCTCTCTCACCAGCTATGTAAACTCAGACAAGCCACCTAACCTCTTGGTTCCTCATTTTCCTCATCTGTAAAATGAGGATAAAAGTAGAATCTACTTCCTAGGGTGACTGCGAGGCTTACAAGTGTCAGTACATGTAAAAGGACTTGGAAAAGTGAATGGCATGCAGTAAGTGCCACATAAGTGCTCATTATTAATTTCAATGGTGTATAATTCTCACTAAAATCAACTCTTCTCAAATCTATATCGTGCAACCTCATTGGCCAAATAAAGTATGTCCCTGTGTAAAAAGAGTATTTCTAATAGAAGCATCAATTTCTAATTTTTTATTTTTCATCTACATATCTACCTTTGAAACTAATGAATATGTTAATTGAGGGGAGAATTTATATCCAGATGACAATTATTTTAAGGACCTTAAAGCACTGATAAAAAATAAAAGAAACACTAAGATAAAATATAGCAATTTAGAATTCACTCTGTGGCACTGACCTTTAAACACAGCAATTCTGAATTTCATAAGCCAGTTTCTTACAGAGTTACTTGTGGAGTAGGCTTTAACATTCAGCCTTTCATATGGTCTGAAAGGGGGTTATTTCTAGAGGAATGTGCAGGGCATGAGGAGAGGGGGAGTCTTCAGGGTGGAAATGTGGGAACAGCAGCCCTTTGAATGCTGGGCGTGACGTAGCATGGGAAATGTGAGCGGCTGCTGGCCTGGTGTTTCACACGCAGTGGGACAGTGGGAAAAGCAAAGAGGCAAAGAGCCAGGGCAAACAAGTGCCCCCAGCAAGGGCGGGGCTGAGGCAGGCTGCAGCAGAGGAGGAAGGTCTGGCTGCAGAGTGAAGGACCCTTAAAAGAATAAAGAATAAAGCAGGGAAAAACCGGAGGGAAGGGCAAATGTCAGTTGCAGAAGAAAGAAGGGAAAGGAAAGCGTGAGCATAATGGAAGTTTTAAATACCCTCGATGATAGGCGTGTTGCTGAAAAGGCACTAGCGGTACTAAGAAAGTAAAAGAAAGACGGACATCCATAAAGCTGCTGTTTAAATACATTTAACAGGGACGCACGACATGTTTTAAAACAATACAGTAGCTATATGATTACCACAGTAGCTCGCTTCACAACTAGCAAAAATAGTTCCCGATGAAAACAAATCAGGAATTAAGGAGTACATAAAGATCATGCAATCAGATAACCTAACTTCATGAAAGTTTGGGTTCACTTTATAAAAGCTTCGAGAAAATTAATATGCCTTTCATTCTCTTCAATAAATATTTCTTGGACTTCCATTGGCTTCATTTTGTACCCCATATAATTTTTTGGGTCACACTCCCTACATCATTTACTTTTCTCCCTCTAGTCCCACACATCGCAACGACCTTTTTTTTCACAATAGAGAACGCCCTTGAAAACTAGACTGTTCTTTCGAGTGCGGAGGCTGGATTCTGGAACAGCTGGGTCAAGTTACTTTCAAGGTTACCTAGGCAATTGCAGTATCATTCTTCTTGAATAATGTACAATTAGCTGTAAAAACAATGGAAGCCACGCTGACTGAGGTAAATGTCCATAGGGTTGACAGTACAAGTTGACCTCAGTGTGTTCTAAAGGCCAGAGCTATCCTGGGCTTTTGAGACGCACGTATTCCTAATTCCTTCAAATCTTTAAAGGGATTTGTGCACTTCCTTTTTATTTTTTATTTATTTTTTTAACAGGGATGAGGCTAAACATAAATGGTTGTTCTCTCCTTACTGAAAAGATGTTTTCTTAGAACTTAATTGTCCTTTTTTCATGGGTCATTCTATTCCTAATGTCAACAAATCCTTCTGTGACCTAGCCTTTTCTTTTCTTTCTTTTTTTTTTTTTTTTGACCTAGCCTTTTCTAAAACAAACACATTCTTTCCTCTTTGTTCTTCTCATTTCCTCAGCTTTCAGCTTTTTAAACTCCCGGCCAGGGGCCAGGGGACGCATCAAACTTCCCTTTGTAGTTGAAGTCTTTTTACTTACAGTTTAGAACGTGTTAGGGTAGTTTTTCCTACAGCACTACAGTATTTTTGGAGAGTGGATTCCAATCTTTTCAAGCCCGGGGATCCCTTATTAACATCCCAAGAACTAGAGGATCCCTACATGACAGAAGTACTACTTACATCTCAACAGCTTCTCCCAGGACCTGGAGAGAAAGACGCAACCACAGGCTTCACCCAATACCTGCTAAATCTTGGGGCGGAGTGGTAGTGGTGGTAGGGGTGGGGGGTGGTGAGGGTATTTAAATGAGCTCTGCAGCTGAATCTTATCTATGCTAGCTTTTTCTTCTCGCACAGTACTATCCAATAGAAACTTAATGAGAGCGGCATACGCCATTTTAAACTTTCTAGTAGAAAAAAAATAAATTTTCTAGGAGACACATTAAAAAAAGTAAAAAGAAACAGTGTCTGTTGTTTTACTTGAAGCAGCAGGCTCACTCTGTTCGTCTTCAAGAAAAATACCCAAGTATGAATAATCATAAAAAAGAAATGGGTGAAATCAATTCTAATGATACATTTTACTTAGCCAAATATATAAAAATGTTATTTACCTCAGCATGTAACCAATATAAAAATATTTTATTTTTGGTTCTGAGTCTTTGAAACCTGATATGTATATGACACTTACAACATATCTCAAGTCCACTAAAAGGAATCTAGGGAAGTTTCCCGTCACCCTATTCTTTCTGCCTAGAAGACAAATTAAGGGCTTGAGTTTCCAGGTTGCTGTAGCATGGTAACACTCTTCTAATACAGAATTTTCTGCATGGCGTTAGGCCTATTTTCCACAGTGTGACCATAAACTTTTCAAAGCATCTTACAGAAGACACTTTTTAAAATCTTTTAAAGTTGGCTGTACCTGGCAAGTACTTAATGTAGGATGATGGTTCTCAGAGTGTGGTCCCTGGATCAGCAGTATCAGCCTCACCTGGGAGCTGGTTGGAAAGGCAGAATGTCCAACCCCAGCCCAGATCTACTGAATCAGAAACTCCGGAAGTGGATCCCAGTGATTTAATAAGGTGATTTCGATGCTCGTGCACATTTGAGAACCACCGATGGAGGAAAACACATTTCCTTTGAGAACAGCCTCAGTCTCATAATTTTCTCCTGGGTTCTGTGGTCTACCCACAGGCAGAATCATTTTAGGTATTGTTAAAGAAACAGCCAAAAAAAGGACATGCTAAGAAGACATTGGTGGAAACAACCCGTGGCCAACCAAAGGGGTGGAAGTCAGATATCCTTTCCTTACCCTTAGTTACTAATATGTCAACATTATTTGTAAGAGCAGATGGCACTGTTCCCTTAGGCTCCTTGCCTAGAAAGGACCCCATAATGCCAAATGCTTAGTACCGTATCCTTAAAAATAAAGAAAAGAGTCTGAATAAAATCCTCAAAATCTGACAACACATTTAAAGGATCAAATCCTGTGCTCAGTGATGACAAGGACAAACACACATATTTATAGATAGAAGCCTGCTTTGAAAACCTATCTCACCAAAGTAAAGATCATAAGCTGCTCTGTTGGAATTTTTAATTTTTCAATTAGAACTCTTGTTAAACTTTTAGAAAACAAAGCCATGCAAATATTTCTGTTGGCCAGCCACATATGATCCCATGTCCTTCCACAGTCTTACTTGTCTGATTATGTAGACCAAATTCCTGGTCAGAAATTATTGAAGAATTGGTAAGTCAGAGATCTGAAAAGGTACCACTTTTATAGTATTAGTGTCACATTAGCATATTTTTTTGTTTATAACATGGAGAAAGAGTGAGCCATTACCGAAATATTAAGAAAAAACCCATCTATAAAATTTTTCCTAAGATGGCATAAGCAGGAAAGGGGGTTTTGGTCAGTATGTCCCTGGACCAGATAAGACAATTATGGTGTCGGCTAGGTACACAGGGATGGGCAGAAGATGAGGGTCTAGATCCTTGAGACAGAAAGTTAATACAGATGTGAAGATGGAGTATATAACCAACTGTCTGCATGACTTCGGAAGAATCTTTGGAAACCTTTAAAAGCATACATAATTCATGATACTACCCTTAAACATATTTAAAGAATATCATGCCTAGAAATGTCTTCATATTCAATATTTTTCAAGCGATTACATTCTAGACATCCCACAGTCAATAAAGCATGTACTCTTTATATTAAGGTGTATTTCCAGCTTCTATTGCTCTTCATGGATTTACTTGTAATGCAGAGAAATGGTTGGAACATCCCGTAGCGGTACTTCCCTGGAGTAGAATATCCCCTATACTACTGGTGCTTGGTGAATGAAGAGCATGGTTATGTCACTAAACATATACTCATTGATACAACATTAGAAAAGTTTATCATCAGTTTCATTTTCTTCCCATTTGGTTTTGATACGCATTTCTATTGGGTCAAATATTAGCATTGGCTCTACTTTCAGAACTAATTCATTAAAATAACTTTTGGTTGATTTTAAGATGGTTGCTGAGTTATAAAGACAATGAAGAATGGAATGCCTTAACAGCTTATATTTGAAACTACAGGTGGGATTTTAAGGGGTACACTGAGCTGGGCTCATTAATCCATTGGATCGTAAAAGGGAGATTTCAAAGTTAATACCCCTGAGAATCATTTAAAAAAGGGGAGAAGCAGGTAAAGAGTGAAGTATTTCATACCTATGTCACCTAAACTAGCTTTCAGGTATGACTCTATGAAGTCCAAACTAAACAGGACTTTGATAAGAGGAAACAGAAGGGGCAGGTGGATCACAGTTCAGAAGAGAGGATTCATACCTTGACTGATACTTACAAGCTTGTGACTGGGACTTGGTTTCTATGTCTAAGTCTCAGTCTCCTTACATGTAAAAGGGAATAGTGATAATATGTAATCATAAGGCATCGTCATAATGTTATGAGGATTAAATGAGGGAATGCACATGAAAACTCCTCCTCACTACAAGGAATGATGGTTTCCTATACCCAAAACACATTGTCAAACATCTCAACCAGTGAGTCCACTCTGAGGTGGAAAATAGGATTTTATTCCTACAGAGTTTCAAACAGGGAAACCAATGTCTCTAAACTTGTATTTGTGCATTCCAAATACATTCAGAACTCTCTATACCCTATTTTGATACATAGATAAATCGTGACTGTGTCTTACTGGTGTTGTTGTCATACATACATGGTTTATCTGTTTCTATTGTTTTGACTGATATTATACACAGCATGGCTTTCTTTTAAAAATTAATGGATTGTCTAATTAAACCCAGGATATTCTGGTATCAAGTAGATATAGCCGGGTACTATGTAACTCTCTTCTATTACACTATTTTGCCCCAATTTAAGAGATTTTCTTAGGTTTATATGTGCCTTCCCACTACTCCAACTCTCTATTTTTTAGTTTTTCTCTGTCCTCGTGGACAAAGCAGAGATGAATTTGTACTAATTTTTTATCATAATGTCATAACTGACATAGCACTGTGAACAACTAAGTTCTTTATTTTTCTAGGAAAAGGATGTCATAATGATGATGGGCTCCAGCTTCCCTCCACAGAAGGTAGGTAATTCTTTAGTCAGATACATTCTTCTAACCGTAAAATGTTGTCAACAGGGCATACGACTTGCTCTGCCAGTAATGGGGATGAAGTTATTTGATGTGAACCTCATTTCTTGCTTTGTTCACTTTCTGAACAAGGACTCACATTTATAATATAGCAGGTTGGTTCCAGTTATGGTCAAAGAAAAAAATGGAATCCACTTAACTCAGTTATGTGCAACCTCAAACCTTGGACTTATCAGCTTTCTGCTGAAAACACTTTTCAAGCATCTCCTTAAGGTCATGTCCAAAAATAGCAACATGTGAAATCTGCCACAACCAGAGCATGTACCATGAACTCGTCGAACTGTTTAGAATGAGAAAGCTGTGTATATGTGGGCTTGGGATGAGGGGTTTAAAAGTTAAAATGAAAGAAGGAGAAACACAATCCCCCATGAGCCACATCTATAACATGAATAGAGGAATAGAGGAAGCTACTGTACTGATTCTAAACTAAATTTTGTCATATGCATATCTCCCCCTCCCAGATATTCAGAAATAGAATCATAGGATTGAGCTGGATGTGACCTGAGACCAAATGGATTGCCTCATTTTATAAATGAGGGAATTAAAGCTGAGGGAGGATAAAGGCTTTTCCAAGGTAACATGGTCAAAGAATGAGCTTCAGTTTGAAGTCAGGGCTAATACTATTCACTCTGGTCCTTTCTTTACTACATCAACTCCTTTCATGTGCTTCCCTATATTTATAAACAAGTCCTTATTCATTTTAAGGAATGAACAAAACTTAGGCTATTAATATTTTCTCATACTTTACATCTAAATAAAGATTGCTACTATAATGGCTCACTTAGCACTGATCTTTAAAAAATTTCCTTATCAGGGTACCTGGGTGGCTCAGTCGGTTAAGTGACTGCATTCGGCTCAGGTCATGATCCTGGCGTCTCGGGATCGAGTCCCGCATCAGGCTTCCTGCTCGGAAAGGAGTCTGCTTCTTCCTCTGATCCTCCCACCCCCATCCTTGCTCTCTCTCTCTCTTTCTCAAATAAATAAATAAAATCTTAAAAAAAAACCTTCCTTATGAGTCAAAATCTTTGGACTGCTTCTATAACCTTACATGCCATGTTCATAAATCTCGTATCACATTCTGAAAGCAAATGCAGAATTTGTTTCTTTTTTTTTAAGATTTTATTTATTTATTTGACAGAGAGGGAGAGAGAGCATAAGCAGCGGGAGAAGGAGAAGCAGAGAGAGAAGGAGACTCCCTGCTGAGCATGGAGCCTGATGTAGGGCTGGATCCCAGGACCCTGGGATCATGACTTGAGCCGAAGGCAGTCACTTAACCGACTGAGGCACCCAGGCACCCAGGATTTGGTTCTTCAAAAGAAATTTTAAGATACAGATCAAGAGTGCTTGAGGAGAAGAAATGGGGGCACTGCTTTTCCTTGGACATTTATTGCTTTCCTTATTTATGCTTAAAGTAAAAAAGATAGTAAGGATGAAGCTGATAAGGTTTTAATAGTACTTAGCCACTATGAAACTAATAGACATAGAAAGGCATGTAATTGCTTAACTATATTGCCTTGCTTTAGTCAATGTCCCTCATAACAGTCTATCATACAAATATTTCAAAACTATCCATCACAACAAGAATTAAATTATAGGAGATCTCAAGAGGTCTTGAATCTGGAACTTGTTTTTATTAAAGATCTAGCAAGGCTTCAACAGGACTTTCAATCACACCACTAAATGGACTGCCAATATGAAAAATTGTCTGCTTTATCATTTTTTTCCTATTAAAACACCAAAAAAAGATATTTTTCAACTATGTTTCCTTTCTATACTCAGAATCATACTGTCTGCATCCTATGAAACTGGTGAAGGAGACAAAACAATTCTCTAATTCTATATTAAAGTCAGTTTGAGGGTTTTGGGGTATTTACACAGTGTCCTTCACATGCAGAATATAGAGACAGACACACATTACATTTTCTGAGTTCTTATTATGAGCCAGGTACTGTACTAACAACTCTACATGAACTCTTTTATTTACTATTACAGCAAGTATGTTAGAGATGAGAGAACTGACAATCAGAGAGGACAAGTGACTTCAAGGTTACTCAGTAAGTTTGATTCCTAAACTTGTATGCTACAATAATAATTATAACTGCAGTAACACCAAGAGCTAGAATTTATACAGCACTTACTAGGTAACTAGTACTATTCTAAGCACTTTCCACATCTTTTGAATTACTTGTCCTAATAATAGACTGGTATTTTAGAAACATTTAATATCCACATTTTCTTCAGACGAAAGGCTGAAGCAAAGAAGGGTTAAATAACTTGCCCAAGGTCCTAGAGCTAGTAAGTGTGACCTTGAGCTTGCTTCTGGTCCCTATATTTATTAAGCAGATCTATGAAAACCTTCCATATATATGTTTGTGATAGGATATTCTTTTATATTTTTAAAAAAGATTACTTAGTTTTGAGAGAGAGAGCGAGAGCGAGCGAGCACGAGTGGGGCGAGTGACAGAGGAAGAAGCCGACTGCCCACTGAGCAGGGAGCCCAACTCGGGGCTTGATCCCAGGACCCTGGGGTTATGACTTGAGCTGAAGGCAGACACTTAACCAACTGAGCCACCCGGGTGCCCACGATGTTCTTTTTAAAAAGATTTAAATTTATTTATTTATTTATTTATTTATTTATTTATTTATTTAAGAGAGAGAGAGAGAGAAAGAGAGAATGAGAGGGGAGAAGGTCAGAGGGAGAAGCAGACTTTCCACAGAGCTAGGAGCCCGATATGGGACTCCATCCTGTGACTCCGGGATCATGACCTGAGCCAAAGGCAGTCGCTTAGCCAACTGAGCCACCCAGGCGCCCCTTAAAAGGATTTTAGAATATATCTTATCATTGACTGTTGTTTGAATTAGGATTCCAAAGGTAAAGATGTTTAAAGACTCCAAGTAATAATAATACAAAGTAATTATATGACAGTAAGTAAGTCCTACCATCATGATTCAGCACTACTTCCCATATTTATTGCAAGATATAGGAAAGTCTAACTTTAAGTTGTTTACAAAAATTATTACTAACAGGTTTGAAAACATTTATATAGAAACTTACTAAATAATATAAAGTGCCCTACATTCATGAAATATTATCCAGAACGTCACACAAAGAAACCACTTTTCTTGGTCCTTACAAACAAGCTTTAGCCATGTATTCTCTTACTGTAACCAGGAACTGGAATGTTCATAATGTGCCTACCTGCAGAAGCTTCCATCTGGTGTTCAGGTCTTCCAGAATGTTGAGGTTATATGGTGACAGCTGAATGCCCAACGTAGTGAGTTGGCGAGCAAGGTCATTGACGTAGCTGACATTCTCTTTCAGAGGTGTAATTTCTCCTCGAAGCGCCTGTGTGAAATAGTCAAGAGCAAGTTGGAAAATGAGAACATTTAAAGCAAAGAAATAGACACATGGGAACTACAAGATATCTTGTTCTGTTTGGGGTACAGTTAGTGACGTTTGCTCTATTATAGTGCCATTGCAACTATGAACATTCGTGAATGGGTGAATAATGATAATAACTAATATTTATAGAGCATTTCTTAGGTGCCTAATCCTTTGATAAGCTCTTTCCCCATAATGATAATTTTATTCCTACAAAGTAACCCTATGAGGTTGGTAGTTGGAGAATTCTCATTTTACATGTGAGAAAACAACTTGCAGAGGTTATATCTTGCCAAAGGTTCAATGGGTCAAAATGAAGGAACCTGGGACATATAACCAGGGTTGCTTGCCTCCAGAGTACATATTCTTAGCTATTATATTATGTACCTTTCCAAAGTAATTCTGAATTGGCGTAACAGAAAAAATACACTGCTAGATTCTAAATTCTACTCATCTTACAAGCAGAAATGGATCCTTTTTTTTAATAATAAAAAGATATACTCAATCATCAAATATTATATTCACACTTTGTATCAACTGCATTTAATAAATGGATTCATTTAGAGATTAGGGTATTTTGTCAAGCCCCAGGAATGACTTCCTGGTCCCCTGGTATTTCAGTCCTTGTAGCAATGACTTAGGAGGGCTCCCATGGGGCTTCTCTGCTGTCTCTGAAGCACTAGAGTGGGATTCTCTGATGCAAGGCATCGTGACAATCCAGTGAGTAGAAGAACCCTATGCAGATATGGGTAGGATATTACCATGCATCATATATACCCTATTGAGATGACATTTATGGATCTTTAACATGATGCATGATGTCCAAATGTTCCAACGAGCAATTTCTAAGGGACAAATTCCCTCACTTAGGAGAACAGTTTGTGTAATGTAATGTCTGTGCACAAGGACAACATCACTTACTCTGGTATATGTGCTGCTTTGACTTGCTTGATCCGGGTAGGTGTTATTTCTCTGGTTCACTATGTTGCTAAACCTACATTTACACTGACTTCATCTATAACCCTCCAATTCCCTCCCACTCCAGAGAGAAGGAGCTAGTATGTACATTCTAAATAAGAATGGCATTGTCCTGTCAAACCAACCTGAATATCTCACCACTAAAATGTGATATTGGATGGAATATAAGACTCTTATACAGTTCTTAGGCAATATAAGACATTGTGATAATCACTCTATAGAACTTAATGCTTTTTAAAAATGGGCATTAAGAATATTATATTAAAGAATCACGGGTGTCTTTTGGGAGCGATAGAAGTGTTCTGTCTTAGCACAACCTTGTGAATATATGAACACCACTGAATTGCACACTTCCAAAGAGTGAATTTAATATTTTTTTTTATTATGTAAACTGGATACCCAACATGGAGCTCAATCTCATGACCCCGAAGTCAAGCATCACAGGCTCCACCAACTGAGCCAGCTGGGTGCCCTTGAAGGGTGAGTTTTCTCATTTGTGAATTATGTATCAATAAAAATAAAGGAAAACAGAAGAAATCTTTCTGTCTGACCACAGACATGCAAAAAAATCCTATGTGATGTATTCATCTATTTAACTTCATGTCAATGGAATGTCATAGGAATCAGTCTGAGAAAGTTTTTATAGGGATTGATAGTAAATATTATTATTCCATTGCCTTATGAATAAATACAGCGATTAAAAGAATCTCATGGATGGAGGTTAAATCCATTGGTGTAAATTCATATCTCTAAAAGGAAATGATACATAATCACTTTGTTTTGTGTAATAAAAGGTTAGAAAACAGATTTATTTATCTTATTTTTTAAAGATTTTATTTATTTGGTGGAGAGAGAGAGACAGGAGAGTGGGAACACAAGCAGGGGGAGTGGAAGAGGGAGAAGCAGGCTTCCTGCTGAGCAAGGAGCCTGATGCAGGGCTCTATCATAGGGCCCTGGGATCATGACCTGAACTGAAGGCAGACGCTTAACTGACTGAGCCACCCAGGTGCCTGAGAACAGATTTATTTTAAAGATTTATTTATTTGAGAGAAAGCATGTGTGTGCGCATGTACCCGTGCACATGCGTGGTGGTGGGGAGGGATCCTAAAGCTGACTCCCTGCTTAGCATGGAGCCCTATGTGGGGCTCCATCCCAGGACCCCTGAGATCATGACCTGAGCTAGAATCAAGAGTTGGTGGTTTAACTGACTAAGCCACCCAGGCACCCCTAGAAAACAGATTTCTTAAATGTCAATGGAGAAACCTGGACAAGGGCAATGATTACAAAATGGAGGCATTTTCTTCTGGATAATAACATCTGTTTCTAGGAACCATAAATAAATATCATATGAGTGGGAACTGGAAATGGGAAAGCATTGCAGAGATGGCATGGCAGCCAGTCCGAGTCTGACAGAACTGCAGGTTAATCCTGTCTGTCAATCATCTGTCCTCACCAGTGTGCCTCTCAGCCATGGGTATCTGGCTCAGTCATGTGCAGGTGTCAGCTCCCGTTGGACTACATCATGTACATGTGCAAATGCCTTTTATTAGAATATTTGGATTTTCACTTTCTCCCCCCAAAGTCCCAGACACAGATTTTAATCCTCCATTGGTGTTTCTGAGGATGAAGGTGATTAAAAATTAGGGTCCAGTACATATCATTAATCAGAACACTGGCTCTCCTCCCCTCTGCCGCCATCATGGGATCTGGTGGCTCTTTTTTTTTTTTGCTCCCATCTAGCAATTACAGTAGAAGTTCTCTTAACTGGTCTCTACTTAAGACTCAGCAGATTAGCCAGTCTTCATACTTCTGTGAAACACAGTGACTGGGGCCTCTCAGAGCCTCTAAATACAATGTTAGAGCTATCTGCCAGCAGGCATGGCCTTCAGCTCTCATTAGTTGAGTTCTCAGCTGTGTATATGGTCTTGAACCTGTTTTTGCCAGTTAGCATTGCGATTACACCATTTAATTAAAGATTTCACAAACCATGAGGCGCCTGGGTGGCTCAGTGGGTTAAAGCCTCTGCCTTCAGCTCAGGTCATGATCTCAGGATCCTGGGATCAAGTCCTGCACCGGGCTCTCTGCTCAGCGGGGAGCCTCCTCCCCCCTCCCGCCGCCCCTTTCTCTGCCTGCCGCTCTGCCTACTTGTGATCTCTCTCTGTCAAATAAATAAAATCTTAAAAAAAAAAGATTTCACAGAACAAAGGAATTTAAGTCTAAGAGAAAATAAGCTATTATTTCTATGAAAACCAGGTTAAACCCGTTAGAAAGGTGCTTTAAAAAGAACAAGAGAAGTAAATATTGTTCAACTGGGTGTAGACAAGGCAACTGTAAAGATTAGGAAAATAATCTGAAAAATTTAGAAGGGTTCTGTATTCAGAATGCCTTTCATGTTTCCTGATACGCTCTGTCTACATGAAAGAAACTGGAACTTGAAATCACAAAGTCTTCATCATCAGTGTGATTTATGGAGAAGTCTCATCAGTGAATCTACACTTAAAGAAGAAACCTTCACACAACATTAAAATCCTGGTTGACTATTTTAAGATCAAATAAAATGTTTAAGACATACTTTTTTACGATTCCCTGATTGAACTGACTTTTTCAATTAACTGTTGAACTCTAGGTTCTGAGCTGGAACAGAGAAAATCTATGATAAATTTTACTACCACTCCCTGACTACCACTGCTAACACTACTAGTATTATCATTAACGAAGGGGGGCAAAAGGCTTATGTTTACTTTTAATCTGGATTACATTTCTTTTAGGATCAAAGGAAGCTTTGATGCAGCAGGGAGAAGGTCAGTTCGTAAAGTGATCATTTGGTGGGAAGTTTCACCCTGGGGGGATATCACAATAGGATGCAGCAGAATGAAGATCTTTAGCCAGGTAGAAATCATCAGGAGGGCACTAAGTCCATGAGAACAGAGGAAAGAAGGTAACTGGAGGTAGAGGAGAGGAAGAGAAAAAGGAGGTGGGAGAGTGTCCGAGTCAGTCTCTAATTTGGCATCTGACCTAGCTTCCCGTGGCAGCTCCGTACCCTGGGAGGATGGCTCACTGCTGTTGTAGAATATCAATGCCTAGAAGTGTACCGAGTAAGAAGTATGCCTCCCTAAACACTGAATCACAAGACACCATGCTATGTAAAGACTCAATACAGGCCCTGTGTTATTTAAGTGGATGTCCCATTGTGTTTGATTATCTTTTCGATATTAGAGCTTTTAATATTACACATATGTGTTTACATTATTGAACTCCGAACATAAAATGTCAAAAAAGTACTGTTAACTCTGAACAATATCCCATGCTATTTAAATATGACCAGAATTTCATTAGATTTTATTCTAGTTTGGAAGCAGTGAGTGAGAAAACATAGAAGGGAGCCATTATACTGTGGGTTTTCTTTGAATCACTTAAACATCTGGAATATGTTCTCCATGAAAGAGCAAACCAAGTCTAATTTTATTATGACTAGCTTCATGCCAGCAGAATTTTCACTTCATTAAATGTTGTCTGATTATAGATATAAAAGTACTGATTTAGAATGATCTATAAGTCTTTATGTCAAGTTTCTCTTCTTTTTATGAAATTAAATTGGCTGTCAGGTTGTTGCTTATCCTTACGTAAAGATTTGTTCAAATATAGATTTAGGATTTTAGTCATCAACCACATTGCAACTAAAGAAAGAAATTATCTATTAACAAGAGAACATCATTTTGGAGGGATAAGCTTTGGCTTCATCGTTAAGGGACTATGCTGCTGGGTACAGAAGGTCAATTTAAAGGACTGGACAAAAATAAGTCAAGGGACTTGTACTTTGAGGGCCTCCGATTCCTCTATGAAGTATGAAGCAACAGACCTGGAATAAAATTGGTGTTCAAAAAATATTTGTTGAGTGAAAACATGAATTCTGGGTAAGTGGGAACATTTGAATTAGGTGTGACAGAGACCGTGACAGAAGTTGACCTCAGAAACTAGCAAGGCTGCCAGATGGTGTTGAGGGCCCATTGGAGGGGGAGGACCAACATTTTTTTTTTTTTTTTTAAATCTTGAACCCATCCATCCTATTTTCTCTAACAGTGTTCCTTGCAAGCATGCAGAAAACAGTAGATCCAGGTTTGGGGTCATGTCAGGTGTCTCTTTATCAGGAACAAGGTAGTTTAAATTTTAGCTGGAATATCACTGAAAAACATACGATGGAATCTAAACCAATTTGGAGGGAAGCGAAGCAAGAGGAGGCTTGTAGATGGAGAGAAAGTAGGGGATTCAGTGGTGGAGTTCCAGGACCATCCGAGGAAGGCCACAGTAGGAGCAGCCACACAAGCAGGCATAGAGGGGAGGAGGCTCTGGGATGCGTGAATTAGCAATGCCACCTGGGAGTTTATTTATAAACTGTGTGACATGATACATACCACACACACACACACACACACACACACACAGTGTTTTATTTATATATTAACGGGGCCAATGACAATCTGAAAAACTTCCCTTCTTAGGGACATTAAACATTCTTCGTGAAATCTTAACCTACTCATTGAAGTCCCATGTCACATACTGGAAATTCAAAATTAGTCAGGTCTGATGATGAAAGGCCATTCTAAGGCTATATACACTGTGGGGAGAATTTTTATGTCACAAATACTACTTAAAAGATGAAATAAGTGACTAGTTGCATTTCTCTCTACAATGAAACTTTACTGAACAAGTGTTTGAGAACCAAATCCCCTGGAAAACAGTCTACAACGAGGAGGCATTAGGAAAAGTCCCAGGATTTTTCACGCTGGGTTAGCAGTGAGAAGGTGAGGGGGAGGAAATGGAAATCATGTCCTGCAAATACAGGGCTTGAGTAACATTATTAGAACTACATGAGGCTCAGGGAGGGCCTCACAGGACCCAGTTACCCAAGAACTGGGGGCAGGTATAGCCCAGCTGTGTTTTGTAGCTTCTGCATTTCTGGATGGCTGCATTATCCTGGTGGGACCGAGTGTCTGCCAATGGGGCCAAGAGAGTCAAGGACCATATGCTGCTTTGCCCAGAGGATCAGAGGCCTACTGGAGCCTCTAAAATACCTGGGGGACGTGAGCTACTCAAATATCATTGGACGAATAACAAAGAAACACAAGACAAGATGTAGGAAAGCCTTTCATGAAATGCGTCAGGCTTGGAGATGTCCATTGTTAACTGTAATTCTTGGCTCTTTACTCTGGTTGCTTTACTGCCTGGTGTGATGCCCGGGGTGGAGGTTCAGCATTTGTCTCAGCTACCTCCTGACTTAGGCTGGGATTGGGAGCAGCAGAGGCTGAGCGATCTTAAGTGAGAGAAGCAGGCAGACAGGACAGAAAAGCTAAGTAAGGATGTGGTCTCAGCTGGAGCCCAACATCAGCTTGATCCCATGGGGAGTCCTGGAGCACAAATTATACCAGAGTTGGTTCCATCTTGAGACAAAGGGGTCCTTTTCTACCCCAAAGTCAATCGGTTATCGGCCGCTAGCTGCCCCTTGGCAGTCTTAGTGGGAAAAAAGGGTGTAATTTCCCAGGCAAGGCAGCTTCCTTTTGCCTCAGGGAGGTTTTCTGGAAAAGGGTACAACTATGAGTCTTTTAGCCACCAACCCTCAGAGTGGCTGGGGGATGAGTGCACCGGCTTAGTGAAGGCATCTGGCTAGGGTGCCTACAGCATCTACTACATAGATGAACTTCATCCAGTTCCTCAATTTCCTCTACCCTTGGACTTCAGAAGTCAGACACTTTTTGTTTGTTTTTCTTCAAGAGGCTTCTTAGGTGAATTCTCATTACTAACATTATGAGGCTATCCCATAGATTTCCAACAAAATAGAGACCAGCCACTCTTTCCATGATATTAACTCCTTGATCTCTGTCAAATGCTGAGGGAGTGTATGAAGCTGAGACATCCCTCTGCCTTTTGTATCACTTTTGCCGCTGGTAGACATTCTTGACAATAAATTATGCCACTGAAACATGTCCTATTTTTTAATAGAGATGCAGCCACATTCTTTGCCAGCATCGGTTTTTATTGTGGTAGCCTGAGGGCAAAATATTACTCGGTTTCTTTTCATTGTCTTCCCTGCGTTCAGCTTTCGGGCCCATTCTTGTACGTTTTCATAGTTGGGCATGACCACTTTTGACCAGCAAACAGAATAAGGACATAAATAATGAAACAGACTCAGAGCTAATGACCTAGATATAGCATAATCAGGATGATTTAGAGTGAGGTTAAGTTCAAGAATTAAAAAAGCACCCAGATTTTAGGAAAACAATATGAAGTTTGTAAGCATGGAGAAATTTGGGGCTTTTATTTCCCAAGCAATTATCAGTAATTATTTTTTAGCTATGGGTTCCCCTTAGAGTCACCACACTTTCAAATTTGTGGTGCTCAGAGAATAGCAATTAACTGCTGTGTTTTTCCCATAAAGAATCCCCGTGTTTTTATGAAAAAAGTATCTCTAAGTTTCTCTGCATTTTCTCGAAAAAGAACGCACACCCGACCACAAAATCATAAATTCTTTTTTAACATTTTCTCATTTGCATCCACCGTAATTCTTCATCTTTTCGGACATGTCTTCACTACGAAGCTCATAACCTCAAGGTTCTGAAAGTAAGAGTTGAATTACAGCTCTACCACACTAATAGTGTCTACCTTCTTTTTTATGCATGTTGTTCATTTTGCCTTCACAGATATAAATTAGAAATGAGGAACAAGACAGAATTGATCATGAAGGACAGGTTTTTACCTATAAGAACAAGTTGTACACATCTAGTGACTTTAATTTCCTTGGAAGCTTGTTTTTGTAATCTTAACTGTGACTGCTAATTATTTTCTCTTCATAGGAAAAAAAAGAAGAAGCAAACACACGAAAAAACCAAAAAACGAAAACATTTCCAGCTTTCCATAGCTTTTGCATGACATAGTTAAAAGAAATAAGAAGGTAGTTCACCCATGTTCTGCAGAGGCTAAATGCAAAACATGCACAATTAAAATAAAAAGGTCCCTAATGAGTATAAATAAATCATTGAAGTGAGCCATGTTTTCAGGCTGCTAAGGAAACAGAAGAAATGCCAATATTTTCTATCTGAGAAATTGTAATTATATGTGACAAAACATCAAGCGAAATGTCAGTTAATGAAACCTGTTTACTTATTTAAAAATAAGTAATAATCCATAAGCCATTAAAAATATCAACCACAAGGACATTGATATTCAAATTCACGAGTTATTTTAGACAGCTTAGGTTTTACAGGAACAGGTTTTGTGGATTTTCAAACGTTTCTGACATTCTAGAATGTTCATGGTCTGTGCCTGCATTTACTACTGCTGCTGCCCCTGTCTTGTTCTCACCTTTCCCTACATGGCTCAAACCTCCCTGGAGGTTTCTTACGTAAGAGCATGCCTCATCCTCACTATGGAGCGTTTGTTAACGCAGAGCCTGCAGGGTCCTGTCCTCAGTGTCTTGTTTGTTTATTTTATTTATTTGAGAGAGAGAGATAATGAGCACACATGAACGGGCGTGGGGGGTAGGGGGAGGGGTAGAAGTGGAGAGAGAGAGGGAGAGAGAATCTGAAGCAGACTCTGCATTGAGTTTGGAACCCAATGCAGGGCTCATGACCCTGAGATCATGACCTGAGCTGAAACTGAGAGTAGAACGCTCCACCGACTGAGCCACCCAGGCGCCCCTTGTCCCCAGTGTTTTTGATTCCACAGGACAAGGGTGGGCTTGAGAAGACGGCATTTTTAATAATAACTTGGAAGATGCTGTGTTCCTGGAACTCACCGAATTTATTCTTGCCTCAGACCCTTTGTGTGTGCTGTTCCCTCCGCCTGGAGTTTTACATCTGTACTCTCTGCATGGCTGGCTTTTACTCATGAACCGCAGAGCCCACTTAATACAACTGTGAAAATGAGCCCATCCTTGGTTTCCCTGTTTAAAGAGGGCTTTTCCTATTTTTCTCCCTCGTAGCACCCTGCTCCTTGGCCCAGATGGCAATTTCAAAGTGCGTATACATTTGCCTATATGGTAATTCATCATCTGTTCCACCCCAAGACCCTAATCTTCATTAAGGCAATTTTATATTATTTTTTTCACGAGGGGATGCCTGGATCCAGCACATGATAATTCCTCAATACATTTTTACTAAAGAATAAACAGTTAAGCGAATTAGGCCTTTTTGCATTAATTACTACTTCAGATCAACACCTATTCTCAAATTACTTCATTACCACAGTTTCCTATAAAGCTCTGACACCGAACTCCTAAATAAAATAAGCCAGCTTAGGGGCATATGGGTGGCTTAGCCGGTTAGGCATCTGACTTCAACGCAGGTCATGATCCCAGGGTCCTGGGATTGAGTCCTGCATCAGGGTCCTTGCTCAGCAGGAAGCCTGCTTCTCCCTCTGCCGCTCCCTCTGCTTATGCTCTCTCTGTCAAATAAATAAAATCTTAAAAAAAAAAAGAAGCCAGCTTACTTCCTTCAGCTTCCATAACCAAATTCTTTAGATCTGTTACTTGATTTAGATTATGTTGGAGCCTATGTTCATTTCTGACATACCTCTAAGCCTCTGAGCAAGAACACAACATTCCAATTTTGGGTGCCAACCAGAGATTTTTCAGAGAAATGGAGCAAGTGGGGAAAAAGGAGAAGCAATCTATTTAAGGAAAATATGCTCTGCTGATGGTGATACACCTTGGCGTAGTCTTCTGGAGTGCACTGTGGCAAGGCTGAATAAAAATGTTAAGAATATTTATATAGGAAAAGATAACAAGCCCCATCCCAGGATTTCCATGTACAGTTGTAGAGTGTTCAGCTCAAAGGTACCAAGGAGGCTGAAATTCAACCTGGGCTCCACTGCTAAATTGGTGAGCCTTGGCACAGGAGCCTATCTCTTCAAAGATCCAGATACCTTTCTCTACTTTGCTCAACATCTACCTTATAGATGTTGGGGTTGAGATGAGGGATGACTTGTGTCCCTCACTCACTCTGTCTCTCCCTCCTCTTCTCTCTCATGTTTGGGATTTTCTACTAGAGAAAAAATTCATTTACAACTAGTTTCGTGCATTTCCTCTTGTGTAGAAGGGGGATAGGGACACGGCCACCTCAGGACTGTTGCGAAGATGAATGAGAAGTTCGGGTCTATTTCTCTTTCTTTTACTCCACCTACCACCATTTAAGCATTGCGTCAAGCAACGTGAGGAACACAAAGTCACACAAGGTCTTATCTGGTCTGGTTCAGGGAGACTCTGCAAAGCAAAGGGTAGTAAGCTCATCCCTGAGAGCCAAGGACTTAGATCCTTTCTCGGTAGCTGTCACACTGGAGCCAACTTCAAATATTTCCCTGGGGTGGAGGAAGGGAATCCTGTCTTTCCTCCCTCCTCCATCACGTAGCTTTATAAGGCCTCCTTGAACTAGACATAGAACTGACAAAGGAAGAGGAAGCATGATAAGAGGAAGAAAGATCCTTGTTCAGAGCTTGAACAAAGGGTAAGAAGCTTAATGTTAAGCTTAATGTGGTTGGGGAAGGACAAATAGTCTTTAATAAGGTGAACCATGAAGTACAGGGTAGTTGTGGAAGACTAATCATGGGAATTTTCTTTCTTTTTTTTTTTTTTAAGATTTCACTTATTTGTTTGACTAAGAGAGAGAGAGTGCAAGTGGGGGAAGGAGCAGAGGGATAGAGAATCTCAAGCAGACTCCAGACGCAGCTCAACGCGGAGCCCAGCTGGGGCTCGATCCCATGACCCTGAGATGATGACCTGAGTCAAAATCAAAAGTTTGACACTCAAGTGACTGAGCCTCCCAGACACCCCTCATGGGAGTTTTCTTGGAGCAAGGTTGTAGTGGGAATGAATGAGTGGCCTTCGCAGGGCAGATAATTATGGTTTCTGCCAAGGGGAACTAGCATATTCTCAGCAACTCTTTTAGTTAGATTTCATGACGACTCAGCCGAAAACACTTATTTTATATCCACTATGTACAATGCATATACCTACTATGCATAAGTGTACTATGCACTGGGGAAATGGGACTCCCGCCAGACTCAAATTCATGACCAGAGATACACAACCTTGTGGGTTATAGAAAGAACAGTGTAATCATGCTATGAGAAGTTGTGTCAATTGTGAAGTACAGAGGAGACTGAGTCAGGGCGGGAGCAACTCCCTGAGCAGATACGGTGGGGAATAATAGAAAGGTCACGTTCTTGGGGCACGGAATGTTCATCTAGAAAATCTCAAGTAGAACAGTGTAAGCCTGTGGTCATTTCAAAAAGGAGAAAAGAGGAGCGCCTGGGTGGCTCAGTGGGTTAAAGCCTCTGCCTTTGGCTCAGGTCATGATCTCAGGGTCCTGGGATCGAGCCCCGCATCGGGCTCTCTGCTGGGCGGGGAGCCTGCTTCCCCCTCTCTCTCTGCCTGCCTCTCTGCCTACTTGTGATCTCTCTCTGTTAAATAAATAAATCTTTAAAACCATAAAATAAAGAAAGAAGAAAAGAATGAAAATGAGTGTCTGCACCACACCCAGTGCATAAACAATGAATCTTGGAACACTGAAGAAATAAAATAAAATAAAATAAAATAAAATAATAAAATAAAATAAAATAAAATAAAATAAAATAATAAAATAAAATAAAATAAAATAAAATAATAAAATAAAATAAAATAAAATAATAAAATAAAATAAAATAAAATAAAATAAAATAAAATAAAATAAAATAAAATAAAATAAAATGAAAGAAAATGAGTGTCTGCAGATTCGGGCAAGAAGTAACAATGACTCAAATTAGAATGGTGGTCAATGGGAGCAAATCACCTGTAAAATAATATGTACAGCTCTTATGTATCTAAAGAGACCATTCTGGGGCCCCTGGGTGGCGCAGTTGGTTGAGCGACTGCCTTCGGCTCAGGTCATGATCCCGGAGTCCCGGGATCGAGTCCCACATCGGGCTCCCAGCTCCATGGGGAGTCCGCTTCTCACTCTGACCTTCTCCCTTCTCATGCGCTCTCTCACTCTCTCTCTCTTTCCTAATAAATAAATAAATAAAATCTTAAAAAAAAAAATAAAGAGACCATTCTGTCCTGCGCTTTCATGCAAGTTTGTTTATTCTCTCACTCCAAAAAAATATTCTTGAGCATCTATTTATACCAGGGAACATTCAAGCACCAGGGAAATGGCAGTGCACAAAAGAGACCACATTCCTATAACCGTGCAGCCTAACTCTAATGGTTATGATTTTATTTAAATAATGACTGTTATTATACAAGGCTTATAGAGAAACAAATCCCAAGCCAAAGCATACCCATAGCTACTAAATGCCACATTTTTGGCCAAGCAAATGCAGGACAAAGTATGGTATGGTCTTGTATGTAGTGGTTCCCAAGAGACACTTTTTTTTCTGTTCAAATTAAGCTATCTTGGCATGCATGAATAATAATTAATAGAGGAATCTAGGGTTGTAAGGTTACCTGTGCGGGTATGCTGTACCTAGTTTGCTCTATACTGGGCACAATTATTTAATTTTAGTTCCATGGGGAAGGCAATCACTATTGAAACAAAATGAATTTTTGCTGAATTGATTTTCCATTCAATATATTGTTATCAACTTAGAAATACAAAAACAGAACTGAGTCAGAGGTGAATATAAATTTTCGAAGAGCTGAGATAAAAATAATTAAATGGGAGAGGGCTGAAAAGGATTGTAAAATGCCCTTCAGTATCTACTTTTCTTTTCAGATTATTGTAGCTCCTGAGTTTTAATAAATGGTTTTAGTCTTTCCAAAATACTTTTCTTTTCTACAAAGAGAACAACAAAAGAGTAAGATATAAAATGAACAAAAAATAGATTTTCTTCATCAAAATCGATGCAACAGTATGTCTAAAAACTAGATTGGTAAATTTTTTACAATGGTTTATCTTCATTTCATTATATCCCTAGGCTAAAAAGAAAGTCTTATGTATTTCCTTGCAAGCCATATTGTCCGTCCAAATACATTAGTGGCTATTAATATTACTTTTATTAAATATTTTATTTTACTTTAAAGAGGGGGAGGGGGCAGGAGAGAGAGAGAGAGAGAGAGAGGAGGGACAGAAGGAGTGGGAGAAGGATAAGCAGACTCTGAATTGAGTATGGAGGCTGGTGCGGGGCTCAGTCTCATGACCCTGAGATCATGACCTGAGCTGAAACCGAGTCAGATGCTTAACTGACTGAGTGACCAGGCACCCCAGTGGCTATTATTTTTATCTCAGTATATACACATGTGTGCAAAAGATCTAGCCTCTTAAGTAGAACCAAGAACTGACTCAGTTCTCCCTGTTTTTCACCATATTATTGAGATCTTTCATTCTCAAGATATTCCCGATTTTTCTGATACCGTCTTAAACTAAGATATAAATTCAGAGCTTGTTGTGCTCTTCTCTGACAACTGCTATGATAATGTCCACTTAAGTATGTGTGAATGATGAATAAATTACTACTTACACAAATGTGTCTAAGTGTCAAGCTGTCTAATCAACGTACTTCAATGTTATTGCAAAAAAATACAAAACCTCAAAGTCATTGGCCAAACCTAGCTTTAAAAAAAAGTGATTAGTATTCAAGTAACAAAGACATCCCACTTTAATAGTAATAGATTTTTTCTTTTTCAAAAAATGAGTATAACAGCATCCTCAAAAATCTGGGTGAGTGACGCTGTATCGATTATTTAAAGGAGAATGCTATTTTGGTTGAAAAAAGGTTTTAAAATCTGAAAAAAAATCTCTTCACTAAGAATTCAAGATTTTTGTGAAAGTCAAAGTGGGTCAGATTTCATTAAGACCCATCTTGACACTCAACCCCAACCTCCAGGCAATTTCAACACTGAGACAACCTTGGAAATGTCTTCTTTCAATCTTTATAACAAAGTGTCAGGGTGCTTCCAAAGGTAATATTTTATTCCCTGTGTGAGCCAAAGGATCAATGGAACTTATGCTCATTTGTTTAGCTTATATTTCTTTTAATTTTATGCTTCCTTGGATGCACAAAAGTTACCATTCTATTGGGTAACCCTTGTGGTGATTCCAGTAACTGGGTTTGTGTAGGCTGCCAACAGTAAGCCATTCTCTGGCTTTAGCCCTGTCCCTGCTAGAAATATGTTGAGGCTGACAGTGAACTGACAAGTGGAGGGGGAAGTGGGTGAAATGTTGTTGTATGTGGCCTACTTGTCCTTGGAACACACAAAAGCCTTAAACTACAGGGCGATGAGAATTATTTAATTAAGACCTAATAGGATTTAAGTTCACAGCAATATACAGATTCCAAACTGGGTTAAAAATGTTTAAAGTCAGAAGATAAATCAGTAAGATGAAACTCAGTGTTGGCTTGTCACTGGTTCTGAAAAACCAACCAATATATACTGCTTCCTTCCCACAATTCCCTTGAGTTTTTCTACTTAATAAATTACTATACTTTGGCATATATGGTTGAAAAACTGACTTTATTCTCTTTGGCCAACTTGTTTAATGCCACGTTAAGATCATGATAATAGGATTTGAATATCTGACAGGAAAAAGTTCTCAATTAGCTCATTTAGTCCATAATAATGTGGAATCCCAGGGAATAAGACTTCTAAAAACATGTGTGCTTTGAAATAGAACCAGCAGGCTCTTTGCTGCATGAAGAAAAAAATTCACCATAAAAATCGATTCTTTAAAAGGAAATAGAAATCTATCTTAGTGTTAGATTCTCCAGCCTCATTCTGGTTAAGAGAGTTTGACATTTCAGGACTGAACACACTGTGGAAACTTAATAAATATTGAAGTTTACAAACAAAAATATAACAATGATATGTGGACCAATTTTTAAAAACATTGAAAATCAATGTGCCCTTACTCTGCCTAATTCAGTTAACTCAATTATTTAATGTATACTTGATTTGAGTGGGTTTATATATAGTTATTTCAATTTCACATTGAACATTAATCAAATTACTTTTAATGTAACCCCGCCCCTACCCTCACCAGGAACCCAGAATAAAGGGGAAAGTTTGTTTGGAATGTTTCTTGTTTAACATCAAAACATATTTAAAGACATTTGTTTCTATTATGTCTATCCCATGATCCTTTGTATATATACCACTCACCCCTCACTACAACAATGCATTTTTTTCCACAGGCATTTAATGGACTGATTTTGCATCACCTTTGGGGGAAAAAAAATCCCCTTCCCCAGTTACTGCAGTTCATTCGACTTCAGGCTTCCTCGCCACCGCTCTCCCAATGTCGCCCCACATCTGTCTCCATTTCTCCACACATATATCCTCCTCCCCTGAACGCTGAGCCTCAGTGGGGTTACAAGTTATAAAATGTAGGCACTCCTGGATAAGCTACCCAGTATTCATGTCTAACAAGCAGGTTTTCATTTTCAAAAGTTGAATAGTCCCAACTGTTCTGAAGGTCTTCAATTTCAGAAACTCCATAAAGTACTTGCTTATACTCAGTATGTTGAGCAGGAAATTCTGAGGAGAATTTTTCTTTGAAGATTTATTTTATTTACTTCAGAGAGAGAGGGAGAGACAGGGAGAGCATGAGCTGGAGGGGCAGAGGGAGAGGAAGACGATCTGGGAAGAATTTTTAAGTTTAATTGTTGTCATTGGTGAATGTGATAGCATGTAGACAGGGCGAAAAATTATGTGGCTAAATATCTTAATTTAACGTATCAATAGTGGGAGGGCAATTTAACCTCTAAATTATCTGGAGCAGTCCCCAAATTGTCTGAGTGCCAGTAAAATACCAATAGGAAAATTGGAATAAATAGTCACGAATGTCTTCCACAAGAGAGACTCAGAAAGGGTAGGCCATTATTCATTTCAAGGTTTCTAAGTGAAATTATGCTCCCTACCTAAGCTATCAATCACTCTCACAGAAGGCCATGTGCCTCCGTTCATTTTTAAATTAAATGTTCTGGATGTTGATAAATATAAAAGAAGTAATAAGTGATATATTTATGGAAGAATTATTGAAGAATTGATGAATTATTAACAATAAACAAAATATTTATATGTATATTATGATTTATATTTTTATATTTATATTATATATTTATATAACATATATTTACAATATATACTTATATGTTATATAATTATATATTTATTATAATATATATTTTCTTACTAACAATCATCCATTTCTTAGACCTTTTCATTAACTTTTCTCTTTCATTATCAATTCCAGTAAGTACCTAGGGGGGTGGGGCAGAGGGAGGGTGGATTTTTCATGAAGAAACAAAATCTTCACCGACTCTAGATAATTATTGCATGGGAAAGAACGAAACAGCACTGAGAAGGCCATGTCGAGATGCAGAGGCTGAGTGGCTTACTAGGGTCCCTGACCCATTGGAGGAGACACTGGCCTGGGCATCTGTCCCCCACCTGCTGTGACTAATGGGCATCAAAGTCTCATGGTGCCTCTCTTCTTCAGAAAAGTGACCTCTGCTGATGGGAGGCCCTGAGCCCAGGAGGCAACACACACTCCCGGCTCAGGAGGAAACTTCTGTCTCCAGTGGTGGGCCCCTGCCAGCGGTGTGATGGAGCAGAGCTCAACAGTCCGCTGTGTGTTTCTATTCCCAACTCTGCATTCAGTGAGATCACGTTGGTAGCCTGAGTCTGCCACAGGGGGAGTACAGACCCCACCATTAGAAAATGCTACAAATGAGTGTTCACTCCACCTCAGGGCTTACCGATCCATATTTACCAGCATACTGCCGGCCACTCCCCCAGGGATTAGCTGGGGTGTGAAAGGACAACTCTGTCGTGCCGTGTGTACTCCAGCACTCTCTCTGTGTGGCTCAGGACACAGGCAGATTTTGCTGGAGATGGCATACTCTTCTTCTCCCTTATTATGTTTCCCTAACTCCCATACAGGCTTCTCCTGAAAGCACACTCTATAAATCAATGTGCACCCAGACCCCTGTTCTCAGGGTCTGTTTCCAGGGAACGTGACCTATAACAGAAGTTAAGTCATTAGTTAATTGACTGCTGCACAGAAGCCTCAAAGAATACGTGCTCAAAATTACAAAAAGCTTTAAGTCATGGACCTTGTGGGTCACAGTGATCAGATAAAACTGAAAAAGATAAATCTGAAATGGCAAGGATCTACTCTTTGTGGATGTGTACAAAAGAAAGAAGCTGATGGAAAAAGATGAAGGCTGCCTGCACAAATTGGGCAATTTTTCAAATCATGTTTCTCAAATTATGCTTTTGTACCCATGGGTAAATGTCCTGGGGGATTCATTTCACTTAAGATTTTGGAGAAAAACACTTCCACGTTCTAACACAACAAATACCTTACGGAGAAGATCACAAAACTGACATGTGATGTAAAAAATAAAACAAGAAACATCAAAGGAACTTCATGCTCCTGGTAAAAGGAGGTAAGCAGGTAGGAGGGGAAGATAGCAGGCTTTAACTCCTTGGCCATTAAGAGAAGTAGAAGAGTTTGAGAAGCACTCTGTAAAATATAACTGAAAATATTATTTTAGTAGAAAATAATCTTACTATGAAAAAATGGACTCTTCCTACTATGAAAAAGTTATCCATCTTCAAAGCATAGGGTTACATTAGCCTCATAGGCATATGTGTTCCCATAATACCCAGAGAACTGGTTTACCAAGAACAATTATTCAATGCCATTTGTTTAACTTAATGTAAGGTTGTATAAGGCAATAATATTGGTGCCAACGTTCCCTGTGTAATTCTTAAAATTGTAATTGCCGAGCGTGACAGGAACACAGCAGGAGCCCACTCCTTGGGTTATTTGTTCTCAAATCATGCCTTCTTGTGTTTATGGTAGGAGAGTAACATAGTTGTGAACTTTACGCATTATGACTTTGGTGGACTTCAAAGGAGAATGAAAATATACACTGGCTATGTGCTTCCATTTTCTAAGGAAATATGGGAACGTCAGGTAAAACTCACATTTCCAAAGTGTTTCTTGTTAACGTGGTACATGCATATAAATGCACAAGCTAATACAAATTCTTGCTCCCTCGGCTTGTTGCTGTATAATAATATGTCAAGAAAAACTAAGCTGCCATTAATATGATCCCCAATACAATTTTATTCATGAAATAAACATTCACACTCCATAATGAGATCAGACTTCTCTGGGTATAGGTTTTAACCATGTCATGAATGAATGAATGACTGAGTTTCGAGATCCATTAATGCTGACAGTCTATTACTTAAGCTTTTGTTTTGAGGAGTCTTTGTATGATCTAAGACTCTTGAGGAATAGTATTTATAATTATGACCAGCCACAAACAAAGCTTCCGGAGCAAATCCTCAGTAAACAGGATTGGCATATTAAAGGGTCAGGTTTTGATATGCTTGTTTTTAAATAGTAGGAAGGATGACATTCTTTGGAGAAATTTTTATTACCTAATTAAATACTTCCTTAGCAGAATAATGTCAGATGAACTCATTAGCTGAGCATTTTGATTATCCATGTTCTCCTAAATATCCCATGACCAGAAGAGGAGCTGTACAACTCTGGTTTAATGCAATAACAATGGTAACCAATCCTAGCTCCCTCTTTTATCACAGCCCATCAAAGGAATACAAAGAAGTCCAAATTAAAATAAGTTCAATAACAAAAAATCCTCCATATTCCTCTTTCAACTGTTCTAAAGCCTTTCCCTATCTTTAAGCAAAGTTCACTCGGTAATTATCTTATTTATGAAAGTAAAAGCAGAAAGATGTTTCTCTTACTAAATAAAGGCCTTTATACTTTGAATGTAGACGGCATCTTGAAACAGTCAAAAAGAAAGCGTGTTGAATGTCATCAACTCATTTCCTCCCACCCACTGTTTTAAATCGTTTGCTCAGTTCCAATGTATACTACACTTACATAAGTTGTTTATGAAGAGCCAAATTAATAGTCTTTGCAATTGTTTTCGTTGGAATTTGGAGAGCTGACAAATGAATTAGTAGAAAATGGCAATTCTACATGAATTAGCTTTTAAGTCTCCCTAAGAGGCTGATGCAGAACTTAATAAGAGACTTATTAGGAGAAGTAGGACAACTTAATTCAGATTGATTATAGACTTCGGTGAAGACAGCTGGGGTTCAAATGAAACCGAAAAAGAACTTATATGCACTTCAAAGTATGCTAAGCAGATGTCTGAAACAATTACTCTGCACTGGCTTTTCAGAAGTTTCAAAGGCAGGATGGGAATAGCATGGTAAACGAAGGTTTTATTCGCCTAAGTCGAGGTAGAGCCTTTTAAAACACACGCAGCACTCACTAAAATCAGATGCCTTGGATAAGAAACATGATTCGACACTGCTGTCCTAAGTAATTTGCTGTTAGCTTTATAAACAAAGCAGGGAATGAGAAAGAATACACGGCAACTAAGGAATAAGTTCTCCCGAACGCTAACTTACAATTTATTGTACACGGAACAAATAATTTGGTTAGGATTTTTAGGATGACGAGTTCCTACTTTAGTTTCTAAGCTCTATTAAAGCCAACAATGACCATTCTGTTTTAAAAAATAAATGTGACACTCCTAAAGTATGCAAGTGAGGCTTCACCAAAATATGCCTTCTTGTAGATGTATTCCAAGACATTAAAGGCCAAATCATATGCTCTTTAACATCACAGATGCATGCTTTTAAAAATGGGGTTAAAAAAAAACAGGATAAAACCCAGGTTACTTGGTATGACAGGTGCTAGTTCCATATTTAACCCAGATTTATAAAGGCTTACATCTTTTTCGTTTGTATTTTTTTCTCAAAGGCTACTTAATACACTCAGTATCACACAGCATTTGTAGGAAAATAACAACAAAAGCCTCCACAGAGCAATTCATTTGCCATTAATAAAATTTTGGGGAATTGGGGGAATTGGGGAATAAAATATTGGGGAACTTTTCTTTTCCAACTATGGGCAATACCCCTTGTTCATCATGGAGATATCATTTCTTTATTCAGAGTGGAGAGACCACTCATATTTTGAATCATTCTTAGGGCTGCCCTGTTTGTGATGGTTCCATCTAACTTTGTATCCCCTAACTCTATCGGAATGGGTTGTAAGCCTTCTCTATAGACCTCACAGACAAGAAAAGGTGGAAGTTGGCTCATATAAATGATAAATATAAGCAAAACTAATCAAATGTTAGAACTAGAGTTAAGATGAGAAAAGCATAAGGGAAGAGAGAATTGAGTGAACATGGCAGAAAGCTTCTACTATGTTATGTCCCATTTCACATTTGTTCTCAGGAGGAAACATGCTTGCTTTTCTCAGTGTCAAAGTCCGACATAGCATTTCATTGACAACTTTCTCAGAGAAACCAAACCACAGGGACTCGGGATGGCCAGCCTGAAGAGATGCATCTGCCAGTTATCGTCTTACATTTTTAGGTGTGAAAGCTGAACACACATGAGTCGGATGGCATGGTGGCTTCATTATAGTCCCTGGTCTACTACACATGTTACTGCATTGATCTCAAGGATAATTCCAAAAAGATCTAATCCAAATATTTCATCATGAGAACTTAAGGGAAAACTCAGAGAATCCCTGTCCTTGATCTTTCGCAGGAAGAAAGGTAAGTTAAAAGTCTGATAAGAAAAAGTAGAAAAGAAATAACTACATAGCTGAGACAAATTTGCATAATCCCAAATGGCAGCCTGGGGGAGTTTAATTATGGTGATGGTGTGAAAAACTGTGTTTCGAGGCGACGGGCAAACTAAGGGCAGTGAAATATTCCTGGCTCAAGAATGATGTACCACTCTGTGTAAAGAAACCAGGGTAGATTATAACAAAAAGGAAAACTTAGAGCGAAAACAACTCCTGAACTTTTTCATACGGGAGTTGTCCTTAAGAACGAAAACGTCATATGCAGACCGTAGGTTCCAAAGTCATTCTGCTTTCTTAAAACCTGCATATATTCCACTTACAGATCTAAGTAGGGCACCTAATGATTCAAGGAGCTCTTCCTACTCGTTACTATAAGGAAAGTAAGAATATTCGTGCAGTCACAAAAGTGGTGGTGTTATTTCCAGTTAAATGAGAAATCACGATTGCGTCCTTGAAATATTTGATAAGCAGTATAAATCATGAATTTTAAAAATAAAGAGGCATTAAAAAAATAAAGAGGCATTTACATTTTCGATTTTATTCTAGGGGTTATTCCTATGACAGCTCTATTTGGCGGTTGAGATTCTCTTAGTGATCTCTTAGTCAATACTGACACTGTGTTCGTGTCTATGGATTTATGATAAGTACACTGTCCTAAGATGATTAGTCAGTAACAATGCCACTTCCAAAGTGTCCCAGGACCTCGTTTTGCTGTTTTATCCATTCGCCAAATTGCAAAGCCACATTCGCTAATGAAATGACATACTGCTCAATCCCAGTGAAAAACACATACCACAGTAAACTTGCATAGTAACTTCTTCAACAAGTAAGAGGACAGTGGAGGTGGGTATTACAAGAGAGTCACTAGGGGGGATGAAAATGAACTGAAGTGGGTAAATAAAATGCTCTTCTGGCTACATGCCTAGCTATTTGGAGTACCCTACAGCGGGGAGCTTCCGAGGACTTAAATTGCTGCGTAGAAAAATGGGAACAGTGGTTTTAAGTACTCTTCTACTTCTTCTCAAAGTAAGTTTTAGGTAATAAAATTCACTCCCTGTAAACTACCACCACCAAATCTTCAGTTTCAAACCCAGTGTTATTGAGAAGCAACAGAGAAAATGGATTTCTTTGAAGCGTTGGCATGTACAAGCTCTTTCAGAAAGGAATAGTGGGAAAAAAAAAAAGAAAGGAATAATGGGTGCATCTAGGTTTTGTTGTTAGTGGGATCAGAATGAGCATCTTAGCAATTAAGGTGTGGGAAATAAATTTCGTGTTAGGATCAAGACCAGGTAAGAGAAGGGAAGTGAAAGGAAAAAGGCAAATAGGCTGATATTGGGGCTGTTCTTCTTTGAGTGATTTTTTTGTTGTTGAATCATGCTGTGTACATTTTCCATCCATACTCAGTGTACTACAAAGGCGCCTGTGTGGCAGATATGGCTAAGAATGAATCCCTTATGTCTGCTGTAAAGCCTATAGATTTGGCCACTTAATTAATTTATCAACTAATTTGGACCCTTTGGGATATTCTTCTAACCTCATTTGTCATTTTGGGGGCAGATTCTAAAAAAGGTAGTTCCTACATTTTTGAATAAAAGGACCATTTTAAATGCTGGACAAACATAAGGCAATACATTTCAAAACATTATTTTAATTTCCAAGTGTCCAGCAATGTTAACCATTGCTTTAATTGCAAGACATAGGGTCCCAGAATGTTAGGGTGGAAGAGGTTTTCCAAGCTATACGGTCAGATTTGTAATCGTCTCTTAAATCTCCACCTACTATTTTAATGAACTACTAATTTAATGAATTCAGTTCAACATTAGACCATAGGCTTCATATGAGAAAAGACCAAGTCTGTTTCATTCACAACTACGTGTACTAGCACATTGTGCGGTGGCTCATAAACGAGAGTGGAGTGAACGAACAAAGAAGCAGAAGTAGATTCCCTCGTATGTTGTGGACACTGTGCTATGAGCTGGGCATTCAAATATACGCAGCACGATCCTTGCTTTTGGGAACCTCGCTTTAAGTGACCAGCGACCATACATGGGAAATGTAAGCATGACAGCTGAAGGATGTGAAGTGATCTCTGAAAGCACTGACTAGGGGCCATTTTTCTGTTCGGTGGGAGCTGCGGGTGGGAGATACTCAAGACAAATTACAAAGACGGAAGCCATTTGAGCTGGGCCTTGAGGGCTGAGTGGGAGATCACCAGGCACATAAGCTGGAGGGTAATCCAAGCCAGGAGAAGAGCATTCGCAAGGGCAAAGATTTAAGAGAAAAGCTGGCATATTTGGGTAAAGGGGTGCTAGGGCCAGAGTGTATGGAATGGCCTGAAGGGTGGGAGTAACAACTAGGAATTTCAACCAAAGCTAGGAAGAAAAGGGCCACCTGCCCTCTTCTTTCCTTGGACTTCATTGTCAGGCAGGCAGTCCTGCGACGGGTTTGGGTTGGAGTTGGAAGAGGATGGATAATGTAGATATCCAGTAAAGAAGCTGTTCTTGCCCGCATTCATTAACCAAATATTCAAAAGGCAGTGTTTATCACTTGTTGCAATGAGCACCTGGGGTTGTAAGGAAGTGCTGAATCACTCTATTGTACACCTGAAACCAATATGACACTGTATATTAACTAACTGGAATTTAAATAAAAACGTAAAAAAAAAAGAAAAGAAAAGAAAACATAGTATTTATGATATGCCAGAACATGGGATTAAAGATTGGATTGGCATGGGATTTAAAGAAGTATAACACAACAATCTGAATACCACATGCTGGGTGCTAGAACAAGATACTGGTTGAAAAGAGGAGAGAAAATAGAAAAGATATATTCAGAGGTAAAATGAGTGGCCAAGTGCGATCGGTAAAAACGTAGAAGGATTTAAGGAAGGAACTCAAGTGTCAAGCCTGAGCAACTTGACATTGGAAACAGAGAAGAAATGGCAGGTAAAAGGGGACAGCAGCAGGGGAATGGACAAACATGAGAATGAATGATCTTGGTTTCAGAAGGGCTGCATTTTGATTCTAATGACATAAGGGTGAGGAAATCGGCAGAGATCCCACCCAGAAACTGAGATTTGTCACCAAATTGGGGCGTTTACACAATATAAAGGGCATTGAGCTAAGTTTAGAAACTTGGGTGTGCCAACATCTAAACGGTGGGGAAAGTTTCAGAATTAGGAAATAAAGGAAAATAGAAGAAGAAGAAGAATGTGGATGGAATAATGCTACCGAGGGCCAGGGAGAGGTGACCTTCCAGAATGAGGCTGCTGGCAAACATGCCAAGTGCAGGTGAGAATTTCACTTCTTTTGACTTTAAACCTGGGAAGACTTTTGTTGGTTCTGACGCTAGGTGAGTAAACAAAATACGTTTTCAAGTTGCTGATTTTCAAAATGATACTCCTAAATACATATATTCTTTCTTGATAAATATATTTATAATCTTTGTGCCACAAGGGAATTTAACTTTGGGCTTGGGGACAGTATTCCAAATATATAATGATATTTCCTAATATCTGCAGTGGACTAATACAACTCAAAATTGTATTATATACATTGCCTTCTAAGGGAAGGGCAGCAGTAATAGCCTCAGTTCACAGTACCATAACTCACCCAAGTCATATAATTTAGTTAGCACAAAGGCCAAAGCCTAGATGCCTGGATCTTGATTAAGTGTTGTATTTTTCCCTACTCTGATACTAACTTTCACTGAGAATGCGCGTGCATGTGTGTGTGTGCGTGCGACACACACACACACACACACACACACATCAGATCATCTTAGTACAAACGCTTAAATTCATTTCTTAATAGCAAAATCTGTTTCACCCTGTAACTTTTTAATATTTCATTCCACATTACTAAAGACAGAGATGATCAGATCACTATCTCCTCTTAAATACCACATGCAAGATGATTTTTGAATTTGTGAAAGACTGATTTCTAAAGCTTAAGGGCACTATTTTTAACTTTGTTAGAGGAAAATACTGCACTCAAGTTCAGATTAGAACCTCTTTTGAGTGTCTCAAAGGGCCCTGAAGCAAAGCAATAGATGGTACCTTGACTTTTTCGAGGTGATCTTGGAGAGAGTCAATGAGGAGGTCACCCACGGGCTGCCAGGATCCCTTGATCACCTCAGCTTGACGTAGTTTGAGGTCCAGCTCATCTGTTGCTTCCTGAAGTTCCTGGAGTCTTTCGAGGGCCTCGTCTATTTTTCTTTGCCAGTCTGCCGAGTGCAGGTTCAATTTTTCCCACTCGGTGTTGACCTCCTCAGCCTGCTTTCGTAGGAGCCGTGTGACATTCTGGGCTCTCTCCTCAGGAGGCAACTCTAAATTGGTAATATGACAAGGTTTTAGGCCACAATCATTTTTGTTAAAAAAAAAAAAAACATTGTTGAAAAGGTCATCCTGGAAGAAAGAGAGTACAGTCTAACAAGAGGCCGACCTGCTGATTAATGGCTTCTTTACACTTTGACATAAATTTTGATAGTGTCCAGCCCATCTCAAGTCTGTCCTCCTGAGTATATCTGTTCTACCTTCTATCATTCAGATAATCCAAGATTGATTTAAGCTACGGAGTAGAGAAATGCACACCACAAGCTCTAATTTACTTCAGTCGGGCTCTAAAATTGAAAATTAGCTTGTAGTCTTTGTAACAGTGGCATTCCTTGTCACAGATACTCTCTTTTGTTTATTATTTTCTAAATGTTTCAATAACTCATCACTAATTAATCACTTTTACTATTTATTTATGAATGTGCAAACAGATTTAGGCATGGTGGTTTATGATTCCTTTTTCTTTTTCAACATCTATGTTTAATTTGAATCGATTCTATTTAACTTAGAAAATATGAGAGCTATCCAGACCCTGGCAGCAAGAATGGATGGGTCTCTCTGTCACCACTGATCCTTCTATCAATATATTATTACAGTTCCACATTCAATTACCTCTGGGCTCCTGGTAGAGTTTCTCTAGTCCTTCTAAAGGCTGCTCTGTCAGAAATATTCGTACAGTCTCAAGAGTACTCATGATTACAGGTTCTTTCGTTTTCAATTCCCTCTTGAAGGCCTGTGAAATGAGATGAAAAGAAATGCTTATTTGGCTTGTGGCATTCTTCTCAAAATTAATCTTGGGTGTTCAGAACTTGGATAGGAAATTCGCAGGTCAATTTCTATTTCCTTTATTTCTAAACTGATAGTCACAAAATGATAAAGAAGGCTATATGGATCTTTCTGTTAATCAGGAAGCCATTGTGTGTATAAAGCTATTCTGAAGAGCATGTGGGGAACTTCTAAGATATGTTAATGCCTTTTCATTAGGATAAGAGTGATTGATTTGTACAACCTGACTGCCAAACTTGAGATCTGAAGCCAAAGTTCCAAGATACACATTGCAAAACCCTAGCAGGGCTAATGAAAACTTCATGTACCCAAAAGAATGGTTATCCAGAACACAGGGAGCCTGAAGGGCCATTCGGAAGAACTTAGGTTGCGCTAAAATATACAACCAATCCAATTCATAACCACCAGCTAATTCTGTCGATATCTGACAATAAATAAAATGAAATGTTAATAGCAAACTATGTAAAAACTCAGTACTTCTGAAAAATACCCCATACATTATCCCCTGTGACTTCTTTGAGAATGATAGAAATGTTTTGAGGTATACTGGATGTAGGAATTGTGGGAATAGGTTTCTACAAAAAGGCAGGCCTAGAATTGGTCTCTTGGGATCAACTAGGCTAGTTATCAGTTTTACTCTCTAATCTGTACTCTTCATTGATACAGGGAATTAAAAGGAAAGCAAAATGCATAGTTACTGCCTTCAGGAAGCTTCTGGATGAAAAGAGGGGAGAAAATTAACATGTAGAAACAGAGTGAAAACAATAAGCTTTGTACATAATTGAGTGCTAAGGCTTGTGAGACATTGTGTGAGGCTAGAATTAACAGATACTTGAAAACCATCGAAGATACTCATTGACCAGATTCTGCCATCTCAGAAGTGAAGATGTTATTGAAAGTATTAAGTACCACATAAACATTAATTGATCATTTTAAAAGCAACAGCCACAATAATAATAATTACCATGAGCTAGGGCTTAATTATTCATATCCTTTTTCAATTCTGCTCTATTTTTAGCAATGTTACCTAATGAATTTAAGCCCTGCAGGAAAATTCAGCTGTATCTCCGTTGAACTTCAGATATATCATGTTCTGGATATGCTCCAGAACTGTATTATATGACATATTTATAAGTAAAATCCTCATCATTCGGAAAAACCCTAAGTTTGATACTTTTCAAAGTATCAAAGTTTCAAAGACTGAAATAAGTCAAGCGGAGAGAGTCAATTATCATATGGTCTCACTTACATGTGGAGCATAAGGAAAAATATGGAGGACACTGTGAGAGGGAAAGGAAGGGTGAAATGGGGGAAATCGGTGGAGGCTCAGAGACTGTGGACTCTGAGCAACAAACTGAGGGTTTTGGAGGGGAGGGAGTGGGGGGTTGGGAGAGCCTGGTGGTGGGTATTGAGGAGGGCACCTACTGCATGGAGCACTGGGTGTGGTGCATGAACAATCAATCTTGTAACAGTGAAAAAAAAAAGTATTTTGGGAAAAAAAAGAAAAAAAAATGATGCATCTTCCATAGTTAGCTATAATTGACTAAAGAGAGGTAAAATGTTTGAATTGAAACAATAACATTTTATAAGTGAAATATTAGGATTCAGTCTGTGGATGGGGATGTAGTTTCTGCACAGTGAGATATTTTTGTGTCTTTGAGTAGGTATTGGAATACCTAGTCTGTATAAATACCTATAATACAATACCTACTCTGTATGAATTCCTGCAATACAATATCTACTCTGTATAAATAATACAGAGTAGGTGGACTATTTACTCTGGTTACACGCAAGGCTGATTCTTCCTCTAATATTTCATCTGAAATCTGTGTGTGTGTGTACACACATGCACATGTGTGTATGCATATACAACTCTTGCTCATACATCTAATCTTCCCAATTTCAAGAAAATTATTATTTTTTTAGTCTCTCCATTTGGACTTGATAGGAGGCAACTGACTCTGACTTTACTAATTATAAAGAGAATAATTGCTCCCTTTGTTGAACTACTATGTGTCAGTGGTTGTATCAGAAACTAGAAAAAAGTTGAATGCAAAACAATTCTTCCCATTTAGAAACTTGTATGTAGTAGAAGACTCAAGCCCATGAATAATTTCTTTATTTTTAAAGATTTATTTATTCTAGAAACAGAGAAAGCACAATTGGGGAGGGGTGGAGGAAGAGGGAGAGAAAATCTCAAGCAGACTCCACACTGAGCGGGGAGCTTGAAGTGGGGCTCGAACTCACAACCCTGAGATCACTACCCTGAGATCACAACCTGAATTGAAACCAAGAGTGGCATGCTTAACCGACTATGCCACCCAGGCGCCCCTAATTTCAGCACAGTGTGGAAAGTGCTATAGGTTTACACAGTGTAGGAAAGGAAATTGGGAAAGGCTTCCTGGAGAAGATACTATTCATAAAGAATTCTTAAACATGAATACGAGTTAGCCTGGAAAATGCAGGTTAGAGGAAGAGGAAGAAAAACGATGATAATACAGGTATGAAGGCAAAAGGACATAATACAGTGTGGCATGTATAGTTATCTCCAGTAGGCCAGGTTTCTAGAACATAAAGTACAAGGAGAGGACATATCCAGAGATGAAGTAGGACAGTGTCATTATCTTAAACTATATCTGACCTTTAACTCTGAAATTGAAGCTCAATCTCCGAGTTGCTAAGAAGTTTAGGTATTCTCTTGTAGGAAATCAGGAACCTCTGAGAGAATTTAAGCAGGGGAATGGCAAGGGCATGTGTGTGTTTCAAATAGATATCCCCGATGTAAATACAGAGTAAGTATTTGAGAAGGGAAGAAGTGTACTTAGACCAATTAGGAGGCAATTGTATGAATTTAGTGAAAGATTATGAGGATCTGACCCAGGGCAGTAGGTACAAAAGAAAGAGAGGGCTAGAGTACAGAAATGTTTGGTATGTAGGGGTATAAGAATTTGGTGGCTGAATGGAGAAAGGAAGGAGTAAGGAAGACTTCTAGTTTCTACATTGGGGAAACGACTGAATGCTGGGTGCAATTAACCTACATGTGAGGAAATAAACTCTCCCAGATTTCTCATCACGCCTATAAAAAGCTCTGGCTCTTGAGAACCTTCCCATGCCATGGGAACTAGATCTACAGTCATGTGTGTAGTTAATTTCTCTCATCCAAGAGGACCAAATGGTTAGAGCCCAGAGTAAGTTCCAATGTTCAGCTCCAAGCTGTCAGCAAGACTGGAGTGCTTATTTCTCTAGGTATTTACAGTTTGGGTGGGGGGGAAAGCCAAGACCTTGGTGACATTTCCAGTTTGTAAAATCTAAGGCATGTGGGGCTATCTGGCTTCTAGAGAAGTTGGGAGTTAGGACTCAGGACTTCTATGTTTCCAAGGAGACTCTTTCAGGAGGAGAAGGGGACCTTTCTGGAGGAAAAGATCTCCTTCCCCTTTATAAGAAAGGAAAATCCTTCTTCCTGGTGTCTGGCCTTGGGAATACACAGCTAGTCATGTAGGAACATTTTCCATGGCATAGGCTGGGATGGGGGAGTGGCATTGATATTCCCTGTTAGGTAACTAAAAGAAATCTGTGTCTGATCCAGAATACCACATGTGCACAGTCAGGACAAAATTAATGAAGATGAATATTAAAAACCCCATACTAACATGAGGGGGGAATCTGTTTGGAGAACACAGAGAGAGGATGTGACATGCTCAGTTTGAAGAGGTATCATTCCTTCCAGAAGGAAATAAATATCAAAGTCTGATGTTTGAGGAGAATAAAAGGAGATTCAGGAGCCATTTTCTCAGTTAACATCCACTGAGTGCCTGTCATTATGCATAGAGACAAGGGTTACAATTACCTAAGTAGACGAGACTGCTCAGGCAGTGAAGTGGGCTAAAGAGAAAATTCTGGAGAGTATACAACATTTATGGGCAGAGAGAGGACCTGGATCCCCTGAGAAGTCGAGAAAGAATGGAATGAACAGGCAGAAAGCTTGGGGGAAATGAGAAGTGTGGAAGTAGCACTATGGAAGAGAGAGGAAGAAAGCGACTGAGAGCTTCCAACAATGACACACAAAGGTAAAGCAAGATGGGCACTGAGAAGTGTTCATTGGACTTGGTGAAAGCAATTTCAGTGGAGGGCAGTTGCCTCTGAAGTAGGTTTAGTTGAGGAGTGAGTGGGAGAAGAAGGAATAAGTATTTTAGATGAACACTATGCAACCTATTTTTTTTTTTCTGACAGGGAAAGAAGAAAGATAGGAAGGAGGACAGAGCAGATCACAATGTAAAAAGAAGACATGTTCTTCTTAGGATAGGAATGGTTTGCAAGCAGGGTGGAAGATGGAAACTAGCAGTAGTCAGGGGACCGGGCAGTGCTTCGTGGAGTGGGACTTTGAAGGACTTTGAAAGCTAAAACCAGGACAGTCTCATGCAAACCAGGACCGTTAGTTACCATAGCAGAGAGGAATCTATTAAAGACCTAGACTGGGGAAAGAGGAGATGATTTTTGGAGGAAGGCCTGTAAAATAAGGAAATGGATCTTAAAGGTCTTATCAGATTGACAAAGTCTAAGACACTGTTTGATGATGCAGCTCCATTGTTACGAGTAAACGCCCATTGTGAGAGACCACTGTTTGCCCCTCGAGTTTTTGCCAAGGGCTCAGCACCATCACAGTTGCACAGTTCATTTCTTAAATATGAGTCACTGAGGATTAAAACGAGTCTCAAGAAAAGACAAAGGAAGTTCTGTCATTACAAAGACATAAGCACCATTATTTTCAGATCCTTGTCTGAAATTAAGAAAAGAAAGTGGATGGAAGAGAAGGTTATGTGCTCTATCTTCAGCATCTGGGAACATGTACATGAAGTATAAGAAAGGTTAAAAACCCCAGGAAAAAAGGAGAAATAGTTGGTTCAAGACAATCAGAAGACAAAGAAAATGATTATGTTTCTCACCATATGGAAAAAGCCATAAATAGGAATATGTCATTTTGAGCATGGTTACAGGGAAAGGTCTTCTTCCATTTATTCATTGAACAGATTTTGAGCATCTATCTGTACAAGCCACTATTCTAGGCAAAAAGTATCAGTGGTCCTTGTAGCATGGAGTTTAAAAAAATAGATTTTATTTATTTATTTATTTTAGAGATGGGGGACTGGGGGAAGGAACAGAGGGAGAGGGACAGCACACTCATGCTGAGCACAGAGCCCGATGTGGGGCTCATGCAATGACCTTGAAATCATGACCTGAGCTGAAATCAAGAGTTGGATGCATCACCAACTGAGTCATCCAGGTGCCCCTAAAAGAGAGAGGCTCATGTAGTAAATGCAAAGACAAAGACAACAATGACAGAAACCAGTGAAGATTTTGCTTTAAAATAAGGGAAAATCCATTTTTCCGTACCTAAGCGACTTACCATAACCTGCATGTTATGACACTTTACTACGTTTTAAGAGGAAGGAAAATGGAGACATTTTTTAAACAAAAACAAGAAACATTCAATGTCAAGAGCCTTAACTCTTTCATAACTGTCTTGTCTCTCAAAGAAAGTCCATTTGAGTGATGTCTGTGCTATACTGATTTTGCTTCAGACAATATGCTTAATATTTTAAATTGGACAAGTTGGCTCATTCATGTGCTGGTGTGAAAAAGGTATCAGATATAAAGCTCCCCCTTCCATACACATACAGAATAATCTTTATGTTAGCTAGATGTCAGTATTCACACATTAAGATATTTACTTCCTGAATCTTTCAAAAAGATAAAATTATTTTCTTTAAAACACATCCTCTTCCCCACAGCTTCCTCTTCACCTTTCCAAGATAGCCAGGCCCAAAAGCCTAAAATAGTGATGTGGAAGAATCAGAAGCAACTATTAAAGACTTAGAGCACCTCTGTGAAAAGAAAGTAACATTCTGTCTTACAAATAAGAAAAAAAATAAGGCATACTTCAACTTCTTAAGTTTCACAGAATAATTTATATGAAGTATGCACAACAAACTTGTACTAGTGGGATAGTCCAAGGTAAATTCATTTATTTTAAGGTAAAATGGTCTGATAGGCGATATTTATTATCTTAAAAGTTTATTTATTTAAGCAATCTCTACACCTGACATGGGGCTCAAACTTCCAACCCTGAGATCAAGAGCTGCATGCTGTACCAACTGATTGAGCCAGGTGCCCCTGATAGATAGTATTTACATATCACAAATACTAACCAACTGGGTGACTGACTGCTGGCAAATTAATTAGCTAATAGAAAAATATTAATTTTGAACCTATTATGTATAAGCTGGGAAGACGTAGGAATTGGATCTTTGTCCTTAAGGAGCCAATAGTTTGGTTGAATAGGTATGTTTGTGGTGATAACTATTATACTGTGAATGTTTTACCAATGCAGACTTAAGTACAGATAAGTTAGGATTTACCTAAGGCCGTCAGTTCATTAGTCACTTAGAATCCAAATCTTGAAATTCTTAAGCCAGGCTGCAGATGAGTGATGGTGAAAAATGAAAGTTCTTTGAATTATAATAATTTGGAAGACATGTAAGTGGCAAATCCTAATGGCCATGAAGCAAGTCAGAAATTTTAAAAACTTGAAAGTAATAGAGAAGAACTGAGTCACTAATTATTTGATTTTTTTCTCCTGCCTCTCCTGCTTATAAGAAAAAAAAAAAAACAAATAAGGTGAATGTTGCCTCAAATACCTATTAATGCCATAATAAGAAGTAGCTTAGAACCACAAGTAGAGGGGAGGCAGGGTGAGATACTGATGTGCTTGACGTACCTCAGAGAAGAGAAGGGCAGGATGAAAGCTCTGGGTACAGGGACTGACATTTTTTTTTTTTTTTAAGATTCGTTTATTTATTTGGGAGGGGGCAGAAGGAGAGGGAGAAAGAGAATCCCAAGCAGATTCTGAGCTGAGTGTGGAGCCCAATGTGGGGATTGATCCCAGGACCCTGAGATCATGACCTGAGCTGAAACAAGAGTAGGATGCTTAACCAACTGAGCCACCTAGGAGCCCCAGGGACTGACATTTTTGAGAGAAAAGCTATACTGCTTTCACCTAGAGATACTGGTCCTATGGCTATGGATGTAAGTAGAAGCCCTTGCTATTCAAAACATAGGTCTCTTTCAACCATGGGCAGTTTCCAGAGAGCTGAAATTTATCTATATTCCCAATGAAGGGGCAAGTCTGTATTTGTGTTATTCAGACTGAAATCTCACAGAATGGTTATACGTTATTCACAAATGTCAGCAGAACTTGACAGAATCACCCTGCGAGGCAGATGAAAGTGGTTAAGAGAGGACTGTGGCGGCCAACTTGAAGTTCAAGTCTGGTCTGGGCCAAAACTTGGCTGGGTAATCTAGAACCAGACCTAATAACCGGGCCCTTGTGTCCTTGTTTGTTAAAATGTGGGGGTTTGCTAAAGACCTTATCAAAGTTCTAACATCTAGTTTGAATATATTTTTAAATTATATATTACATATATTTATATATAATATATTTATTATTATATATAATAATTTTAATTATTTACTTTATTTATTTGCATTGGGGAAGGGTAGAGGGAGAGGGAATCTTAAGCTGACTCTGTGCTGCGCGCTGAGCCCCACGTGGGGCTTGATCTCATGACCTCTGGATCATAACCCTGAGATCACAATCTGAGTTGAAACCAAGAATCAGACACTTAACTGACTACACCACCCAGGTGCCCTAGTTTGAATATTTGATAATCAACACGTTTAGGTCATTTAGGTCATTAATTGGCCATGAGCCTGTTACATGGTGGCAGTTGGAAACAGTCTCTTCTAGGCATTGTTACTAATGATAAAAATTATAGCAAGAGCTTGGCACACAGTGGATAATAAATATTGTTGAATACATAAGAGAACATCCAGTTAGAAAACCAGAGTGTGTTATATGGAGGCCAGTTTGATTTAGATGCAGAACACGCTTGGGGGTGAAAGCCTGGGCTCATGAATTATTAGAGAAAAAAGTAAATGCTGTCGATCGGGAAAAATTGAGAGCTCTTATTCTGGGCCTACTCTTATGTGCCAGATCCAAAGTTGAGTGTAACCTTTGAGTTACTTGAGTGGATTTTCCTCAAGAGGAGGCCCTATTCCCTCTGCCGTCTTAATCATAGTGGTTTCTTCCCTGGAGGAGATGTTCACGCATACATGTTCAGAAGTTCAATAGTTTGAACTGCTAGTGGGGGGTTTTCCTCTAGTCTGAAGCATTAGCTAAGGGATGAGAGAACGCTAGACAGATTCTAAAATTTAAAGTGATCCCAATGGAGCCATGCACTCAACAAATGGTTCCCAAGTGGGCACAGGACAAGGACATTAACACAGTCATATCTACAGATTGATCAGTGTTTTAGCTTTGTCATCCTATATTATCATGCTAGTTTCCATATTATTTCTACTTTTTCTATACGCCTCATATTGTTTTTATTTCTGATAAGAAAATTGAATACATTCTGTCACCATAATGACATTCTTCACTTAAGAGCCACCATATTTATTGAGTCTCAACACATCACTAATCTTTTATTTATTGGATGCTGATATAGGGACCATCAATGCCCACTGAACTCGGAACCAGGGTCTTAGAAAAGGCAAAGATCCAGAAATGTGGTTAAATGGAGTCACAGGAATTTTGTCTCTAAGAATCTAAGGCAAATTCACAGGGATTCATGGAAGAAAGAAGTTTGAAAGAACAGAACAACAACAAAACAAAAAGGCAAGGATTCCCTTAATAATCATTTGAAAGAGCTGGCATTAGAGAAGTTATGCAAATTGAGCATATGGGATATAAAGAAAAGGTCAAATCATCTTGATTTTTTAAATTGTGCTAACAGCACTTAAGATGAGATCCATCTTAAGAGAGTTTTAAGTGCACAATACAGGAGTGTTAACTCTAGGCCCTAGGCTGTATAGCGGATTTCTAGGATTTACTCCTCCTGTACAACTGACACTTTATGTTGAATAACAAGTTCCTATTTCATCCTCTCCTCAGCCTCTCACAATCACCCTTCTACTCACTACTTCTAAGAGTTCTACTACATCATCCATTTCCAGTCCACTTAAAAGTGAAGACAAGGGATCGCTGTATCAGATACATCTAGCTATTGTTTCAGACAGTCAACAACACAAATAATAGCAATTCATAAGTGAGACTGAATCAATTTGAAGCAAAGTTGAAAAATAAATGGATATATTTCAAGCCTGAAATTATTGTTAAAAATCTAACTGTATTCAATAGGAAAACATTTTTGAGTGTTTGGGGGGGGAAGACGTGGTTAACTGACTCCTTGTTCAGTTTTATTTTTTTGGAAGTACTTTAAACTAAAAGTTGTGTTCTCTGAGATCAAGGGCATGGGCTAGAACAGGGTCCAGCCTGCTTGCAGATCTGTGATACTATGGAAGAACAGTTAAGTGCCCACGCAGCATCTTGAACAGCTGTTTGACTCTCAATTGTAGGCCTGGGTTGCTTCCAACAACCACTGGGGAAGTCACTTCCGACTGACAATAATGTTAAGTTCTCAGCTGACCTTGAGAAATCACTGGCAAAAACTCAATCTGTTCTCACAGTCACTTAGAGAATTAGGTCTTGGGTCATTGAACCTAAACCCTAAATTTTGGAAATTCCTTCTGAAGCAACAATACAGACAACTGAATTATCAGGAGACCGTGTGACAAATTAATTTATATCTATTCTCAAGAGGCTCAGCCAAAATCTGAGATTGTCAAGTGTAAGTGGTGAATAATTTCTGAATCATACCATTTGTCTCTATCAATATAATCCAAAAATGGAACCCTTGTTTTACTCCATGTATACGCCCTCATCCAAGATTATTTCAAAGTCTTTCCCATGTCCAAAAATGGTATCATCATTTCCTCAGTTGTTCAAATCAGAAACTTCAGAGTCATCCTTGACTCTTTACTTTCTCTCACATTCCACATCCCATCTCTTAGAAGTTCTATCAGCTCTACCTTCAAAATAGATCTTGGGTCAAATAATTTTTCACAATGTCTATCATTTCCACTCTAAGCCAAGTTATCATCATCTCCTTCCTAAATGACTTCAAAACCTTACCTACTTTCTCCCTGCTTTCAGTTTTGCTCCTCCTACTGTCAATTCTCCATAGAGCCGCCAGAGTCAACCTTCGAATGCATGAAACCAGATCACACCATCCCTGCTTATGGTCCTCCAGAGGTGTCTCATCATGCACAAAATAAAAATCGATCCCAAACTGTGGCAGATACCATCAATTATTATCTGGATTTTGCCACTTTCTATGATGTAGCATTAGCCCATCTAGTTATTCCTTGAACACACCAAACCTGTTCTTACACCGGGGTTTTTGCATTTGCTGCTCCTTCTGCCTAAAATATTCTTCGCTCAAGGTCTGTGTGGCTCAGTCACTCAGACCTTTGCGCAAATGAATAACAACCTCCTCAGGTAGGCCACTACCTCTTATTCTTAATCTATTTCTGTTTTGTTTATTTTCTCTTTATAGCACTGACTTGATAGGAATTTATATGTTAATTTATTGGTTTACTTCATATTTCGTTCAGGAAAATCTGAAGGTCTGTGCGGGCAGAGTCTCATTTTTTTCACTTCTGTATCCTCAGCCCCAGCATAGGATAGGCCCTCAATAAATAATTGCTGAAAGAATCAATACACTCTAGGAGTCTGAGTTATGGCACAGTTTTTCCTAAAATAATTTTTTGGGAAAAAGGAAGTACACAGAAAATGATCAGAGGGGTTCATTTGAAATTAAATGAATGTGTAAAAGTGCCCTGTAAAGGCAAAGTCCTATACAAATATTATCTTAAGAATATTTTTCAAGACATCAATGTTTTGATGTGGTTAGAAAGAGGACTTTGGTAGGGAACTTAATTTGTAAATTATTCACATTTTATTTTATTATACTCATTAAAGAAAAGTAGCAAATCCTAGGTGGCTCCGTTCTCAAGTTTTGATGATGTAGCTAGTTTTCAGAAGACTCCCTCAAATGCCTAGAAATGTAGTTCTAAAAATAATTTTAAAATCTTTTCTATTCAGCATTCCTAAATATGACTGCGTAAAATATGAAATTTACACAAAAGTAGCTTGCACCATTAGAGATGAAGAATAGATCAAAAAGATGTCTATTTCCAAAGTAATATTCAGATTTCTATTTTTTTCTTGATTTAGCTGAATATTTTGTTTTTAGGAAATTTGTCCTTTTTATTTAAATCGTGAAATTTATTAGTGAGAAGTTACTTTTGAGATGTTTTATTATCTTAACATCTGTAAGCTCCATAGCCATATTTTCCTCATCCCCACCTGATACTGTCAAATTTTATTTTCTGGGTTTTTTCCTTTATCAGTCTTGCTATGAACTTGTTGCTTTTCTTAACCATTTTAAAGAATAAAGTTTGGCTTTGTTGAGAAAAAAAAAGGATGTCAATTTGTCTATTTCCTCCAACATAGTGAAGCAGACAGCTTAGAGGAAATAAAAACTAAAAGTGAATTTGTAGGTGAAGGAAACTTGTTTAGAAACTCAAAGAGGCCACGTCATCGAATGTTGGAATGAATTACCCTATCACAACCTTTTTTTGTTGTTTTTCAGAGGTGTTGGGGAACAATGCATTTTTTTTAAATACAGAGCTGACTTGAATCTTAACATTCACAAATAGCACCCAAAGACATATTCTATTTCTGAGGAAAGAAAGCGCAGGGAACTCATCAAGCTGACACACATACTAAAATGTACCCAAAAGAAGTAGGCCAGCATTGATAACAGAATTAGCTTAAATAAATGTATAATCAACAGCATGATTCCAGGATAATTTTACTGAATTTCTGAACCTCTCCCTCACTTTGTGGTAACTTCTGAGGAAATCGAACATGCATAATATACGACCTGACAAATGAACGAGTAAACTACTTTATTCAAGCCTTTTCATTTGTCAACAGCTTCCATGCAATAATGGCTTTCTGTCCACTGTTTTAATAATGTATATATTGATTACTTCCATCTCAATCTTAACCAGAAAAGCTCAGGAAGCTGTGAAGGTGTCCTTAACGGTCTCAAGGGAAGGAATTACAGAGATTTTTAAATTGAAAGATGAAAGCCTAATGACAAACAATTTCATTAGTACAAATGCAAACAAAAAGTCATTACCTACAATGTTCTTATAATCAAGACCTAATCTCCATTTGGATTTGGGGTCAGATGAAGGGAGTTAAGTAAGCTCATGGTTTATTGCAGTTCTCCTTAGAAATTTCCCACTATGATTTGCTCCTTTAAAACTCTCTCTAGGTTAATCACAGAAGTAGACAAGTAATAAATATCACTTTAGTGACTGCTCAAGTAAAACAAAGGAAGTCAGTTTTAAAAATATATCTGGACCAGAATAATACACGCTAATTGAAAACGAGTCAGTCTGGTGAGGCAAGTAATGAGGAACCGTAAAAGCCAGGATAATGTATGCAAAAGATATAAAAGTTGGTCCGTTTGTATTTGCTAAGGCATGTTTGAGCTTTAATTATTTATAACACTTCACCGCATATGGAACATTATTTTATTAATTAGGCCTGAGAGCCATTCCAGTTGCGGTTGTTATGCTTCCCAGCTGGTTTGGGGAACAAAGATCCACTCCCATGGGTGTGAAAATTGCTTTGGGGAGTGAGCCTGTGGTCCCTAACTACTTGTGTGGACTGTTTTGGAATTTTACCTACAAGAAAACCATACGCCCCTCCACCAAAGTGCTTGAGAATGACTACATACTTTTGCTTTAAGAGTACAAGACATAATGATATTTTGCTATAAAATGTTATCATTAATCTGCAATGATATCCAAAGAAAATATAAATTACCTTTTTCTTAAACATCTTGACTTAGAGAAAAGTGAAAAATGTTTTTCTATAGTTTCGACTTCCGACATTCTAATGGGATTTCGATTCCCACAGAAAGCGACGACCAGGGGCATTAATAATTTAAAATAGATAGTGAGCAGGGGATTTGAAAAAAAAGTGACACACCAGATACACAGGGAATAACTTCATGGTAACAAGTGACCCATCTTGATACTAAACATTCTGTATCAACAGTATTTGAATCCAGAAACCCACAAAGAGCAAGACAATTTATAATCCTAGGAATGTGGCAATGTAAAACAAGTCTACAAATACAAAACAAATACAAAATCTGCCAAAGACTAGATCTCGACAGAGTTTTGCACTGATTCTATTTCCTTTCTCTATTCCTAAGGAAGTTCAGAGGAACGGATAAAGAGACCCAGCTTCAAGGATTTTCCTTTGTTCTTCTTGCCAACAGGCATCAAGGGTATTACTAACTAGACAGGCATTCCTCTGCAACTCTAAAAGGGCTACTGCATAAATGTGACAAAACTCTTAGTAAACAGGGTGCTAAATTGTTCTCTCATCAACACTTCAGAGTGATGATGTTCTCTGAGGGAGGAAGAGTGTTTTGTGACAAGAAGTTTTCTTAAGGACACGAAGAGAAGCTTGTGAAAACATTGGGCCAGACAACAAGTAAAAACAGTGGACATCAAAGCAGCTCTCCACCATACACACGGACGCTGAGTTGGGAATAAACAGAAAAATCCTGCAGTGAGGAAGGAACATCACTCTCTCTTCTTTCTTTTCCTGCCCTTGGTCCCAGTAAACTAGACAAGAACCAACAAGGTCAAGATCAGATCACTGATTGATTTGATTTTCTGCCTTCTTCCTTCCCTTCTTCCCTTTCTTCCTTAATTCCTTTGTTTCTTCACCTAGTTAGTGCCCACCCTGCACTGGGCACCTTATAAAGTGCTGGGTATAAAAATGACAACCCTCTCCCCAAAAGAAGTCTTCTTGGAGCACATGGTTTAGTGAAGGTGATTGACGTGAACCAAATATTTACACATATATGTGATGACAAGGAGTGTTAAGCTGCAGAAGGAACAGTAGCCTGTGTATGAGAGCATGTAGAGAAAGACCTGGTCAAATGTGGGCAGCAGGGGAAAGCTTGCTTGATGTCTGAGCCAAGATGTAAAAGATTATCAGTTGTCAGCCAGGAAATTACGAAGGGGTGTGTGTAGGTGGAAGGGGCTTCAGACAGAGGACCAGCATGTTGCAAGCACCACCTGAGAAGAACACAGAGAACTGCAGAAACCAAAAGAAGGTGGCATGGCTTGTGGCCAGAGGGCAAGGGGAAGAGCAGGGAGAAAAACAGAAAGTTGGGGCCCTTGCTGAGGATTTTGGCCTTGTCTCTATGGCGTGGAGAAGCCACTAAAGAGGGCTAAGATGAAGACTGACATAATTCAGTGTATGTTTTTACATACATTACTCTGGCTGAAATGTAAAAACAGCACGGTAGGGTGGCAAGAGCAGACGCAGAAAGGTTAGGAGAAATGGTCTTCTGTAACTGTGGTGACGGCTGCAGTAGACAGAGTCAGGAACTATTCTGGAGGCAAACTGACCCAGCGACGTACTGGGCTCGTCAAAGGAAGCCTTGGTTTGTCATCCTGAAAAAGCGGCTATAGTGGTCGGCTCCATTGCTGTTTGGACAGGGGAAAGTATTTAGTTAGATCTTCCCAGCTTTGGAGTTTTGCAGATGGCAGCCACAAAAAGATGATAAAGCATAAGATCTTAGGGTGTTGCAAAAGAGTTATGAAAATGTTTTATGATTGAATCTAAGTTAGATTTGGAGGGAGACAAAGATTGAGGAGCAGTGGAACTAACGTACACGACAGTTATCCATGGGCTGGAAGTCCTGAGGAGTCAAGGAAGGGTAACAGATGGGTATCTGACAAGCCCACTAGTCAAGTGGAGCTCAATTCATTTCAGTCGGGTGCATGGTACCTGTAACTCTAGCATTACCCTCTCCCAAAAGCATGTTACAGGTCATGGGATTCCTGCGTAAAAGGACTGAGAATAAGTACTAACATTTTACCACTGTTAACAATTAATGAAAGCCAATAACCAGGGATAGTGAGAGACTATTTATAACAAGATGCTGGCTAGTAGGGATTGTGAAAATTATTTGGACCCAATTCCTCATCTTCACAGCTGAAGAACAAAGTAGCAATCACAGTCTAACTTATGGAGGAATGTGACTACAGTCTCTCTTGACTTCCAGTGCACTTGTTCAATGATTCATCTTTGGTTTCTAGAATTAGACTAAAATTACACCTTTTGTAGAAATTCTGTCTCATTTCTTTATATCATATAACGCATTCTATTTAAAATGCCCTTCTGTCTCAATGAGCGCTCTTCTACACATACACCAGAGTGTTTTGACTATTTATTCAAAGTTAGAACATTAAAAAAAATGTCACTATTATATTCCACCCTACCACAGAGCTAATTTAACGTTCTGAATTTTATGAAGGGGAATGGCTAAAGAAGAAACTGTCAGTTTCCTTGGCAATTTTTTTCAGAGACTCCTCACGGGCTCTTCCCTTTGAGTAATCTTCTATATCCTCTTCTCTGGAATAATATAAACCTTTGACTTCTCTTCAAGATTCTACCTTTGGCTATGTCTCCACAGAGATCTATTATTAAGTGCTGAACATACAAAAGTGCTACTGTCTTATCAAACTTTTGTAGTTTGTCATTTCCTTGCTTTGCTATTCATTTCCATTCTTGTGCCTTTTATTCTCATTTCAAAAACACTTATCAGTATCCAATGTATGCCAGACACTTCGCTATGTACTAGGGTCTTGGAGATGAGCAAGACCAAATCTCTGACTTCCCCACTGAGAGCCTAATAGAGAAAATGGAAATATAAGAAAGAGCAAAACAGAGAGAAAGAGAGAGAGAGAGAGAGAGAGAGAGAGAGAGAGAGGAACAATTTTGGTCACTGTTAGAGGATGGTAGTGAATAACTTGTTATTCTGAAGGCTGGGAAAGTAACCTGCCTTACCAAATATGAACTGTATACTGGGTGCCCAAATAGTAGATGAACGACTTTTTTTTTTTTCCCACAGAAGTACTGTGGCTAATAAATGAAGACAAAATGATAGAAATCGGCAATTATCATATTGTAACCCCTAGTCATTGATTATGAACAGCTGCCAAAATCACATATGCAGAAGAGAAAACAATACATTATATCCCTCCCGATGATAGAAGCATACACAACTGTCTATGAAGCAGTCTTACCAAAAAAAGTCAAACCTGAATCTGATCAAACCTATTGAACTATACTGTTCAATATGGCAGCCATGAGTCACACTGGGCTACTGTGTGCTTGAAATGACAATATTTATGGTCTTATAGTTATGTAAGATGCAGCCATTAGAGCAAAATGGATGAAACACATAGGGACCATGTACGATTTTTCGCGACTCACCATGCATCTGTAATTATTTCAAAATAAAAGTTTTTATAAAATGTATTTAAGAGACAAATTAACCAAATGCAATGTATGACCCTTATTTCAATTCTCATTTAAACAAAAAATATTTTAAAACATTTAAGATGTGTGTGTTAAAAGTGGAAATTTGAAGAATGCTGGGATATTTGTTAGAATAAAACTACTGACATTTAAAAAGCACTACAGTAGCCATGTGGTCTCTTTGAAAGAGTGTATCCTTATCTTTTGAGATATTTTATCAATTATTTATGAATTAAATGATCCATGCCTGATACTTATTTCAAAATAATAGAGGACCGGTAGAGGTCTAGAAGAAGTAAGATCAGCCATGAGCTGATAATTGTTGAAGTCCTGATGGGTACATGGCTGCTTATTGTAGGATTCTCTCCGATTTGGTATACGTTTTATATTTTCCATAACAAAATATCTTTGAAAATCGCTAAAAGAGAAGGGCAACTTCTTAGAGGATATTATTCATGCAGACGCTTTTGACGTTTAAGATAACAATGGCTTGGATTATGTATAATTGACCCCTGGGCTAGCAAAGTGAAGAAGATTTCTAGTCAACTTAATTTCAATCAAAACACATTTCAAAACCGTCACTAAAAATATTTACTCAGTGCAAGGCACTAGTCTTAAGAATGTCCTACCCTGTGTACATCATTCTGCTTCTGAACTGCTGGAAAGTCGCCTCCGATGGGTGCCTGCCGGTTTAACTCATCATCTTTCAGCTGGAGCCACACTAGAAGTTCCTGAAGAGAAAGGTGCAGACGCTTCCACTGGTCAGAACTGGCTTCCAAGTGAGACCTGTAAAGCAGCAGGAGCACACTATGTCAAAATATCTAGAAGGGTGCTTAATGAGTCTAAGAATCCCACTGAAGGTATGTTGGTTTGGTTTGTTCCATAGTAGACAGACCTATCGCGAACTGTCTAGCGGTCCTCAGTAAAAATCTAGCTCTCTGCTTTTGCGAGCCATATAATGGGGGCATTTTGATGGCAATTTTGAGGGTAGACAGTGTTTAGCCCTATGTGTATTTCCTTATGCAGAATTCTGAGACTTTTGGCATGAAACATACACTGGAATGGATTGCTTTTCCGTAGTGCTGCAGTCAATGATTCTTAATGTTTCTGGAAAAAAAAAAAAAAAAAAGGCTCCTCCCGGTGACTAATATAAACCACTCAGTTTTTAAGTGACTCATGCTAGTACTGGAATTCTTCCTGCTTTGAGAAATGGAAAGGTCTCCCCCTACATTTTGACTTTTCCATTTCTGCACTCTAGGCAGCCTCTTCCATTGACTCCTTCCATCTGGCATCTGTTCCTTTCTGCTCTTCTTCCCATATGCTTCTCCTTTTCCACTACCCTTCTTTATACGTGTGCACCTGGGATTTGTTTTCACCAAGTTCCAACATTTTCCACTTTGTTTCCTTTGTGTAAAATGCACCGAGACAACAACTCACGTGGAAAAGTAAAATCAGACACTTGCCTGAAAGCCTCCCCCAAACATGAATAATTTAGGCAGGAGAATGAGTGCTTTACCATCAACTGTATTTAGAACATGTTAATCTGTAGAAGCCATTTAAGAATATACAAATGAATGATCTGTGCTATAAAATCCACATTTCACTTGAGGATGAGAAGCTAAATTAACCAAATAAATCATCATCCGGAAAACAAAGAAGAAACGTGGAATGTTAGCAAAAAGCTCTATCCTCAGGTAAACCAAGTAGTATGCTGCATTACTTACATATTATCAGCATTTACTAATTAATTCACAAAAATTAATGCTGCCTACAACATCAATAGAATATAGTCTCTAGTGCTGCAAAGATTAAGGTGTAAAGCAACCAGGTAGAATAACATTTCCCTTTGCTGTTGGGTAACTTAGCCTGACATTTCAAATATGATTCTCCTGCTGGTCTTAGTCAAACAGAATCGCCAAATAGTGGTTATACGCTGGAATTAAATTGTTCCAAATTTTCTGAGGGATCATTTTCTTTCTGAAGGATAACAGTTACAAGTCTTTAAAATGTGCACATACAATGACCCATAAGCTTAAGTTAAAAAAAAAATTATATTAAGGAAGTAACTGGAAAACCATACAAAGATGCAGGTAGAAAAAATGTTATTATAGCATCACTTATGATTGACATAAAGTAGAAACAACTTAAATATTCCACACTTGGGAATCAGTTACATATATAATGGTGAATTCATACAATGCAATGTTCCAATCCTATGAATCCTACACACTGTTCAATGTGATGACATCAGCAAGTATTTAGGGATAAGGAAGTGATCACCTAGTCAGTTGCTAAGTGAGAAAACAGGTTCCAAAAATGTCTATAATCTATTTTTTTAAAAGATTTTATTTATTTATTTGACAGAGAGAGATCACAAGTAGGCAGAGAGGCAGACAGAGAGAGAGAAGAAGCAGGCCCCCCGCCGAGCAGAGAGCCCCATGCAGGGCTCAATCCCAGGACCCTGAGACCTCGACCCGAGCCGAAGGCAGAGGCCCCAACCCACCGAGTCACCCAGGCGCCCCTCTATAATCTATTTTAATAAAATGTTCGTGTATTTGTGTGTACAAACTTGACTCTGCACAAAAAAATTCTGAAATGACAGCCCTCAGAGGTAGGTTTAGAGCTGATTTATTCCTTCGGCTTT
>CM052801.1:23617069-23681417 GCA_028533885.1 Nasua narica
ATGTGAGGCAGGAATCTATCAAAACCCTAGAGGAGAACATAGGCAGTAACCTCTATGACATTAGCCACAGCAACTATTTTCAGGACATGTCTCCAAAGGCAAAGGAAACAAAAGCGAAAATGAACTTTTGGGAGTTCATCAAGATACTCTCTAGGAGTTTTATTTCTGTTGTGGACTATATCATGTTGGTATTCTTGTCTCTCACATTGCATTCAGAATCCCATAAAAGTGAGTATTGGCATATAACATTCATAAGTTTTTCTCCCAAATATGAAAACCTCACAGAATGTAAATTTTGCTGAAATTATGTTGACAACATATGTGCTTCTCATGGTTAATAGTATATACAATAATCTGGAAAATATAATCTGGTGACGGATTGAATTGAAATCTGCATACATATTTCTTATGGAAAAAATTCACTAGACTGCTTCCCAAATTATTAATATTTTCAAAATTAAAATCAAGGTTGTGGAAATGGAACATTTTAGGATGAGAAACATTTTTTTTGATCACATTTCTGATGTTGGATAATGTCATCGGTCACTGTGTGTACGTGTGTGTGTGTGTGTGTGAATGTGCTCATGAGCGTATATATGCATGTAAGTAAAATTTTTTTACTTTATTTTTCTCCCACCTAAAACAGTGTTTTGTTTTGTTTGATGGCATTCAACTCTCACTGAGTATTTACTTCTCTTTATACCTCTTAGACACAATGCAATGTGATAATGCACATGGAACAGATGGCATATACTTTCCTTGAACTAAATTATGAGATGGTACTATACAATTTCAATTAAAGGATTCTTTTCTCTCCAAGACATCTTATTTACTTTCTTACACCATATCTTTGAACTTAATCGGTGCCATTTAAATATCAGGAAACCAATGTAGAAAGTTTCAAAATTTGCCTAGATTTATAAAAAGTAACTGCACAATTAAAAATAATAGGTTGGTAGAATTGCTAGGGAAATTGAAGAGACCGCCCATGTCTCTGGTTAATTCTGAAGCAGTGATGTGCTCAAGATTGTATGCCCGGCAGTTAGTAATAGAGCCAGAAGAGAAAGTAGGTCGCCCAAATGCCAGTCCAAGACTCCTTCTACTCTACCTCACTGACTCATTTAGAGCTTGGATAGATTAGCCAGACAGAAAGTCAACAAGGAAACAGTGGCTTTGAATAACACATTAGACCAGATGGCCTTAACAGATACATACAGAACATTCTACCCAAAAACAGCAGAATACACATTCTTTTCAAGTGTACATGGAAGACTCTCCAGGATAGATCATGTGATAACCCACAAAAGAAGTTTCAAAAAATTTCAGAAGACTGAAATCATATCAAACATCTTTTCTGATCACAACAGGATGAAACTAGAAATCAATCACAAGAAAACAACTGCAAGAAACACAAGCACGTGCAGGCTAAAGAACATGTCACTAAAACAACGTATAGGTTGATGAAAAAGTCAAAGAGGAAGCCAATAAATACCTGAAGGCAAATGAAAATGAAAACACAGTGGTCCAAAACCTTTGGGATGCAGTGAAAGCAGTTCTAAGAGGGAAGGTTATAGAAATACAGGCCTGCCTCAGAAAGCACAAACAATCTCAAATAAATAATTTAATCTTACGTCTAAAGGAAGTAGAACAAATAAAACCCAAAGTTAGTAGAAGGTAGGAAAAAATAAAGATCAGAGCAGAAATAAATGAAGTAAGAGACTTAAAAACAATACAAAATATCAATGAGATTAAGAGCTGGTTTTTTGAAAGGATAAACAAAATATGAACTCTTGAGTCAGACTCATCAAGCACAAAAAGAAGGAGTCACTACTTATGTGGCAGGAGAGATACCATGATCACACAAAAAGGAGGAGGACTTGAATAAGATCAGAAATGAAAGAGGAGTTACTGTGGACATGACAGAAATAGAAAGGATTGATTATAAAAGATTACTATACAAATTATATGCCAACAAATGGGACAACCTAGAAGAAATGAATGAATTCCTAGAAACATACAGTCCTCTGAGACTGAATAAAGAAGAAATAGAAAATGTGAACAGATTCCTAGCAATGAAATTGAATCAGTCATCAAAAAACTCCCATTGGACAAAAGTCCAGGACCAGATGGCTACACAGGTGAATCCTACCAAATATTTAGAGAAGGGTAAATACCTATCCTTCTCAAAGTATTCCCCTCAAATAGTAGAGCTTGGAGTTTTTTGTTTATCTAAATTAGCTCAAGGCAGCAAGTATAGTCCTCTGAAACAACCTGTGAATACTTAAAGGAACGTGCCGTCCAGTGTAAATGAGAATAGTACAGGGAAGACCTCAAAGTGAAGGAACAGTCAGAGAGGGAAATATTCAGTATGGGATTTGGATGAAAAGGTGGAAGATGAGAGGAGGGATGGCGTTCTAAGGGTGAGGACCAGCACATGTATGTACTCATATGGGCAAGTGAGAAAACTGGTGGAGAGCAGCAATGGGGTTAAAAAGCAGTATCTCCTTGGCTCAGAGAATCCATGCTGGAGAATAACTAGACGGCTGCTCGGTGAGGAAGGAACTGGGAGGCAGAGGAAGAACAGGAAAGAGAAGGGATTATCAGGGTCTTAACAGGTGGAGAGTAGACGAGCCACTAGATTCTGATGACTACACTTAATTTCATGATAGCAATGATTTTTCTCTTGCCGGTTTCATTCAGTTGTATCCTCAGTGCCTAGAAGAGTGCCAAGTACATAGTAAAGACTTAGTAAGTACTTGTGGAATGAAAAAAATAAATGAATGAACAAGTAAAATATGGACACCAACAAGACTGAAGTTCTTGAGCAAGGGTCCAAGGAAGGATATTTTTGTCAATGTGTTACGGATGATATCAATGCATAAAGAAACAGAGACAAATCCATCAGTATTAAACAACATGATGAAGACTTATGTAAGAATCATAATCAGAGGCAGAGAAAAGACATAGGGCAGAAGAAAAATAAATGGAAGGACAGGGACATAATCTGGACTTGGAACCGGAAGCACAAAGATACCTCTTATGAGCCAATGGGACGCAAAGGGATTCTTCAAAATCATTTGGATTCCAAGCAGGTGATGGGGATGAAGGATGGCACTTGTGATGAGTGCCGGGTGATGGATGGAAGTGTTGAATCACTAAATGTTATACCTGAAACTAATATTACACTGTCCGTTAACTACCTGGAATTGCAATAAAAACAAAAAAATGGACACCTGTGTAATGAAGTACTGATGTTTCTATACTTTGAGATAGAAAAATGGCTTCAGAATCCCTTTTAAGACAATGAACTAGCCGGCACCTTTTGTAGGATGATGTGTTATAGCTTGGGCAAACACAGCGCAGTTTCTCTGGGCTATCTTTGCAACTAGTTTTTAGTCGTGGTGCTTTTCACCATAAAATAATGCTGATGGAGGAACTGACTAGACTCACAAAGCCAGCTTCGAAGCATCACGAATGGTTCTGTGTCTAAGTCTTCCGGGGTCTGGCTCTCCTGCCTCACCAGCAACCCGAGTTGTTGCCTGTACTGCGCTGCTTTTGGGTGAACCCTGCCATTCAGTCCAGACTGACGGGTACCCATATTTCAACGATATGTCAGGAAAGAGACTGGAGCACTCTGATGTGAAGGATTATTTCTTTGGTTTTTTTGTAAGCAAGTGCTTCTAACACAAAGTGTATTATGAGAGAGGTCAAGTTAGAAGCCGAAACTCTTGATCGGAGTATTTAAATTCCGGAATTTGCAACACCTTAGATAAGCCAAGGTAACTGTTTTCCACTTGATTAATGACAGCAAGAATTAAACTGCAGGGGCTGGCATACGGGAAATTGCTGAGAACGAAGAGCCCATATTTTGGCTGACATGCTGTTTGCCGCTTTCGATTCCCCTTTCATTTCATCAAGTTCACATGAAGGAGAGGAAAGGCACTGAGTGATGTGCAGAACAGTTAGAGCACCTTCCTTTTTCTTCCCTGCAAAAAAGAATAACTTTCCCCTCTTTTACTTTATCCGCCAATATCTTTCCCATATCACAGGTCTCATTCCTTTTCAATGACAGAGGTTATGAAAGTGGCCTTTGTCATTACGCACACTGATCTCTCTTCGAGTTTAAGCCATGGGAAGCGAATGGAGTCTCGCTGCCTTTGAAAATGCCACTGCCCAATGTTGTCCCCAGTGCACCCTCAACACATCAATACAAATGTCATGGACCAAACGGGGAGATAAAAATGAGTGTCATGGAAGCTGGGGTGCAAACTTGGGGGGGAACCTTATAGGTAAAAAAAAATCCTTTCCTACTCCTAGAAATATCTGTTTCTCTTTTCTCTCCTTTCAATTAGTATGTATGTATGTGTCAGAGTTAGGGGAGTCCTACCTTTTCCTTCCTGCTTTATACTCTACTGGATAATATGATGGTTAGAAGCTCAGACCATGGAGCCAGACTCCCTGTATTCAATCTTGGATCTGTCACTTACTAACCAAATGACCTTAGAAAAATTATTTAACCCCTCTGCACCTCACTTGCTTTAAATTTAAAGACAGAAAAATAACAGAGCCTATCACATAGGGTGGCTGAGAGCATTAAGTGGGTCAAGAAATATAAAGTGTCCACAGCATGTAATAATATGTGATGCACTGTGCATTAGTTGCTATCATTCCTATTATTTCACATTAAGTGTGGGTTTTTACTAGAGTGCTTTTGAATTATGAATTTTCAGTGATATTTTCCCTCATTATTGAAGTAAATATGCTGTATGTCAAAAGCCTGGCCAATTAAGAACGGTAAAGAAGAAAAAGAAATCTCCATTCTGTAATCTTGGGACCTAGAGGTAGTACCTTCTCCCAGGGTCTAGTGCGCTCCCTCATTGCGATGTCCGTTTGCCCTCTTCTACCACCCTCCCCTCCGACCCCTCTTCTAGACACAGAAGAAAGCACAACATATTTTTATGAAGACATGTGAATTAGGACAAGCAACTGATTAGAAAGCAGGAGACCTGACTTCCACTCTCTGTACCTCCCATGTCATTTACGTGACACTGAGCATTTCACTTAACTACCCCTGCTCTCTGCCCTCCACTGAGCCATTTCACAATGGGTATAGCAAGAGTTTCACTCTGTGCTCCTTATGACAACACTGAGCTGTATCCATTAGCTTCTCAGGAAAAAGGTGATACAAAGAAAGGGGCGACTATCCAAGAGAGGACAGGAGAGAACAACTAAAGGCTTAGTCTCCAGAGGACACCGTGACAAAATCTGAGAGGGAGCTAAAGACCAGAAGTTTACCTCTCCCCAGCTGCAGGAGCTATGGAGAGATCTCCTCGAAAGTTAATTACAAGGTGTTAGAATATTTAAGGGATGTCCTCTGTTATGCATTTAGAATAATGCCAAAGAAAGAATTCCATGATAAACATACATTGATTTTATCACTTTTTGTATAATCCTGTGGTAAGCCAAGAGAGAACTCTACCAAATTAGGATAGCTGTGCTCCTCATTTAAATTCACTCTAATGTCTTCATATGCATCTCTCCTGTGGTTGTAAAACATCGCCATTTTAATCTAATCTGAACCCTCAAGTATCATCTCCATACCAAGCAAATGAGTGATTCATTTATTCAAAATAAAATGAATCATTCTGAAATTGGGAAATTTACATAAACATATGAGATATTAGCCACTTGAGCTAGGAAAGGGAAGGAAATCTTCCCATTTAAATTCATTTCTGGCTTTTTTGCCCCCGATCCTTTCCTACCTAATGTTGAGAGACTTTTTCCGAAGCTCACTCCACTTGAAGTTCATGTTGTCCAAACGTCTTTGCAACAGGGCTGCGTCATCAGAACCTTCCAGGGATCTCAGGACTTTTTGGCCATTTTCATCCAGGTTATGATAGATATCTGTGTGAGCTTCGATTTCTCCTTGGAGATCCTATGAGACAGCAGGAAAAACAACACGGGCGGAATTACCAAACAGGAGAAATTGGCTAAATGTGAGTCTGGAGAACTGTAAAAAATAAACTGCCTGTTCAAAAGACATTTCAATTGGGCCACCTAACAAGAAGATGCACCTCCAACTCATTCTTCTTGGTTCATTATCTCTTCATGTTATTGTGTAGATTAGCAGTGGACATCTTATTAGGTCTAATAAATTTGTTCTTTGACAATATGAATTGGAGCATGATGCACCTGCAACTTTACAAATTTTGTAAGTTACACCGGCTGGTTCACAGATGAAAGATGACGTTTTGTGGAAGTGATATGAAATAAAATTCCATGATGAAGTGCACCCTAGCACCAATCATTTCATTACACTATGGGTTAAGTTATATTTTCCATGCACCTAAGTAATCTGTAGAGTTGACTCGGACCATGAAAGCATGGAGAGATTAATAAACAAGGTTGTGCTCGGTCCACAGCTCCAGCACATTAATGGGATTCTATCAGAGGACAGCATCTTCTTGACAATACACATGAAGTTCACCTTGGCATTATAGCATCGCACATGTATTACAGCATCATACATTCATTAGTAAGATTTCCCATTTAAAATACCGTCGTATTTTTAGGCTTGACAGGTAGAAAGTCCATAGGACCTTCATAAGAGTTATCATAAGAGATTACACATTCAACCTCATTTGTATATACACAGATCAAGAAAATTATCACAGTAGAAGAATCTGACCTTTACATGGTATGTCTTCCTGTGTAACATTTTCAGCTTGAACCGGGGACTACAGCACTGGTCCTGTTGCATAGCAATCCTGAGAAAAAGCAGCGACTGAAAGAGCCCTGCTTTAAAATGCCAACTTTGCTTACATTCTGTTGACAGAATGAATTTCAGAGCACAGGCTTCACCAGTCAATAATAATAAACAGCCACTTTGTACTCCTCGCTAACCGGTGGCCAGGCCCGTGGGTGTGGGAGGGACCTCAAAGAGAGGAGGCCTGGAATATGCAACTGACAGTTTATATTAAACAGCCAACTTTTCTTATCATTTTGCCATTATAAGCCAGAGACATTATAAATTCATTTTATATATGTGTTTCCCTCCTTGTTCCCAACAGAACAGTCAAAGCCAAAGGAACATTCCTTAGAGAGCTGCCGGGGACCAGCATTCCTTTCTGCCTACACAATGAATGGAGGCTTTGTACATTTTCTGACTTGCTTTTAGAGATTTGTATGCTTCTGTTCAACAAGTTGAAAAATTCATTCTGAAGCTCCGAACAATTGGGTTGATCTGTGTAACCAGGAACTTTTTCTTTTTTCCGCTCCCTCTTTCTAAAATAGAAGTAAATTACTCTTCTGAGGGAAGGGGGCAGCGGCCACAGTAACGTGTTAGCAATTCTGAAGAACCGGCCTGTGTTTTCAGTCTCCGACTCTTAGATTCAGAATGCTGCACAAGTCAAGTAGATAGACGATGAACGTCTCCCGTCACTCTTTTTGGCAGCCAAAGTATCATGGGTGGACCCTAAAGAGAATTTCGTCCCATTCTCTGTGATGGGAAGTCACAAGGGGGAATACAGATCGAAGGACATCCAATGACGAAAGAAGGGAAATACTCGAACAGACCAAGTAGCCTCTATCTCTATCCCGTCTCGAACAGGCTCCTTCTGGAAGGAAACAGCCTGATTTTGAAACGAGCTCATGTGGTGGAAAACTAGTACTGGGCTTCTTGCTGAATGGAGTCTGATAAAACAAACATATTTCTCTTCTAGGTGTGCGTTCCTACACAGCACAACCTGGCCTCCCGAATGTGCTACTTCCTTAGGAAAGGAGAAAAGTGAGGTTAATTTATCTAAATAAATCAGGACTCCAAAGCAAACAGATTCAAATTATCTACACAATTCCTCCACTTTTCTCTTTTTACTTTACTTTTCTTCTTCTTGTGCTTGATTGGGAACTTTGCCTCAGAGGACACATTTAGGGGATTGAAACCAAACCTTTAGTTGTTCAAGAAAATAAGATATATTCTGACTAATACAACCAGCTTTCTTCATTAACATGCATACGAATGAGAGTTCACCTGAATTTTTATATCCTGCATCGAGCCTGAGACCCAGGCTCAATCAATGGTTCCTCAAGATCATGTATATCATGAAGTCATCAATACCTTCTTGAAAAAATGAGAGGTCTTCTCAAGCATAAACAGGAAGTCGATTCATTAATTTGCTAATTTTCATCTTTGCCTTTTCCATTATACCACATAGAAACATCTTTGTTGTATCATCAACAAAGAAATAAACGTGAAATCAATAAACCAGTATTTACTGAGGACTATTTGTCTAGTCTCAGCACTGGGGGAAAATGAGAGGCATGCAAGAGACAGCTCTGTCTTTACATTTCCTAAAATCTAGCATGTGCTTTTTATTTAATTAATTCATATTACCAACTAAATACTGATGAGAATTTCCTGCCACACCTCATAGGCGTTGGGATAAACCCACCCTCACCCCTTGCAAGTTCAGAGTGGCTGAAGTCAAGTCTTGGCATTGGCCAAAAGGTAACTCATAGCTCGGTAGTCCTTCTCTGGGTCATGGTGCTGGGTGAGAGTGACAAATGACACATGAACAGTGAAAGGTACAAAACACAAATGTACCTCTTTATTCTTCCTCCTGGCACCATGAAATACATGTTTTCTCTATTTTTCCTATGAGAGCACTGAGGTGGATAGATGTTTAACTGACTCACCTAAAGTCGCCTATCTCATAAGTAATAGAATTTGAGTTCTTTTGACTCTAGAAGATCTTGGGCTGTTCCCACTGCCTCATTTGCTGTAAGCACTGGTTGGAAGAGACAGTAGTTGCTCAAGCTGAACAAGGCTACTCCTGGCAAGGGAGGAAAAACAAGTATTGAGGGAAAAGCTCCCAGAAAGTTGGCATTACTGATTTTGATTGGAAACTGACCCACATGGATTGATTTATTCTGAATGAAAAATGAAATCCTGACTACCATTTTCACTTCTTATTTTACGATTGGGCATCTGGGATCATCTGTGAGCAAAAACTGGAAGTTTTTGAGGTCTCCTTACTGCGGGAACAGAAATTCTTCCTTTAGCAATGTGTTCCTTTGTCTACAAGAGCCAAGTGAACATTACACTGAGTAGTGACTTGACACATCAGTATCAATGTAGCTTGCCCATGTTCTTTGCGGATAGCGGGCTGGTAGGGAATCAGTCAAGCTATGGGACTCGGGTAGCCTGCTCTAAAATGGAGGTGAGTATGTGAGTATTGGTGAGGAGCAGAAGGCTTTTTTTTTTTTTTTTTTAGGAGGCTGCCATGCTGTAGTGGAGATTTCTCAATACAAGTGGGTGGCATGAGTCCTAGGTGGGAGGAGACACTGCAGGACAGGTAGGAAGGAACACTCGTACCTGCATAAAACTACCATCATGGCGTTTAGCTTAAGATGAACCTCTGACTCAGAGGCCACAGAAAAGCAGGGGGATGGTTAGTAAAGAAAATTCTCAGACAATAGCCCACCTGAACAAAAAAGGAACTTTTGGAGGCATTTTTAAGTAGTTTTATTTTACTTCTGACTTAACTAGAAAAAAATCACTCAAAGCCAGAGTTGCCACATCCAAGGCAGTCTATCTAATATTTCTCTTCTTTTCATGATCATATTCTTTAAAAAGAACAGTAACAAATGAGCAAGGGAAAAAAGGTGTTTGTTATATAAGCACAGAAACAAGTGCAGCGGCAGCGACAACGTGTGTGACTTACGCTACACCTGATGCTGGCCAGAGCACTGGATGTTCTTGAGCTGCTGAGGCCTCTCAGGAACCTTCTCGGGTAGACGCGATTAGTATTTGCATCTCACATATACAGGAGTGAAATTTCAGAGAAGTTTAAGTAAAAATGTCCAAGGTCACACAGCTAATAAACCACATGACCAGATTTCAAACCCAGGCTGTTGGAACTCCAGGAACTGGTGCTGTTAACCAGTAGGCTATTTCACCTCTGAGTTCTTTTCTTTTCTTTTTTTTTTTTCTATTCATTTAAAAATTTTCCCAATAGGGGCACCTGTGTGGCTGTCAGTTAAGTGTCTGCCTTAAGCTCAGGTCATGGTCTGAGGGTCCTGGAATCTAGGCCCCCACATCGGGCTCCCTGCTCAGTGGGGAGTCTGCTTCTTCTTCTCCTTTTCCCTCTTCCCCTGCTCATGCTCTTTCTCTCTCTCTCTCTAATGAATAAATAAAATCTTAAAAAAAATAAAAATTTTCCCAATTAATTTTTCCTGGTAGTCATACTCCTACCTCAGTTTCAGCAAATCTAGCACTGTCATCAGCAAATGCAGAGAATGTTTTCCATACCCTGAGAGTCTCTGTATGGTTTTAATAACATGGAGACTGTTAAACACATCTGAAGCAGTGGACAGAGACATATCCAACACAACAAGAGAGAACATAAGATAATTGAGAAAATGGGTGCCAGTGAAAACCAGAGAGCCTCAAGTTCTGTGTACTTGGAGAGCAAATCTTCAAGGGAACATCAAGAAATTCAGCTGTCAGGCAAGTAGTATGTTCACAGCACAGCAGTTTTAGGAGTAGGGAGAACCTCGTTTCATGGAGAGCTTTTTCAAGTCTCACACCCCCTTCTTGTTCAAGAGTCTAGTCTCCTCCTGTCCTAAGGGCCCTTTCTCAGTCTCCAGGGAAAAACAATAGTGAAGTGCCATTAAGTAGACATGGTTTGAGTCTGTCCCTTCTCTTTCCCTTATGAGCTGCTTAAGTATTTGGCTTCACTAAGTATTAAATAGTAGTACCTCCCTGCTGGGTTTTTGTGAATATTACATGGAATGACAAAGTAAAATACTTTGAACAGTGTCCAGAACACAATAGGCCTTTAATAAGTAATAGCTAATATAAGGGTTGCTCTTCTAAGAGAATCGGGGTGGAAGTCAAGTGATAGACTTCATGAACTAATGTGATTCAGTTTCAGCCTTGAAGGATGGATAAGACCGAGAGAAGGAGAGGGAAGAGGGCATTCCACTGCGAAGAAGAGTGCAAGAATGGCAGAAGATGGGAGTGAGTTTGGTTTAGGAGCAGGGACAATGAACAACACAGCCTGACTGGAACACATGATGTGTGTTGAGAAGCAAGAGATGGAATGTAGTCAAGGTCCTTAAACTAAGCGGGATGAAAACCTTCTTTCAGGAAGTCACTGAGAATAAAAGTTTATAAGAAAAAGTAAGAGAAACCCAAGATCATGGAATATTACATTTGTACTATCTCATTCAATAAGCAGAAAGATCCATGGGGTCCCTAAGTAATAAGACAACTGGGGAAGAATATGAAAAGTAATCAAAGTTTTACTAGAAGCAAAATAAAGAAGAGAGATGTCAAGAGTCAGTTAGGGCAACACTCTTCTTTTTATTATCCAAACAAATGGTTATGATACTATTCCAAAACATCCTGGGTAACAGTAACCAAATATTTTCTTTCCTATGTACATGAAATTACTTGTTCTAAAAAAGAACTCAGCAAACAATGACCTCCCTATCTTGAATACAATCGAGAAGTCAGTAAGAAAATGGATAAAAAGCTGCAGGAAGAACAAACATAAGTGACCACATCTCCCTATAAAATTCATCACAAACACACAATCTCCAACCTTTTCTGAATGCAATTATTAGGCGAATAATGATAAGGCCATTAGGTCCTCTTTACTGAAAACTTCCACCTAATTCAAACACACTTGATAGGAAAAAAAAAAAAAAAAAAGAGCAGTGATCTGATTTCCAAAAACTTAAAAAGGCCAGAAACAAAGATCTAAAACAAAGAGAGAAGGTATCTGTCAGGGCTCCACTGCTTGTGGCAAGGAGTGACACAGGACAGAGAGCCAGAAAGGTGTAGAAGGAGGCACCGGCACACAGACCACACAGACCGGCACACAGGCACACAGACGGCACACCGGCACACAGACCACACAGACCGGCACACAGACCACAAACCTATGACCCGGGTTTCCCAGTATGGCCACTTCCAGCCCTACAAACTGGCGCTTGAAGGTGCCACCTCACTTGGCATGTGAAGCAAAATCATTACTGTTAGTAATGAAGAACCTAAATTCAGCAGAAAAAGCAGGTTTATACTCAGTAAACTCTATTTAACAAGGAAACAGTATACATAAAACTCTTGAAATGAATTTATCTAACCTAGTTATCTTGAAAGGTGTTGATGCTTTAAAGGAATCCAACAAACAAAAATATACATACAAAAGTAAAACTCCCTTAGCTTGGTTATCCAAAATGACTTGCAAAACATGTGCTCTAAATACTTGAGGTTTAGGTGCGCGCGCGCGCACACGCGCGCACACCCACACACACCCACACCCACCCACCCACACATACTCCATTATGAGAACAGAAATTGAGAGTAAATCCTTAGAAACGTTTACAGCAATCTAAAAATAAAAGGCACAGGGTTGTATTTTGTGTCTGGTTTTTGTGGTTTTAAAAGTAATTCATTTTTATTGCATGTTACAGAAGTATCAGTCTGGTATGGATTGGACATTAAAAATAGCAAAACAAAACAGAATTATCCTTTCTAATGGATTTTTTTGAGAAGCACCCATATAAAGGAGTTGGACCTCCAATCTTGACCTTATAAGGACTCTAACCACCAGACGTTCCTAACTCACTCAGGAAATGCGGTCACGTACAGACCCACAGAGGGTGTGAGTGTTTCCCCCTATTCTGTATGTGGCCACTGCAATCCTTGTAAAAGCAGCAGGGTGGTCATCCCAAGAGAAACAGGAGTTAATCTGAGGACTGCTGTTTGGCTTGGAGCCTGGTTGCTCTAGGTAGATAAGGAGTGTGTTTTCGGGTCCACTGCACCGCAATGCATCTTAAACGGGCAGCTATGGATTTAGGAGTCCACAGGCTGTGCTTTAAAAATGGCTGTTATTAAGGTCCTCAGAGACTATTATCCTGCAAGGTTTGTTGTCTTTGCTTTCATATCTCATTCGAAAATTCTCACCCCTTATGCACGAGAACAGTGGAGAGAAGGGATATGCTCTCCTGCCTCAGTACATTCCCAAGTGCAAGCCTTTATTTCAAAATCTAATCTTTAAAAATGCCTGGCCTACGGTGGATTACCCTGGAGGAAACTGAGCAAAATCCCATTTGTCAGACCGCCTTAAGCAATTCCAAACTCGGGTAACACGTGATGCTTTCTCTCCTTGTCTGACCCTCTCGTTTACTCTAGCCTTAAAATTACTTTTAAAATCGAAGCGTTCACTTCAGATGTACTAGGTTGGAAGTAAGATGAGAAGTGTCTTTTCTCTTCTGCATCGTGTTTTTCCTAGTTTCTTTTTATTCTGAACACAGTGCAAAAATGTTCTGCATATTTATTCATCACACAAACAGGCACTTAAGTTCCTATTGTACTTCCAAGACTTCGCTAGGAGCTCTGGGAACACATATAATGTAAGAAAGATGTAGTCCCAGCCCTTAAGTTAGTCCATCCCTTCCAACCTTCCCCCTTCCTTCTTCCCTTCCTTTCTCCTTCCTCCCTCCCTTCCTGCCTTCCCTACTTTTCCTTCCTCCCACTAATATTTCATATATCTGCATCTAGGTCCATAGTGGTGAAAAACAAACAAACTTCTATCTCTTGATGTTCACAGCGTAATAGGATGAACACAGAGAGAAATCACATAAACAGGAAAGAAATCCATTTGTACATATTATTTGATCCCCACAGCCAAAGAGCACCCCCCTACACACACACCACATGTACACCATTCTTCTCACCACAGCAGACATGACACACTATAAAAGTATTTGAGAATGATTACCTGGGGGGGGGGCAGTTTTCAGGGTAAATGGCAATGGCAGCAGGGAGAGAATGGAGGCAGGAATTTAGCTGACAGGCAGCCTTACCCATTCTTGAACCAATAATGTGGTGGCTCCAAAACCAGGAAGGAAGGAGGAGGGTTGCTACCATCACCAAGTGCTCATAAATTACAGAAATAGCTGCATGTATGACTCACGTTCATCCTTCCCTTGGTCTACCTTTGGAAGGTAGAATGAGGCAAAGTGATAACTGTTCACAAAGGCATTTTAAAGGCAGAAATGTTATTTTAAGTGTCCTATGCTCAGGAGTAAGACAAACATTATATATGCTATGTTTTATTTATTTATTTTAAAGATTTATTTTTATTTATTTGAGAGGGCAGGGGGGGCAGAGAGAGAGAATCACAAGCAGACTCCCCACTGAGAGCAGAGCTCTACTCGGGGCTTGATCCTGTGACCCATGAGATCAGGACCTGAGCTGTAACCAAGACCCGGGTCCTCTACTGACTGAGCCACCCAGGCTCCCCTATAGATGCTGTGTTTTGAACACACATACTCATACTCACTCATATATACATACTCACCCCTTGGTACCAAGTAAATTACAATGACAAGACAAGGGCACAGACACCAAAGCTGCACATAGACACAGGAGACTCCCACCTCAAATGCATGATATGAAGGGCTCCTAAAGTATACGGGAGTGGGTTTTAACGGACACCCAGTCCTGAGAAAGGGTGGGTAGAGTTAACACTGCACAGTGTTTTAAAGCGTTAATGTGCCATGGACAAGTGGGGAGCTAATGTTGGTACTCATTTAGCTCAGCACTTAAGTTATAAAAAAGAATGACATGCCCTCATGATGGTGGTGGTGGAAGATAAAACAAGACCTTAGGCAGGCTATTTTCTTTTTTACTAATATATCTGAAATTCATATAAAAAGCTAGACTGTGTTGCAATATTTCTCCAGATATTGCTATATGGCTTCATTCATAATTGGCTATTTCCTCCATGAGACATCTTTCAGAAGATCATTGCCAATGGTAATCTTGAAAGGCCTTCACACTTAAACTCGAGATGGCATATTTAAATCATAGAGACAGCCACATATGAAAAGTCCACAATGTTGAAGATACTTTTGGTTTTGTACTATGTTTTATGTGCAGGAATCGGGACATTTGAAGATAACTATCCTTCTCTGAGAAAGACCAGATGGGCCTTTCTGACACTGAAATATATTTATTATAGCAGAGCCATGATGAGGGGTGGGGGGCGGAGTGGAGGGATAAAACAGGGCAGGAAACTAATACTCACACTCCTTATAAATCCTCCTCATCAATTCTATGAAGTAAGCCTTCTTATCCCCCAGTTGAGGAAGGTACAATTTGGAGAGACGGAAGGAATCTTTCTGAATCTTGCAGTTATTAGCTGGCAGAAGCAGGATTAGGGCACAGATCTGTTTGAATTGGTATTCTTCTGATTCCCCTTAATTCCTTCCCACTCTTCAAATACAAAGCAAGTATCTTCTGAGTTGGGCTACATGTAACACAACACAATAATTAATTCATTAAGGTACTTGTGATATACTTAGTTTGTGCAATTTTCTGTGATATCTGAGCGGAATGGCCAGGTGACTGAATTAGATTCCAGTTAGGTATCTCCTTATTTATTCCTCCTTAGTCTACTTTGAACTCACACCTTTCATGATTTTCAATGGCTCTAAACGAACAGAACACATTCTTATTCTTAAAATAGTCAACTATCTTCCCAATGACTAATATACATCTGGCTATATTTATCTATACAATTTGTCTATATCATGTATAGAATTGAAAGTTAGAAAGGCTCCTATTTCCTGAATCTCTTTGTCACAGAGCTCTTTCTTTTCTCTCTAGAGAATCAGTGTAGTTCAAGACTATATTAGAAATAAGCAATTAGTTGATGTCAAGTCTCATCTTATCCCAACAGCAATATGTAAGAAGAAGGCAAGAACATATGGCAAAGTGCCATAATTATTTTTGATAATACACTAGAAATCGTAACAGTCATGTAGCTAATTTCCTCTGGCTCATTTTAATTATGAATGTTGTAAATGCAGAATAACTTTATTCCGTCCCCCACCCTTCCAAAGAAACCCCTCCTAATATCCCAACACAATCACAAACAACCTGACACTGAGGCAACTGTTTGGAATAGATTAATGACATCATAAATCTAAGATGATTTTATATCTTTTCACTTTAAATAGCAGGACAGTTTCCAGATAATTCACAAACACACATTGGACACGACTGTATTCATTTGTGGGTATTCATTCGTCAAAAGCTTAGAGACATTACCTTTAAAATGAATTCTAGGTATCCACAAAGTGTGAATGTTAAAGTAAGGTTCTAGTATCATGATGTTAACTAAAGTCCTACTGACATAATTAGGTTTGATTCCCTGCTGTTCTTCAGTGAGTTAATTTCTGTCTACTACCAAGTAGAGCAAATTGCTTTTTCTGGAGAGTGTAATGGTTTTTTTGTGCCTAGGGAGTTACTTCCCCCTATTTAGCTTTTCTTCTCTCATGGAACAGGGTGGATGGTGATTGGGAAAAAATCTACTCTCTTTTCCAATGTATAAGGCAAAGGAAGAAGAAGAAATATGCATATGGACATTAATATAAAGACAGGTAACACTGGCCTAGCTGCCAAAGGAAACCTCATAAATGAGAAAACTGGCAAAATAGCATCTGGCAAAATATCTAGGATATTTCTTCGTCCCTAGGACCCACTATGCTGAAGCTAGAAACCTACTCATGAGCCTGCTATTACACACCCACGAATCTTTCTCAAAGCATTCAGTTCAGTTTGGAACATCCCAGAGATTCTGGACCACCTTGTTGAAACAGATCCAAGGCATCCTTGGCCTTAGGCTATGTGATGATGCTTCTTTCATCTGAGAACAGGTACATCTGAAAAACTATCTCTAGGACAGTAAGGTTTGGAAAGGCTTAGGTTTTTCCATGCCCATGAGATAAATTATGTAAGTTTTAATAAAGGACTAGAACAGAGAAATGGAGGTCTTGACAGATAATTTTACATCATAAGAATTTTTATGTGGGAGCTACACTGGATTATGTCACAAAACAGTGGAAACCTGCTTCACAGTGCCCTGAGTAAGGAAGGAAAAATGAGAGTAGGATTTCATCATTGTCACTGATCTGACGTATACATCAAGAAGTCTGGTCCCCCCAAGAAAGAGAAGTGGTAAACAGATTATGTCCACAGTGTTTTACTGTGGATAGATGCTTTTGGTTTATTCTTCTCAGATAGGGACAGAGGGACTACACATTATCATGAATCTCTGTTGAAATTTCTGACGTAGTTGAGAGTGTAATAGAGAAAAACCTCAGCAGCAGGGGACTAAGAACCAATGTGGATGATATCTAATTATTGTTATCTTGAGTAAAAAAATAGAGGGACTTGCTAAAAACCCCCTCTGTCTGGTCCTGTTAGAGTTTTGTTCCTTTCTGACTTTTTTCCCTTTTGTGGGTTTGCAGTAAGATGGGGGTCTTTCCCAAATCATGTCTGAAGACAGTTGTTAAAACCACGAGATAAGTTTCTTATTTCAAGGACCCCCCCCAGAGTCTCCTGCAAAAGTCTTCAGTGATAATAGTATACAATAATGTTAAAATGGACACAGCCCGATGGGAACAGAGCAATTAGCTCTGTCACCAAGATTTGCAGATGCCATCTACCCATGATGATAGGTAAGTAGGGTCTTGAGGGGTGAGGGGGAGCTGACCAGGAGAGAAGTGAGAGGATGAAATTTGAAACATTGTTAAGGTCAAGAGTTAAGTTGAAGATGAGCTGAAATGAGACCAGAGTATACGTCAGAGCTAAGCAACAATATGTGGCCACAAGGAAAGGTCCATGGGGGGTACGAGAGAGGAGTTTGTTTTCTCTGTGTCATCCACATGTCCCTGTAAACATGAATTTTTGCAGCATGTATTGCTAACTTGTCTAGTGTTGTGCTCCTTAAAGTTGAGTGGGCTTGAGAGTCATGTGGAGGGCTTATGAAAACACAGGCTGCTAGGCCCCGACCCTGGAGTTGATGATTCTGTAGATCTGGAGTAGAATTCAAGAATTTGCATTTCTAACAAGTTTCTAGTGATGCTGATACTGCTACTCCAGGGACCAAGCAGCTTTGAGAATGAGCAGTGGTCCTACATAATGGGCCTTAACCTCCTGGCAGTCATGAATGTCTTTATGAAAATTATGGATCCTCTCCTGAGAAACCTGCACAAATACTCATAACCACAAAATATGACCTCTAATTTTATGGGCTTCTAAGACCCACTGAGAGAAAATAGAGGGGGCAGTAGCTTGCTGGCAGCCACCTCCACCTGCAAGAAATACAATGAATTAATGAAGACAACAGATCTTTCAAGTACTGTTTTAATGGAAAACTCCCAGGAAGAAGAACACATTGAAAGATGTGACTACAATACAATTTTGCTGACTTAAACCTCTTAGAATTAGTCTCTGATTACTGATCCTAGGCACAAAATGACTACATTTGGGGAGGGATGGTGCCTGACAGAAGACACCCTTGGGAGCTACAAAATTCCCATCACTCTAGCCGCATTCAAGTAACCTGGCCCTTTTCTTTTGTGACCTGCCATCTTCTTGGGAAACAACACATGAAAGGGGAAGGGGGAGTGACATGGAGGAAAAAGGTGCATTGAGCCAGGGGCCCGTGGAAAGACACAGAAGTTGGCACTCTGGGTTAAGTGTAGATATGGCCCTAGGATGTCTGTCCAGTAGCTCAGGGGTACAGTTCAAGATTGAAGAAAGAGATGATCAAGAATGCACTTAAAAGGAAACTTCAAATCAGTCGAGATACACAGATAGGGGACAATCCCTATTGTAAAGAAAAGAACATTTTGACTTTACTCTTTCCATATGAATCCTCCTTATGTGCTTCCCATAACTCAGGGGTCTGGATTATTTTTAAATGACCTTGAGAAGAAAGCAGAAATATTCCTTATTGTATGAAAAGAAAGCCATCTTTCATTTCGAGAACCTCCGGCCCCTCTGCAAGCATGCATGAAGTCCAGAACATGAGGAAAATATCACAGGATTTAGTTTGGCCACTAGAAATTCAAGCGACGGCTCTGAGGTTGGGGAGAAAAAGTCCAGCCCAGCTGGAAAGCAGAATTCTTCCTCCTGCTTCTGGAAGAAGAGCTAGTGCCCTGTAACAACCAGAAAGATACACCTCTGAGTCCCATGGTGATGTTCTGTTACTGCATGGGTGGTTTTGCCTAAAGCCAGGACAACTCTGTCTGAGGATAATGTTTTAGCTGCTGATTCATCTTCCTCCATCTTCAATTCTTCTCAGCGAACTTTTATTGGGTTTCATCATGGGCACATTTACAGAGCAATTTCCATAATGATAAAATTTCTTCAAATGAGATTTAGAATGTAATTAAAGGGCAGATCTGACGCGGTAGCAGCATTGTTGCATGGCGGCCATACATCATCATGCCATGAAGCACCCACTCAGCTAGCCTATGGCACGACCCCAATTTTGCTCTGGTAAGATTACATGTCCTGTTTCATGCTAATGGCTTGATTAGGAAAAAATAAAAGAAGATGAGACAGCCTCTCCATTGGAGAGATAAGCCCCAGAATATGAGTTAGAGTTCTGTACCCTCCTCTGTTCACTCTGTATCTTAGACTTCAGAGGTTGCAAGAAACTCCTTGAATGTGGTGGTGAATGCTGACAAATGGACCAGTGAAAGCCGAGAGGATTGGCTGGCCCGGAGAAGTGGAATAAGTCCTACGGCCTCTTCTCCTGGTTTTAAGTGCCATCGCTAGAAAAGTGGAAACTACACGTTATGGTTCCCTGAATGGATGAATGCTTGCTCCTGGAAAACTGCCTGGTGCCTGCGAAAGCAAGAACATGTTCCTTCAGCAGGTCCATTTTTGAAACCTCAAGAGTAACTTGGCTGAATCTTCACTATAAAATCAATGTGACTTTCAGCTTTGCAGTTTCCCAAATATCTGGCCTACCCAGATCCTCGCTCATAAGTATCTCTAATTACAGCATTCCCCGAGTGATAGGAAATGATTTTGTTACTGGGCTACCGGTTTACTCATGGAGAGCTAATCATATCATACGATTTGGAAATCACATTTTCTACCACTCAGGGCACATCAAGTCCTTTAAAAGACCAGATTTTAGATCTAAGATCATAATTAAATAATGGATTTTGAAGCATTTAGAAGAGAATTGGGACCTTTTAAACACCATCTATTCATTACCTCCTCTTTTCAACATACCATGAGGAGCTTCACAGGATGAAAAAGTCTTAAAATGTTTGACTTACATAGAGCATTGAGAAATTCACTCATTTTTTTTTTGTTTCTCTCTTTAACTAGAATTCATTTGGCACAACACTTCGTCTACGGAATCAAATTTATCCTTGTGATGTTGGGAGTTACAAAATAGCTCGTGGGGTTTTAAAATACCATTAGATGTATGAAATTAAATTAAAGTCAGTAAAAAATAATTCGGGGGGTATTTAACTGACTTGATGATGACAAATTCTCATCCAACAGCTACCATGTTTTTCAGAGCAATAGTGTTTTGATAGGCAGAAGTAAGACACCAGGTTCAAAGAAAGTCCACTTTCAAAGAGAAAATGAACCTACTGTACCTCTGAAATGAACACAATTTATGTCTCCTTTGTTCCAAAGAAAGCTTACAAGTTAATCTGTAAAACTCACCTCCCTTATCAAAGATGCAACACTACTCAACACTATTTTCTATTTGCCTTAACAGCAAACAATTCCTGGAAAGTTTGATTTCACTGTAACAACACCCTCTTTTAGGTAAATAACCCTTATCAACCCTTGGATAAAGTTTTCTGCCAAAGAATTCCCCTTCTTCCCACTCGGCACTAGAGATAAAAGGATTGAAGAGACGGCACCGGCACCGATCCTGGTAGGAGGGTGTGCTTGCCTTCAATCAGACAGACCTTCACTGCCTGATTTCATTGCCACGGAAAGTCCTACAGGATAACGTGGAGAGCAGCTACCTCGATTACGGCTCCCAATATCCCACTGCTTCCAATTACTCCTGATTTTCTGTTACAATCAGTAGCCTTGAAACTTGAACTACCCAACTGTTTTAAATGCAGAAGAGAAAATCCTAGGGAAAATGGGGGAACAAAAAAGAGTTTCTGGCATTTCTGAAGAGTGGCATTGTGCTGGCATGATTGTTTTTCATCAGCCTTGACATCCCTGAGAGGCAGTATTTCTTTTCATGCTCCAGGCTGACATTTCTTCTCACTAAATAGTTAATTAGCATGGTGCAAATACAGCATTCTTCCTTTTGAAATAAGTAAAAGCAGTCCACAACTTACAAAGAGTTCTGTAACCCAAAGTCATTTGCAAGTCAATGGTTAATAACCCAAAACTCAAATTTCCACAGAAACCGGAGTCATATATATTTCAGGCCAGAAAATATACAGCTATTTGATCTCTAATGTCAATGATCTATGTCATTTTGATAGCATTACTTTAGGTTATGTGATTTGGGAGGCATGCATTTTGGGGGATGCAAAAGGGAGAGGGAGTATGGAAAGAAAATATTTCTCTTTGAATCCTGAGTCTGCTCAGTGCAGAACAGTAAGCAAAGGAGATCTGAATGGTCACCTCCCCATCTCACTCTACCTCCTGGTGTCCAGCCTTTTCTACCCCCACCTTTACTCAGGTCTTTGTAAGCCTTCTTTCTCTTCCACCTGTTGAAAACCATATTCTTCAAGCATACTCTGAGCATTTGCACATCCTGGGAGATTTGTGTATTTTAAAAAGAGGAAGCTGAATTAAACCAAATGGATCACATATGGGTAGGATTTCAAAGAGTATGAGAATGCAAAGTGAAATACTCAGATGGTAGCAAAAGTATCTGGGGGCAGAAAGGCTTCAGCCATCCTTGTGAGGAAAACTACACTGGTTAATGCTATGGATGGGCTCACTGAAACCCCCTCACCACTGGACTGGCTGGAAATTAAAGATTGCATTTGACAGACTTCTATGCAGCTAGGGTTATGCAGAAGAATTAGGTTTCACTAAGTTAGGGCTGTCAGAAAAAATACGGAGCGCCCAGTTAAATTTGAATTTCAGATAAACGATGAAACGATGGATTTTTTTTTAATTATAAGTACTTTGCGTGCATTGTTTTTGTTGGCTAAATCTGGCAACTCTATATCAAGTAGATGTGCTTGTGAGGGATTTGTGAGGGATTTGGAAAGTGGAAGTAAGGTCCAGGCCATCTCCCCGCTCCTTTTGGCTACTTCTGTTGGTGAGCATAGTCAGAGAAACATGGGCTTTCCCATGTTGTAGTTCCAGAGTCTATTCTCCAGTTTCCAGGTTGAAGGAAGGCTGTTGCTAACAGCAGCTACGGAAGTGGTTAGCCTCTAGACTTCAACTTCCTGAATCCTGGTTTACAGTTTCAGGGAACATTCTTGAATTCATTGCTACAGGGGTACCTCAGAGATGGTAAGTATTCCCTAGTGAGTCAGTTCTATCTGGCTTTAGGATTCTATCCTGGAAGCCAAGTCTAAAATCTGCTCCTTCAGCCTTGCCTAAGATTTAGTATGTAACTCTGTACTGACTCATTCTGTGATGATCGTACCTAGAATGGTTTCTCTTGTCTGTGCTGAACTCCGACTGATACCTTGACCTTCAGAGCTAGCTTCTCCATTGGTTTCTAGTACTGGGAGTAACTTCCTTTAGTCAATTAAAAGTCTACAAATAATTAAACTCTGGTCCTTCTCAACATGCCTCTCTGTCACAGCCATGAAATTTCCCATCAAAGAGGGTAGAAAGTGAGGAAGGTACAGGGTTGATGTCTTGTGTTATTTCTAAAGGAAATACCTCCTATAATTCTTGAGGTTGTGGCAACACATTAAAAATACCCAAATGTTATGTCTTCTTCCTTTATAAAAATCTCATTATTATTTTCTTTATCTCTTTTGTTCCCCATATCTAGATGTCAAATTTTCATTGACAACATAGTGGATGCCTAGGGAAAAGATCTGATTCAACAATTTCATTACATGATGTTCTATTAATTAAAACATGATATCATGCCATTAAAGCTCCCCCAAAATAAATAAATAAAAGCCCAGCAGCGGCATATCCCAAACCTGATTCATATACCAAGTCACTGAGAGGAGTGAAGGGTACTTCCAGGTCCGGCTTTCATGTGGGAGGTGAACTCTGTAGGATACAGCTGATCCTTCTGCTTTAGCACCTGGCACAGCACTGAGCACACAGTAGGTGCTCAATAAGTGGAGCTAAATTTTTCAGTTGTGTAGTTTCATTCACCTGCTCTGCATATGTCCCACACACAATTTTGTTTTCCTAAAGCACCAAGTTCTCACATCAGGGCATACAGACAGGGTTTTCTACTCTTGGATCCATGTAATTAGAGGGATTCTATAGTCTATTGTCCAAGCACAAACAATTTTGAGAGTGTACAGAGGTGCTATTAGTTATCACACGAGAACAACAGACATAGACTGGGACCGTCCTGAGCAAATCAGGATGGGTAAACCAATAGCCATCCATAAAGTCGGGGAAAAAGTCCTGAGTCCTTACGTTTTCTCAGTATCGGCCGAGGCAGCCTTTCTTCAGAATCATTCTCTTCAAGGAACAAAAGGTCTGAGACACATTGGTTCCTTCCTGCCTGTGGTTCACTGAAGGCGGTGAATTGATCACTGCACCTGTTCCTCACACTAAGGGAATGACAAGCAGAGAAAAGCCAGAGGTTCACACTACTGTGTGTGCACCCAGGGACCTTCTCACCAGGGGGAGTAAACACCTTCAGTTCTGTTTACTATGGGAGGAAAAATAAAAAGAGGACCAATAACAAAATGCCCTTCAAAGAAAACAGTTTGTGAGCCTGTGTGTGGCAGAGATAAGAACTAGGACACTGTCAAGAGAAAGATCCTAGAATAGCTTCTTGAAAGAAAGATGTTTTTTTCTTATAAAAAGGAATGTAAGTGAGCATTACTCCAACATCTACTGCGTATCATCTGCCATATTCCTCTCAGCAAATGAAGATCAAAGTTTCTGCGCCTGTCGGCAAGGCGGACTGGAAAGAATTCGCTTTCCTGAAATTAAGTTCTCATTTATGAAGAAGTAATTTGTCCCTTATGTATTTCATACCTGACATTTAATACCAAGTTTACATGTACAAAAATGACTTTGTGAGGGTTCCCATGCCAATCAAAGACTTCTTCCAAGACACTTCTATATATACCCAAGGAGAACAGAAACATTAAAAAAGAAAAAAAAAAAAAAAGAAATCCCCAAAACAAGAAAAGACATCAAGAACACAAACAATGAAATTCAAAATTTTGATTCATAAATCATGGATTAAGAATGAGTATCAATCTAAAATCCCTAATCACAGAACTTCAAAGATATCTGGCAAATTATATATATCAGCTGATCAGTTATGAAGGAAGTCAGATAAATTAATGATAATGTAATGAACTGATCAGTAATGAAGTGGGGTAACTGCAGAATTTCCAAAGAGGGCTAATAATGAGAGTCAAGGAGTTGGTAACCTTGGTAGGTCATTCCATGATGGACCAGTGGTTTCTCCTGAAGGCAGTCCAGTTTACCATCTGGCTGTTTTAACCCCTTCTTTGCCTCCAATTCTCCACGTCACAGTAGTTTTCCCTCACTTCCCCTGGGATGATGGCAGGATTCACATCTGCCATGGTCCAGTCGTTCATTCATTCTACAAATACCGACTAAGCCCTCATCAGGAGTCTGGTACTCTGCCAGGCCCCAGGGAGGAACATGATGGATATGGTCCCAGCCTGGTCGAAGGGTTTCTCTTTTAAAAGAATGATATCATGATTTAGATCAGGTAATCTGAAAACAAAGCACTGTGATAGTTGGGTCACTCTAACTCAGTGGAGATTCTAGGACATGATAAACAAGACTTTGGGGAGAATCTTTCTTAATTTAACACTTAGGAAATCAGCTAAAGGGTAAAACAGTTTGAACAGAAAACGAAACCATTTAAGAGGAGACGGAGTAATTATTGGGTTCTTTTGATTAGGCAGAAAACCTATCCTGGGACTTAGTATCTCAAGGTAGGCTCTTCTTGGCCTTTATTATCTGTTTAGATGAGCCACAAGGTCTTAAATAATGAGATAATTAAAAACTATTCTTCTCTATTATAAGTTCCTCATTTTTTGTAAAATAGCTTTGTGGCTTAGGATTAATAATAACAAACAACAAACCAAAAATCTAAATTTATTTTGCAGTGTCTTTTAGCAGCAGATTTCATGGCAGTTGGCATATATTTAATTTAAAAAGTAGGAAAGGGTTGGGACGCCTGGGTGGTTCAGTCAGTTCAGTGACCAATTCTTGATCTCAGCTCAGGTCTTGATCTTACGGTCCTGAGTTCAAGCCCTGCACTAGGGTCCACCCTAGGTGTGCAGCCTACTTTGAAAAAATAAGGGGGGAAGGTTTAAATTGGAGAGGTTAAAAAAAGGGAAAAGAGGTAGAAATAAGAAATGCAAAGAAGATTCTGAAACAGTTTTCATAAACTTTAAGTCCCTTTCAGAAAGGGCCTTAAAACTGCAAACAATGGCGTGCCTGGGTGGCTCAGTCAGTTAAGCGTCTGATTCTTGATTTTGGCTCAGGTCATGATCTCATAATTGTGAGATGAAGCCCTGGTCAGGCTCTGTGCTGGGCGTGGAGGCTGCTTGAGATTCTCTTTCTCCCTCTCCTCCTCCCCGCCCTTGTGCACGTGTGCGCGTGCGCGCTCTCTCCCTCTCTCTCTCTCTCTCTATATATATATCTCAAACAAACAAATAATGAAAAACCGCAAACAAAAAGAATTTCATTGCTCACTGATTCTGTAGTCAACACTTACTCTAATATCACAGAGCAGCTATTGTAAATTGCTACTCTGCTTCAATCTCAGACTCTAACACCATCCCCATTACTCTGCATTTTGGTGCAGCTTCCACTTCAGTGAGAGAAATACATTCAATAGGACCCTAACTTAACCTTTTGGTACATTTACAACACTACTAGCAGCTATTTCTATCCTTCCCACCTCCCCTGTCCTTGCAGTAGAAGATGTGCCTTCATTCCTTCCAAGGCTATTGATCCTCCCTCTTTTCTTCCCACCCTTGAAGTCACCCTCTCTACTGTCTCCTTTCCACTAGCATTTAAACGTGTTCAAGTCCCTCTCCTTTTTTTAAAGATCTATTTATCTGAGAGAGAGAGAGAGAGAGCGTGCACAAATGAGCATGGGAAGGGGCAGAGGGAGAGACTCTTCAAGCAGACTCCCGACTGCAGAGCCTAACTCAGAGCTCTATCTCATGACTCTGAGATCATGGCATGAGCCTGAAACCAAGAGTTGGCCGCCTAACTGACTGAGACACGTAGGCACCCACAAGTCTCTCTCTTCTTATGATCATGCTTTTCTTCTTGCCGCTACACCCATTTTCTGTTGCTATGGTCTTTCTCTTTCCCCATCACAGCCATGAATCTTGAAAGGATTGTTTTAAACTTGCTCCTTGATTTTCTCAATTCCCAGTCATGTCTCAACCCACTGCAATCTGGGTTCTCCATTTACCACGGAGTAATTACTAGGTTCTCCAAAATAAACATTGAAATTACTCATATCAAGGTTATCAGTACCCTCTTTGGTTGCTAAATTAATGGAATATTTTTTGGTCTTATCTTTTCTGTCTCTTTCATAGCCCTTGACAACTCTGAAAGCCATGTTTTTTGAAAGCCTCTTTTCCTTTGGATTTTGTGACAGCTTAAGCAGCTGGTTTGTCTCCTACCTACTGAATCGCCAATTTCCGCCTTTAAGTTTATTTTTCTCTTCTTTTCCCTGGAATGTTGGTATTTTTCTGGGTTCACTCCTGGGCCTTCTCTTTTCCATCTACAAACTTTCCCCTAAACCACTTCAAACCCTTGAGAGGTTTTAATTACTTACCTATTGACAAAAAATATCTCAAGCCCAGAACTTTATCAGTACAGTGCATCTACTTGGACATATCCCTCTGTATGCTCCATGGGTAACTCAAACTGTACATGTGCAGGACAGAACTTAGTACCACCTCTCCTGCTTCACTGCCCTCTATTTTCTTCAAACATGCTCCCTCTCTCGTGTAAAGGGTTTGAATAAATGGCACCACCACCTACTTGACTCTCCAAATTAGACATCTGACTTAACTCTTCCCTTCAAGTCCCCTACTATAACCTTACAATCAAAATAGTCTTGATTCTAACTTCCTTTTTTTTTTAAGATTTTATTTATTTATTTGACAGAGAGAGAGATCACAGGTAGGCAGAGAGACAGGGAGGGGGGGAAGCAGGCTCCCTGCTGAGCAGAGAGCCCGATGTGGGGCTCGATCCCAGGACCCAGAGATCATGACCTGAGCCAAAGGCAGAGGCTTTAACCCACTGAGCCACTCAGGCGCCCCTTGATTCTAACTTCTAAATAGCTACAAAAACTGTACTTCCTACTGCTCTGCATCTCCATCCCCAATTTCATCCACATCGTCATCACTCACTTGGACCCTTCCAGTTTTGTTCTGAAACTGCCTCCTCATCTTCACTGGACTGACTCTTCTTTGATTCCTCGAGTTGCTATGGCACGTCTCACCTCCAGGCCTTTATACTATCACCTCTGCCGGGAATGCTCCTCTTCGAAACCCTCAACTTGACTTGGATAACTCCTGCTCCTTCTCTGGTCTCAGCCAAGGTGAGATTTTCTTGGAGAAGCTGTCCCCACCCCACCACCCTTGAGTGGGGTTATCTTGCTAATGCTCTCACAGCCCTGCTTTTCCCACAGAGCAATGCTTATTTAATTTCCATCCTCCCCCGTCAGACTACAGATCAAAGAAGAGAGATTTCAAACCGGTTTTGTTTATTTATCGATGTGTTTCTAGTGCCTGACACAGTGTCTAGAACATCAACAAATATTGATGAATTAAATGTATAAGGAAATGTATGCTCTCATCAGATAATACTTCCTTCTAGTCATTGGCAGTTTACATTTTTGGTATTATTGTTTTATATGCAACAGCTAATGTCCTGTGAATTCTCAGCACACGTGTTTGTTTAAATCAAGAGAAATAATTGTATAAAATACTGTTATAATGAAAAGTATGGAATATCAAGATTTTCCCCTGTAGCGCTATTTTTCACTGTCCTAAATCTTCCAGAAATAATATATAAAGTTAAACAAATTCAAAGCCAGAGCTAAGTTCATTAGAAATGAACTTGTGGAAGCAGAGGGCCATGAACAGCTATGCAGGTTATACGCAGAACCCACTGAAGAAGTACAATCCACATAGTGACTTACATGCTTTACAACCTGAACAACTCTTCATGGTGGCCCTGAGTAGAAGTAAAAGAGAAGGGTTATTAGGTCTCTTTATTTTTTTTTAGACTGTCTCTTGATGGTGAGGAATGATTATTATTGAACTCTTAAATTTCAATCTATTTAATAGAGCTATTAGAATTTTAAAGCTAGAGAGCATCTTAAAGGTCATGTAGCCTAGGGATGACAAAGAGGTTTTGTCTGTGTGTGAACTACATTAATGGGGGTAGCTGCATGGAGCACTGTCTTAAAAAGTATTCTAATACAGCACTGAGTGATTAGTGATGTCTCCCATGGGCAAATGAGGGAGAAGCGAAGACATCCACTGCTTTGTCTTCCTCAATCTGGCTAATCCTTTCATTTTGAGAGATGAGAAAATTAAGGTCCAGAAAAGTAAGGCAACTTGCTGAAACTTAGTGCTAGAATAGAAGCCAGGGTTTTGTGGGGTTTTTTGTTTTTTGTTTTTTTTTTTTTTGGTTGTTCTTTTGTTTTGTTTACTTTTAGCTCCTGTCTCTTTCTTCACACCTGGTCTTTAGATTCCTTACTGAGATAAATTATAAATCCCAGTCCTATGATTTACTACCTTTCAAATTTTAACTTATTTTCAAGGTTAACTTCCTGACTTGGGTCGTAAGCATAAATAAATCTAAGTTTGCCATCTGAGAACACAGCATGATCACAGGAAATAGTTTTCAATATCATAAAACTATCACATAAGATGTAGTGACAAGTGCACTCCCTAAAAGGCCAATGTTATAAGTTGTAGGGGCCATTGTTAATCAGGTTAAGCATTGCAGGAGAAGGGGGAATATTGAGTAGGACAGCAGAGATAATATCTATAATATCATTACAAGCCATATTTGGCTTGAATCTACACAAATGGTGGCAGAATACTTACAAAGACTTTTGTCCCAGTGTGAACAGGTAAACAATGAAACTGGTTCAACATCTGTAAATGTTCTAGTCATGGTACTAGGCACTGGGGCTATAGTGGTAAACAGGACAGATGTGGTCCCCATCTTTGTGGTTATCACATTTGAGTGGAGAAGTCAGGTACTGAAAAATAATATAAGCATTTCCGAGGAGCAAGGGCAAGGAACTTATTGGTATTGGTGGGGGGTAAACTGCTAACCCCCAATTTCTGGCAATTGCTACTCAGAGGAAGACTACAGAGATTGGTCTGTAATAATGTTCTATAGTCACTCGGTACCCAAATTTAATATCCAAAATAAGCACTAGATTGCTGTGGAAAACTTACAAATTTAATATTCACAAATTGCCATTTTTAATTAAGTGAATATAAATAGAGAAGACAAATTCAAACTGAGTAACAGCCACTTACATTCCAATACTCACTAGTTTAAAAAATATAGACCCTTAAGTCAATCTGTCCTCTGATGTCTAAAAGATGCTTATCACTGCACACTAAGATGATTTCTATTTGTTTTGCAAATCAGTTTAAACATACCTGGTAATCAGGGTTCATTATTTTTATTCACTTGGAAAGTCAGAAGTACCTTTTCCCACGGAGATTTTGAAAGAAAAGTAAAACACCATTCATTTGGAGATTTTATGGGTGTCTTAATGTGTGCTTTTATAAACAGGAAATGATTTGAGACTTATCAAAAGGTATGCCTCTAAGTCTCTTACCTAATCTCTAAACCCAGCTGACTTTCCCCATTTCTGGAACACTGAGAGTAGCAAAAGGAGATGCTCTTGATTAGCCAAGAGACGCTGCGGCCTGTGCACCAGCCGATACTTGATTCAGTGTTGGGGAACTGCGAAAGAACCCAAATGCAGCACTTCCAGATGAAAATTGCTCTGAGGGTTTTCCATTCTGAGAAGTAGAAAAAAAAACTAGGTAGTTCTTCTAAGTCCATAAAACTTAGAAGCCCTTCTTGGGCAATATTACACTACCTGTAAAATATAATTTCTACAGTGTTTCCATGTGCAGGAGCAAGAGAAGGGGGTTGTTGGTACAAATTCGAACCCTACAAAAATGTTGAGTCTGGACAATTGAAAAATCATTGCAATTTATAAAATCGCTTCTGTCCAGAAAGAAAGGGGCATCATTTAGTAATATAAAACCTGGCTCTCTGGAGAGTGGGCTGTAGAGTGCATGAGGAACCTATCAAGTATAATATAACAATTTTCTACAATGTCATTGATTAGTGAAGTAATAGGAAGCATTGATTTAGAACTAAGTTCGGCTACCGTCAAAGATGGCAACCTGAAAGAAGAGATGCAAGCTTGAGTTGATTCTTGAAGTTTGAGGAATTGGATGAAGACAGAGGAAGGGCATTCAGAGAAGAAAGGAATGGCATGTACAGTAACTTTGGGAGAAGCGTGACAATACAGTGAGTAAAAATCCAGAATCCCCACGCTTTGGGCCCTACTCCAAGCTGTGCCACCTACAAACTGTAGCACCTCAGGCATGCTCCTTCACTGTGTTTCTTCCTCTATGAAATGGGAATAATACTGTTGTCTACTTTATAAGATTGTTGTGCAAAATGAACAAGCTAATAATATACTGGTCAGAGCTGTGTCTGATGCCACATCAGTGTTTGCAACATATTCTCATTATGGATTAGAAAAAGAAATAATTCCATTATGGTTGGAGTAAGGCTTTGTGTGAGGGTGCAGTGGGAGCTTGTGCTCCAGAGGGGATTGGCATCATGCATTTACCTAAGCAGGTTGACCTTTTAGCCTTAAAGCTATGGAGGATTAGTCACATCTAAAAAAGTATCCCAGGCATAAGTGTAGCAGAGAGTTGAGGGGTCTAAGGGTCTGGGTAAGAGACAAGAGGCCAATGCAGCCAACTATTTCAGAGGTGATTCAGGGTCCATGTGAATAGAGGGCAGGGCACGAATAATGGGGCTGTGACTGCTAACTGTTCTTGAAACTTCTCTATGCTTCTTTTTAGGTACCCAACTAGACTTCATTTCCAGTCACTCTGCTATTACCTGGGGCCACAGGACTGACCTCTAGCCAGAGGGCGGTGAGTGCAAGGGACATAGGCCTCCTCTTGTGACAGCTTTCCTGTTTTTTCCCTTTTGGCTCCAGAATGTCTTCAGAAGGCCAACTTGGAAACTGGGCATTGAAGATGGAAGAGTGTTGTTGGTCCCCGTGGTTTGCTACTCCTCCTCTCCCTTACACCTAACTCTGACTAACATGAAATCACCTTGGACTGTTTATGTAAGAAAGAAACACACTGCTATCTTTTTAAAGCCATTTATAGTCACACATTTGGAGAACTGTTTGATAGAGCAGTTAGCCTATTCTAGCTAATATAGATATGAAAAGTATTTAAAGAGCTAAAAGCATTTTTATGAAGTAAAAAGACTTGATGCCTGATGAGATATGGGAGTGATAAAGTTGTCACCAAATTCTTTGAGTAACACAGTCTCAAATGTTATCTTGAGTGCAAATATAAACAGTGAACCAACAAGAATTTTCTTTGTCACTTTGTCGAAGTATATTTTAGACCAGTAACGAAGAGCTATAAGCTATAAGTCAGGGACGGGACTAGGAATTTGATTAGGCTAAAGAAATTAGGCATAGACCTAAACTTAGCAGAAAAGAGGCCAAGTATGAAAAGAAACTGAGAAGTCTGGGTGACACTCAAAAGTCTACAGAAGAAGAATAAAATAGAGAAGTTCGCTGGGTGAGACAGTAAGAGTCAAGTGGATTCTAAGATTCCAGGCAAGCAAGTTTGGGGTTCCCAGAGGACAGAGGGTTAGCAGGAGTCGTTCTGACATATCCCAAACTATGAAAATTGAAATCTGATTCCAAGGCAACAGCATCGTATGAACAGGTAAGGGCTTCCAGAAGGAAGGTCAGAGCCTGCCGTCTCTTAGAAATCTAGATGTGGCTTACTCTTAGAAGGGATAAGGGCTAAGTCTTTCCAAGCCTCTAAGGACTCTTGCTCAGTATCATGAAAAAGGCGGTAATGCTTCAAGGGATTTTGCCAAATATGGTAGTTCCATGGATTCAAATCCAAGACCAAAGTCAGAGGCCATGGTCAGACTCTGCTTTCCCCAACTGCACTCAGCCTCAGGCCCAGAGCCCTCAGCCCACAGGCCGTTCCCTCTGATGCCCACACTGATCCTAACCAATCAGGCAACTGAACACCCAGGGCCAGCATTGAAGAGGTGTAGATGAATGTTGCTGCTGCCATTCTGGTGACTGATGCAAGCTCTAGACTTCATTGTGATTACTGTAATTTCTTCTGCCTCTTGTGACATCCTTCTGACACTTGTTTTAGGTTAAGAACCTTAGGTCTTTCTGCAAGATTTCTCAAATCATTTTCTTTATGCTGTTTCTTCACAGGAATGATATATTTTCCTCATCACAATTTTTGAAAATACGTTGTGAAAAAAAACCACTGCATGCTATCTGCAGTAATTATTCTTCTCCTTGCCTTAAAAAAATTATTCTAGGGGAAAATGACACATAGCATAAAAGTTGTGAAAATGGGCATTCCCAATTTCCAACACGGCTTTGTTAGCTCTTGGCTGTTCTGGTTGATTGATTGATTGATTGATTGAGAGAGCGCGTGTGCACACATATGCAAACAGAGGGAGGGGCAAAAGGAGAGGGAGAGAGAGACTCCTCAAGCCATCTCTGTGCTGAGCACGGAGCCCTACAAGGGGCTTAATTCCAAGACCCTGAGATCATGACCTGACGTGACACCAAGAGTCCGACGCTCAACTGACTGAGCCACCTAGGCACCCCTGAGCCACTGAACTTCTTAAACCCACTCCAGAGGGTGTCAGGACCTGGACACCCACTAGCAGACACAGTCTGAGATTTACCTGAGCACTCACTACGTGTTAGATATTGTCCTAAATGAATCCAGTGTATTCATTCCCTTAATTTCCACCACCAGCCCAGTCAGGTTGGCATTATCTCCATTGTACACATAAGGAAACTGAAGTAGGGAGAGGTCGTCCAGCTAGAAAGTAACAGTTAAGCTACAGCAAGTTATTATTCTTCACCTGTTTTGGATTCTTCACAGCTGCTGCTTCTAAAGTAATGACTATGTCTAATCTTGGTTCAGTAAAAATCAGCCAGACAGATATTAGAAGCCCTAGGCCCACCAACAGACAAACTCCTGTATTAGATTCTCTTCCTGAGTCTCATAAGGACACCTACAGCGGCAGCAGCAGTACTGTGGGCAAACACTGAGCACTTACTTGTGGTGCGCCACACAGCAGCGCTTTCCTCGAGATCCAGCAGCTTCGGGCCGGTAGCCAAGGGGCTTACGCCATGTTTGTAGCCACGGGGCATGCGCCGCCTTTCCTCCAGCTGCAGCCTCTTTCGTTAGCAACTACCTCAGGCCCTTAATCCTTTCGGGTGGACTGCTCTAGGGGTGGCTTACACTGCGGGGCCCTGCGTTAGTTCAACTTGGCTCTTGGCTTTGAACCCTGGGTGTCTGACTATGCTTTGCCAGTTTGCTCTAAGGAACTCAAGCCTGGCTGTCATCTAGGTATTGCTTCTCTCTGGATAAAACCTACCTTGCCCTCCCTTCCCAAACCGAGGTGCTGGGTGACCTATCCTTTAGTTACCCGTCTCTAGGTTATTAGACCTAAGTTGACAACTTGCCTTTAGTCATTGTCTTTAGAGTAGCTGGTCCCTTTCCTTGGGGACTTGCCACAGCAACAGCCAAGAAATCCCTCTCACCTCCTCTCTATACCAGTAAAGCTGCTGATGTCCTTGTGCCTCTTGTCAAAGCTACTGTGGGTCACATCTCACCTACGAACAGAAAAGTTCCCTATCTATGCCATAGACTGGGAAATGCCTGCAGGCAGGGACACAGTCTTATTTTCCTACCTCTAATACTCCCCCTGTGCCTAGCACATAGAATTCCTAATACGAGTTTGCTGAACGAATGGATGAGTGGATACCGAAAGATACCAATCTTCATTTTCCCATCCCACTATTAAAAATCAAGGAGTCAACTCAAGTTTCTAGTTGGAATAAAACATACCAGTACTGCCTGACAATATGACAAACATTTATACTGCAGTTCCTATTTTTTACAGTAAAATTTTTCATCTCATAACTGGAATTAATTTATTCCAAGATAGTAGAAAGGTACTGGTGCAGTATGAGATAAAGGGGATATAAGGAACATAATAAAAAGAACATTACAATCTGGTTAACATAACCTAACCCCGGGAAGATTAATAGCTTTCAATTCATACAAAGACTGAAATCTATAATGTGATATATACATGGTCTTATTAAAAATGAAGGCTGATTATAATGAAATACTACCACCATGCAAAAATTAGCATGGTGTATAAAATAGACAAACTGACAGTGTGACGAGAGTTGGAGCAACCTCCTCTAAGTGGAATTCCATGGCATAGGTTTTTTGTTCCAAAATGGTCAAATCACATAATAGTTGGAGATATAATTAAGAATTATGTTCTAAAAAATTCTCCAACAGAAGGTAATTAATACCTGTTTAGGGGAAGGTTAGATTTTTAATGAATCAGACGTGACTCTGCTGAGAAATGCTTGATGTTGCCATCTACTCTCTTAGGTCTGTTTAGCTAAAAACACATCAGACAATGGGCCTCCTGCTGTACGGACTCAAGTGCTACACTCCTGGGCAGAGAGAAGGCATTTGCTGCCTGCCCTTGTAGCACACTTGGGATGCCTGGAAAGACCGGAGAATTTCTGGAACTCTACTAAATCCAGAGTCTTCGGTTCTGTACCTTTTAAAAAAGCAGTGAGTCCTTTTCAGACTCGGGATTTTTCATTTCCTTCAAATTTGAGTTATACAATTTTTTTTTAATGATACCACACTCAGAAGTAGAATATATGAAAGAGATAAGAGATAAAAGTGTTTTAGTAGGGGTGGTCAGGAGCCGTGAAAAGAAAAGAGCTCATTGGACCCCGTCCTCCCATCTGCCTGTTTGGCCTCCGAGGCACCCCGTGGTACTTATAGACTGCCTTCAAGCACGGTTTGAAAACCACCTGATCTGGAGCCGCCCTCTGACTTTTCAGTTGTGGTAACTGAGATTTCAGAAGTTAAGGAACTTTGGCAAAATCACACAGACAAAAGAATCTGCAGAGAGAGAGAAGAAACCAGAGGTGTTTTCTCAGCACCTGAGTCTCGTGTCTTTGACCTCACTCTCTCACTGCCCTGTCTCTGGGAACCGGGCAACACGTGATCCACGGTTGGGCAGCACGAGCACCACCTGGGAACTCACGAGAAGCGCATTTTCAGACCTTGCCCACACCTGCTAAATCTGAATCTCGGGTGGGAGCCGGCATCTGCATTTTTCATCCACGCTCCAGGGGATTCTCAAGGCCCCTGACCCTAGGACACCTCTCCTGCCTGGCCTCTCCTCCTGGCCCTCACTCTCTGACTCCTACGCTCAAAAGAAGTGGGAATTGGGGTGCCTGGGTGGCTCAGTTGTTAAACAACTGCCTTCGGCTCAGGTCACGATCCTGGAGTCCCTGGATCGAGTTCCTGGTCCGAGTCCCGCATCGGGCTCCCTCCTCAGTGGGGAGTCTGCTTCTCCATCTGACCTCTTCCTCTCTCTCATTCTCTCTCTCAAATAAATAAATAGGTGAAATCTTAAAAAAAAAAAAAAAAAGAAGTGGGAATTGAAGTTCTTAGGAGGAAAAATGTTGTTATGAAGGAAAAGAAAAGCCAGGGGAGGAAAAGAGAAGAAAAGTACTCTAGAGCTGTTAACCCCTCACCTCAGGTTCCATTTAAGTCATTTTGCAATTTAAGTATCTTTTTTTAGTGGTGGTGTCATGAGAAAGGCTAACAGGATCGGCTAGTCTTTTTGGTTACTTCAGCTTTTTATAAATAAAATAAGAAATCGCTTTTTGAACTAAATGTCTTCATGTTTCTTACATAACATTTCTTATGTAACATTCTCATGTAAATCCACTATTTCTATAGGAGGGCTGCGGCCCCCAGCTAGAGGGCACACACAACACAACATGCATACAAAAGAGCATCTAAGTAGCAAACTTTTCAAAAAAGTGGGTCGTCTACTTTACCAAAAATATGTCAATTCCATTTTGATAAATAAATTCATTTATGAACTTGCTACAGAAAGGACGCTATTTCAAAGTAATCTCTGGTAACTCTTTTAATCTTTACTTTTTAAATTATTTTTTCATTCTAGTATTATTAACCTATGGTGTTATATTAGTTTCTAGTGTGCAGAAACTAATATAACTATAGTGATTAGAAAATATAGTGATTCAGTCTGGTAACTTTCTTTGTATCAGCAAGGCCCATGAAAATGAGAAGGGTGGAGATTACTGAAATTGTGTGAAATAAGGAAACTTTGCCAAAAGAACATTTTCATGAATGCAAAGAGGGAGAGCAACTAAACATAACCTCTTGGACTCCTTTTTATCTGTTTGTCATTTCAAAAAATCTGTATTTCACTCATCTGTGTTTTTAAGTTAAAGGAAATTATTTTATTTCCTTTTTTTTTTTTTTAAAGGAAATGCTTTTCTGACTCTTCTAAAAAATCTTTGGAGTAATTTAATGACCTGAAGGGTCACAAAATCAGGATTGAGAGCAACTACCCTGAAGGAATGGATTATTTGAGAGTGTGAAGAAAGAGAAGATCTATGCAAAATTATTTTTGCTTTGAATAGAAACCTAAAGGCAATGTGTTAAGAATATAGAGCTATTCCCAACATGTAAAAATTCTGTAGGATTTTTCAAATGAACCCTTAAGTCAGTATTTTAACTCAGCTACTATGTATGTCTTAGGTTTCCCAAATGGAATTCACTATTCCCAGAACAATCTTTTCTGAAACTTCAAAAAAAAATTAGAATTCTAAGTTCTTATGCCTGATACACTCTAGGTTCTCTTTTATAAAATGCATCACTTAGTTTTTACATTTCTCTGTCCATGTTGACACAAAAGATATATTTCTCCCAATTTCATCGAAAATGCTTGGTTGAAAAAATCCAAATGAAAATCTTCAACCCAAAATGTGTTTATAAGTTCATACTTATGAAATTATGACCCAATAGAGCATAAGTTCCTCTAGATATTTTAAAAAATCATTTATGAGTTTTGGACTTCATAATTCTTTGACAACATTACCTTTGAATAAGAGACTGTGTGGAATTATACAGTATTTTCAATTACGGGCTACAATATTTGACCTAACACATCCACTCCATAGGTTACACTGGAGATTATTTTTAAATCTCTCAACTGCTCAGCACACAAACAAAAGTCAAGCAGCTCACTTAGAGCTCATCAGTCTTTGGCTTTGAATCATCTAAGGTGTAACTCAAGGAAGGTGAGAAAGAACATCTGCCACTCTCCAGGGTGGCATGTGAACCTCAGGAATCCCCTGGAAATAGAGCCAATTGATTCTTCAGACCTCCCACCCTTCTCTGCCATCAACTCTCCACCACCATGGAATCTGCAATGGAAATGTGCCCCACTTCTCTCTGCAGTCCTTTTATAGACACCCGCCTTCTTCATATTCTCCTTGGAACTGAATTAGTTACTGTTTCGAAGAATGGGGGCCCTGTGCTAGGGAAGGGTGGGGTAAAATGGCAAGCAAGTCCGTTTGTTTGGAATAAAATGGTCAGAAACAGAACAATAAACACAGAAGTCTGGAGAACAGGCCTTTGCTTTATCAGCACAAAGAGTTTTCTTCATGACTTCCTTGGACATTGGTCGCATTTAAAGATGGAGTTGCTAATAATTTCCTTTCCTCTTGTTTAATTATGCAATCGGATAATAAAGCATTAGGGTAATAGATTTGCCTAAGTTTAACTGCTTTATTTTTAATTTCATTCAGTTTTTATTTTAATTATTTCCAACACAGATTGGAAATCTTGGTCAGTAAGTAATCCTAATAACGCATGGTTTCATATCACACAGGCTATATACATACACATGTAAGGAAATATCTCCAATATGTAACTACGTCCACTAAAGCCCCAAGGTAACAATATCCATGCCTATCATGGTGTCTCAGTCCGGGTTCCCACTAAAATAAAAAAGGATTTGGGTATAAGCAGTTTATTTAGGAGATGATCCTAGGAAGCACTGTGGAGAATAGGAAGCTGAGACAGGACAGGGAAGAGACAATCAAGGATGCTTTATTGAGTAGATTATGGATGTGGGACGCTGGGGCTCAGTGCTCCTGGGGACCCTCTGACAATTCGTGCAGCATGCCTCGAAATAGTCTCAGTTAGGGGAGAGAAAGCTGAAAGTTGTACTGACCTACTATCATTCCTTATTGCTTTTTCATTAAGGTGCCCTGGCACTACAGGCCTGGCCCACGTGTCCATCCAGCACCCCGAAGCTAAGCGGATAAGGACACTGTTTCTACAGCATCCGTTCTACATGGCATTAGGTGCAGCCCCCCATTGGCACACAATGAATGGCACATGGGCTCTCGGACTCCAAATGGTAGAAAAGGAAATGGAGGCATGTACAATATTCACAGGATTTGATAGGCTTTGCCAAACTTCCTGTATTTCTTTGCCTATAAACTAAATTCATCCCTGAAATTTTAAAGTGAAATCTTACCTAAGGCTAGAAAACCGTGACATAGAAACTCCTGAGTTTTAGAAAATTGCTCTAGGTTCAATTCTAACTCCATACCTATCAAACCATTTCAGTTTCCAGGGCTAGGTCGGAGTTCTTAAAACCAAAGCAGCAAGTGTCATACGTCAGGGCATTTTCATAATTGGATGTTCTGTATTTAAGGTAAAAATTGTAAATGAGTAAATACAATGTGTTAACTCAAAAAAAGAAGAGAAATTTCCTTAAAGAAAAGTATCGATAAAGTATATATAAAGTTCTGTCACTTAACAGTAAGGACAAAAAATATAACTGACACATAATTTAAGGTCTGAAGTTCTTTTGTGACTCACATCATAAAGGCCCTCTTGACATGATATTTGTGTCATTCCAAGAAGACTGTAAATAGTATCTGAAAGTACACCGAGGACCTCAGATACATCCCCAGGAATAATTGCCCAAACACTGTTGCGCATACAGAAAATTCTGTATCCTGTTGACAGAAGGGCTGGTTATTTCTCAGATGCTGGGTGGAAGGAGGGATGGCAGCCGGGGTGGCCTTGGAGGAGGAGACAGTCACTGGCTTCTTCCTTGATTAAGATGCTCAGAATCCTACCTCACTGCTGCCCTGCCAGCACATTGCCCGTTTAACCGGGCTGTTCCGTCCAGTCCAGCCGCTACCCTCAGCCTGGTGCTCAGAATGTTTTGGTTGTGAAAAATCCGAAGAAAAAAAATGAGCTTCTCTGGAACAAATTAAGATTCCAGGCTTTGGAGCTAAACAGACAAGCGTTTGGGTCTCATCTCAGCTACGTGACCTTTGGTAAATTTCTGATTTGTTTCCCTATCTGCAAAATGGAGATTACAACTGTGCCTTCCCCAAAGGTTTGCGGTGCTGAATGTACAGTGTTTGGTACTTAGGACTCAAGAGATACTACCTACTGCTATGATGATGATGATGATTAGGGAAGGGAGGAAGCATGCTACTGCACAGGAGGGTTCCTGGAAAACTGGAATAAGGCTTAGGGCAATCTAGCAAGCACAGAACGCTTCCCCTTGGTCAGAAGCAGTGGTTTTCAAATTACGGTCCCAGGTCTAGTAATACCACTGGAGAACTTGTTAGGGTGGCGGACGGTCAGGCTATATTCTAGACCAAACAGATCAAACGCTGGGGTGGGGTCCAGCAGTCTGTGCTTTAACAAGCCCTCTGGGGGATTCCGATCCCTGTTCACCTTGTGAGAAGCAGCGCTATAGTGGCATAGCAGGAAGGGGACATGCTGAGCTAAGTTCAGCTCTGAAGGAACATTACCATCCCCTCCCTCATCATTGATCCTCTTCTGGACGTTCGCATCATTTGAGATGTTCATTTACATTTTTCATTCATACACCATATAGTCCATGGTGTCCACCTAGTCCATATTCTTTAAAAGTAGAAATAGATAACCAGTTGTAAGAGATTGTGTGTCCCCTGTCCAAGGCCAGAAAGATTAAGTAGAAAGACTCTTCTCAGGCCATTTTGGGTTTTATCTTTTTTTTTTTTTTAGATTATTTATTTATTTAAAAGAGAGATAGAGAGATCACAAGTAGGCAGAGAGGCAGGCAGAGAGAGAGGGGGAAGCAGGTTTCCCGCTGAGCAGAGAGCCCGATGGAGGCTCGATCCCAGGACCCTGAGATCATGACCCAAGCCAAAGGCAGAGGCTTTAAACCACTGAGCCACTCAGGTGCTCCTGGGTTTTATCCTTTTAAAAAAAATCTATTATTACATAAGAAATATACAAGTACTTTAGTGCATTAACAATCATAATATAATCAAGCCCAACAGAGTATCATATAATTGACATCCCAGAGCAACTGCCTTTAAGTTTTAAAAAGGGAGCGAGAGCTAGTCTTCAAATCTAATTGGAAAGCACATGATGGCACGATAAACTGTACGCATTAATATGAAGTCAGATTCCAAATGTTAAGGCTTGTAGAATAAGATTCTCTCAGCCATATGTTTAATAGCTGTAAAGAAAAGACAATGTTTTCTACTGCTGAGAAATTTGATTACAGAGGAATCTTATTTTAAGTATTGTCCTTCGTTTAAAATCTTAAATGATATCGTTACATATGTCTTTTGGATTTTAAATGCACACATATTTACATAAAATGTAGTCATTTCTCCCACTTCTTCATTGTTGAAATTGCCTTCGCCAACAGTTATGCGGTGTCAAGATGGGATCAGAATGTGTGGGAGGAGAATTTTTTGCAGTCAAGCTTTGCTAACATATGCAACTATTCACAAATTACCAATGAGATGATATACGTGTCTAAGAGTGTAGAAGAGCTGGCTGTTCACTCTGCCCTTAATTCTTATCTATGCTAGCAGGAGAGAATATGAGAGTCAGAGTCCTTAGCTGGGGCTCAACTTTGGACTGCTATCACTAGGAATAAAAAAAAAAAAAAACCAGAACCCTGATAGGTGGATTTCCCCCCAGAGTTTGATAGCAGTGGACCGGGAGGCAGCCTGGATAGTTTCTAAGTTTCCAGTTGATTCAAATGCTCACTGGAGCCACTGCCTTGGAGGTCTCCCCTAATCTAAGCACTTCGCATTAAATAGGACTGTCATCTGTACCAGCTGATAGCTGGTGGGGAGAATCTCTAGTTCTTGGTCTTTGGTACCAGCAGGATGTTGGGCCCCTTCTATTTTAGGATTTTTGAAAAAGAGCCAGGCCAGGCAGTGGCCCTGGGTTCCTTTCTCCTTATGTCCCTCTTGGGGCTGCTGTTACAAAACACCACAGACTGGGTGGCTTAGAAACATCAGAAACTTATTTTTCACAGTTCTATAGGTTGGGAAGTCCAAGATCAAGGCACCAGCTGGTCACGTTGCACGAGGGCCCTCCTCCATATTCATAGCTGATGCCTCTGGTCTGTGTTTACATGTGCTGGGAGGGGTCAGAGAGCTCTTCAGATCCTCTTTTATAACACTTTAATTCCATTCCTTAGGGATCCACCCTCATGTTTTCAGCACCTCCGAAAGACCCCAACCAACCAACACTCTTTGCATGGAGGGGCAGAAAAATAAAGATACTTCATTTGATTGCGGAGTTCAGTAAAGAATAATGAGGCTTGAGGGATCACACGGGGTGGGAGTATGAAGGGCCACGTACGCAGTGGCATCTTGATAAATGGTAAGTGACCAGCACAGGGGCTCTTGGGCACAGCCCTAATTGTAGTGTTTGCCAATTTCTGGGGTGTCAATACTCCTGACATAGCTGATTTCAAGTTCTCAGCTTGATGCCACTGAATGAAGACTTTAGTGGAAAGAGATGCACACAATTGGCTCTCAGGAGGCTCTGTGAGTGGGTTCCAGCACACCACTATAGTTTATAAGCCACTTTTATCCTGAGGGCAGTTGGGAGCTGTTGAGGGTTTTATTCAGGGAGTAAAAAAACAAAACAAAACAAAACCACAGACTTGCTACTGTTTTCTAAATAGTGGTGCATTTCTTTGGCACATCTGTATACTCATATCTCTGGCCAAAGACAGCTATTTGTGAACCATATGGCCCAGACAGAATCTCAGGTGGTCCAGATTAAGTAAAACCAATTAGCCCACATAGGGATTAAAACTGGATGGAGAGTTATCAGCATCACACCCTACCCAAGCAAAATGAGAAAAGTATTCTTCATGTCCTTACAAGGATTACTAGGGTTGGGTCGTGAGTATCAAGTCCAGCTCAAATATTACAGCCTCTGAATTTTTAATAACCAAGGACTTGTGATCAAAAGGAAACATGCAACAGAAATAAACAAAGACTACATACTGGGTTATAATGTGTATTTGCTTTTGTGAATATTCAGTAATTTTAGATGAATAAGTTTGAGTTTGTAAAACCCTGGCAATACCTTTTAAGATGTTTTTGGTATAATTAGGTAGTAAGAAAAAGTTGGTTAGACATCAGCATAATTCACAGAATGTGTTAAGTATAAAGTAAGTAGTTTACAAGTAGAACATGTCTGTGCTAAACATAGTGAGGGATGGAGAGACCAAAAGATACCTAATTTTCATGAGGCACCTGGGCACTAAATTTTCATAATATACTAAATATACCTGAGACCTGAGACTAAATATACCCGAGTATATTCATAATATACTGAATATACCTAAATATACAAGAGACACTAAATATATAAGAGGTACTAAATATTTAAGATAAAATAAATACACATGTGCACTTAATGTTTATAAGGTCTTTTTTTTCTTTAGGTAGGCTCTATGCCCATGGTGGAGCCCATTGTGGGGTTTCAACTTATGACCCCGAGATCAAGACATGAGCTGAGATCAAGAGTCAGACACTCGACCAACTGAGCCACCCAGGTGTCCCCAACGTCCACAGGATCTTAATTCAGCCACCTACCAGTGACACCCATTTTAGCTCTGCAAGTCTTCTGCCTAAGAATTACATGGTTATTCATCAGGCTCACAGGCAAGCTACACCTGTGGCTGTGCATACTTGTCTCTGTGTCTGATAAAGTGTGTGTCATAGGCTCAGGCACACCCATTGTTGGATCTTTTGCTAGAAACTCAACTCCAGTCCTTGTAAGCACACTATTGGTGGCAAAAACTGATGCAGTAGAGGGAGGACATATAAACATTGTGTACTCCAGAATTCAAGTAGTGTGGCCCTGCCAGCCTGCTTACACTCTGTCTGAAGTGTGGTTCTCTTACCTCGTAGTTTTCCCCCTGGCTTCCCACTGTGTGCTTCAACTGATTTTAATAATCTATGTGATTCAAATGTTTTAATTTGGTCTGGGAGCCTTTCTGTTTCGTGACCTCTGGGGCCGGTTGCCTGGTAGTGTACTTGGGGGCCACCCCTGCATCAAGGTCATTCCCCACACAATAGAGAAGATATGGGACCTTTTAAGAAAGTAATTTGAATTTCTTAGGGGGGGGATCTTGGAGTCAATGATTTTATTTCATCTCATTTGCTTAATCATTTACTGTAGTTTTAAGGAACAGATCTGATTTTCTATGAAGTGAAGAAACACAAAAGAACAACATTTTGAAATGGACTAACTTCTGAAGTGATTTGTGAGACCATATCTAGAAAAGAATTATAGCAGAAAAAGTCCACAAATATTTCATCAAAGAAATGTTGAACTGAAAAACAGCATCACATTCTGATGACACTTGCTTACTTTCATATATCCATTCAAAGGATATTTAAAAATTCAAGATATGAATCATCTGATGACATTTAAAACAATGCAAAAATAAATTTAGATCTGAAGTATCACTGAAGGACATAACTCAATTGTAGTGGAAAATCATTATTTAAATAAATATTAATCAGAAACAAGATTAGACCTTGGAGTTTGTTTCAACATATATTAGCACTGAATGCCAATGTAAAATTAAATATACAGTTTGGAGCAGTTTAACTTAACATTTGTTGTGATTTATTTCTTCTTTATTTTATTTTAATCCCAGTAGAGTCAACATACAGGGTTCTATTAGTTTCATTGCTGGGGTTTATTTACTGCCCATTTGTTCAATACAGTCCACTAGATACTGCATGGGGCTACGAAGATGAAACGTATATTCTCCTAGAGTTTACAGTCTAATTATAAAGATGGAGGATGTTCTCCAAAAGTAAACACAATTTCATAGAAATGAAAAGCTATAGAGGTTGGAAGAAGGGACAAACCTAGCTGGCTAGAGGAGCTGTGGGAGATAGTCCATCGAGGATGATTAGGGTACTGGCAGGTAAAGGACAAGGAGAGAGCTAAGAAGGCCCAGGGAATGACATGATGCAAAACTTAGGTATTTCCTTACAAGAAGGCAAGACACTAGCTCACGTGGACCATAAACTATTCTGTAAGAAGATAGCACAAAATCTACAGGTAATGACTCTGGTAGTAGCAGATTTTCCCACTGTCCTCTTACCCCCAACATCATAACTTAACTGACCATTAGGTTTCCCAGGGCAGCATCAGAGACCTCTCCAGCTCAGAGTATATGGCACAAACCTCTGTTTTAACATGGACATGTTGTACTGTGACTAATTTGCTCATCTGTCTTGCCAACTGCATTCTAGGTGGCCCAAGGTCATGGGTTTTGCCACTTACAACCTTAAATCCAGCAGATAGTGCACTGTTTAATACCTACGAAGTGCTCAGTTGATGCTTATTTTTTACTTAACATTTATTTATTTATTTTTAAATTAGATTTTATTTTTTCAGTGTTGCAAGATTCATTGTTTATGCACCACACCCAGCGCTCCAGCTGATGTTTATTGATTGAATGAATGAATCTATCATTCAAACAACAGTGTATCAAAATGATGACCCCAATCTGTTTATTAATAACAATGTTTGAGTTGTGGAAGGAGGGGAAGGAAAAAGAGTGGAGCGTAGGAGAAGACAGAAAAGAAGATTTTCCAAACCAGCAGAAAGAACAGCTCTGAGGTTCATACTGACATACACACATAATGAGTAAAGACATGATATTCACATACAAGTTCAGGTTAGAAAATGATCAGTTGGGTTAAGGGGCGTGGGGTTTCTACTTCTCCCTCACGCACATACCCGCTTGCTGTCCTTAGGTGACTTTTCATTTTCAAAGCTGCCTTGGACACTCCAGAGTAAAAACACTGCAAAATTGGGAGAAGATTGGCACACTGTTTGATTCACTCCCTTTGCTTATAATTTTGCTTATAAAAAGTGGCAGAAAATACTGGAAGATAACTGAGTGTCTTGTGAATCATCTAAGAAAGAATATCAAGGAGGAATGAAGAGCTCTGAAGAGTGGCAACTTATGAGTAATATGTATTATAGAGGGAGGGACTCTTCTCTTTAGTTGAATATCTAATTGAGTACGATTTTATCTTGCTGGAAGTTAAAGTTTGCTCTCCTTCACTCTATATGCGCATGGAGTCCATATATGTTATTGGCATTATTATTACTGTAATAGAAAGACCTCTCTTCCATAAGCCAGATCTTCTTTCATTTTGCTTCTTCTTGACTTCCTTTCTTTCTTCTTCCCTTACAATTACATCTCCAGATCTCTTTGAAAGGGGAAAATAAACTTGAATGCCTATGGGCTATCTATCTGTGGATGGAGACTCGTTCCAGTTCAATGACTTTCAATGCAAATCTCAGTGAAGTTGTCAGAAGACACTCAGCAGAAAATCGGCCAAAAGAGTTTGAACTCATCTTTTAAATAAGTTACAGGAGAGATAAAATTACCATATCATCTTCATGTAAGGAGAAAGAATGCAAACTAAGAAAAATTCAAGATAAAAACAAAAAGATGGCACTAACAAACATCTCACTACTGGAAGATGACTTTCACCTACAATGATCTCTCTCAAAAGCAAAGATACTTCTCAGCTATCATTTAGTGAGTGAGTGCACATGTTCCTATGATAATGTGAGTTTTAACTTGATCATTTGCTCAGGAATTCGGAATCTTAGCTTTCCCATTGTTGGGATGGTGGCTTTGTGTTTTCCTATATTCCTCTCTAGCGATTGCTCCATTTCTCAGATTCCTCTTATCTTTCTCTCTATCCCTGATCTCCACTTCCCTAAATCTCAACTCACCACAATCAGATGGCTTGGCTCAGTGTGTGCTGGAAATTCTTTGCTTATGTCATCATGAACTTCCTACTTGCTGAAACTGTAAGCGGGAGCGTTCACACCAAGCTCTGACAGTTTCCTCATAGTTTCTGTTACTGCTCACCACTCCCCTATCTTTGACTTTTTCCCTTGCTCAGCTTGCCATTCAATTTTTTTTTCTTCTTTGCCCTGCATCTTCTGGCCACTCCCTGTTAGTGCTTACCAGAGCCCCTTTACTTTCTCCTTCACAATGTTGTTTGCTCTTAGACATTCTTCCTGGGAAATCACACCCCTACTCTTGCACAAGTGGAAAGTTCTTAAGTGACTCGGGTGACTTTCCTTCTCTTTTCGAGGTACCGTTAGGCATTCCAGAGTAAAAATATTGTGAAATATTGTTTAGGGGCCATTTTATATATATGAGAACATTAAAGGTCACCAAGGTAAAGGTCATAACTAATCTCCATCTGAGAACTTGTGGGTCCCCCCTTTTTTCTCTCTTTGGCATTGAATACAATTCCACGTGTGCATATGTGTGATACCATGGTATTTCTCAAGCTTTAATGTGCATACAAATTCCTTGGGGATCTTGTTACAATGAAGATTCTGATTCAACAGTTCTAAATGGAACCTGAAATTCCACATTTCTAACAAGCTCCCCAGTGATGCTGAGCCTTGTGGTCCATGAACCACGCTCTGTGTAGCAAGATGATTTTAAGAAAATGAAGCAATTTCGAACAAATAGGACACATAGCTCTTTAATTGTTGCAGAATTGCCATCTTTGAACTTTAAAAATAAGTGACTATGAAGGAAAAGAACCATGTTCGAATTGTCAAATTGTCAATGCCACACGACCTTAGGTGGCCCAGAGATGAGCTCTTCATAATGCTGAATGGGCTTCACAGGAATCAGGGAGGTGAGATTCAGTGGGCCCACACACTCCTTTTCACTTATATCACAGAGAAGGACATATCAAAATGGGGTCTAGAAAGAGTGCATTGTTCTGGAAGCATTTGAAAATGTACGCGTGCTTAAGACTTAGAGTCACTGGCGGGGCCCAGCATGTAAAATGAAAAGCTACAACTCGATTCTATAAACAAAGTACTAAAGTATGAAATCTAGAGCTACAGCGACCTTAGAGATCATCTAGCTAAGCCTCTTAATTTACTGATGAGAAAACTGAATGTTTCCAGGATTTACTCAAAGTGCCACAACAGTTAGTAGCCGTATTATATCTTTTGACTCTCATAGTCTAGGGCTCCCTTCGTAGTATGGGGAAAATTATTAAACAAAACAGACCTTGGGAATAATTTTAGGCACCTGTGGTGTCAACATATTTACCACAAATGGCTCATGTTCCCATGCGCTCCCCAGATGTCTGCGTGACAAGTGGGCCAGTTAGGTACTAAGGAAGATGATTCAAAAGTACAGGACTTTCCAAGGCTTCCTTTTGCCCTGTTCTCACACCCAGCCCAGAGCGAATGTGCAACAGTCGCTCTGTGAGTCATATACTGCTATATACAAGCTGCATGCTAATTATAGAAACTTCCGGGAGAAGTGGTCAAAGTTCCAACTTCACAGGCTCGGGCAGTTAAAGACTCCAAACTTTCTTTTTTTTAAGGCTCCGAACTTTATCCAGAGTTGAGGGCAAGGATCCAATCTCTGTAGGAAGCCAAACTGGCAGCTGCCTCACTATCACAAAACTTCCACCTCAGTGACTGATGAGGAGGAGAGCTTCAGTTTTCATGCTTCCTCCCGTTTTAGGCTGCAATGAACACGCAGATATGGGGTGAGGGGTAAAGACCCAGGAAGGCAAGGACTCTGCCCGCTGGAGAGGCCCTCGGGTAGCCGGTCGGGAGTGAGAATCTGCGCCTCAGGCACCATTCCTCCATCCCCGTGCCAATCTGCGTCGTACCAGTAGATGGTCCTCCTTCAACAGTGCTAGTCACAGACTCACGTTTACAACTAGTTCTATAATATTAATGACATCTGGGCTTAAAACGTGGGCAAACTCAGGGCTACCAGGGGTCCCTCTAAACGTTTCAAGATGAGGAGTTCAGCATTATCATTCTACTGCTAAAAAAACAGCTACTGTCAATTGTGTGCCCGTGTGGTAGGTACTATGCTTGTCAGGGCTTCCCCTGAACCCCATATTTCTGTACAGAGTAAGATGTAAAACAACAATATTCAAAGACAAAAAAGAACTCAATCCAATCGTGTAATCATACATTGACATATTCCATTTTCCATGTTAACTTATAGTTTCTAGTCCATGTACATGTTCAATGTTTAGATATTTGTGGTAATATTTATACTCCAATGGTTTTTTTTTAAAAATATTTTACACTGGGTGTGGTGCACGAACAATGAATCTTGGAACACTGAAAAAATAAAATAAAATTTAAAAATAAATAAAAGATTTTATTTATTTGAGAGAGAGAGGGAATGAGAGAGAGAGAGCATGAGAGGGGAGAGTTCAGAGGCAGGAGCAGACTCCCTGCGGAGCAGGGAGCCCGATGTGGGACTCGATCCCGGGACTCCAGGATCATGACTCGAGCCAAAGGCAGTTGCCCAACCAACTGAGCCACCCAGGCTCCCCTCCAATAGTTTGTTTTTTAATACAGTTTGAGACTTCTCCCCCCCTTCTTTTTCTTTCCCTCTCTCTCCTTTGACCATCCAAGGTTACATTACTAATAACTTGATATATAACCTTCCATTCCTACCGCATGGCCACATAATCACAGAGAATTAATTTTGTCTTTTTTATTTTTCAAATGGGTTTGTATGTTTCTTGAAACTCGTTTTGTTTGTTAAGAAGATGTCGTGACTATCGCTTTAGTACAGCAGGCACAGATCCAACTAGACTGAAAAGGAATTCATTCTGTAAAGCCATCATAATTCCATAATTTATTCAATAATTCCCCTATTGATGGATATTTATGTTATTTCCTTTTTGACCACTACTGACAATGCTATAATAAATCATTTCTACATATACCCTTTCATATTGGTACTTCTATTTCTGTAGAATCGATTCTCAGAAATGAAGTGACAGATCAAAAGGTAGGTGCATTTAAAAAATTCATAGAGAATACCACATTTCTTTCCTTAATAACTATAGCAATTTATGTTTCCACCAGTAATGCCTAAGAGTGATCTTTTCCCTTATTAGAAGTTATCATTCCTAATTTTTGTTCATCTCTTGAATGGAAAACAATGCCTTGTTTCTTTATTTTCATTTTCCTGATGATGATGAGGCTGAGCATCTTCTCATAGCATTTCCCCTCCCCCCAGCTGCTCAGATATCTTCTTCTGTGAAATGTCTATTGCTATGCTTTGACCACTTCTTTTTACTGGGTTGTTTGTCTCCATAGAAATTAAAGTATAGAAGGTATTTGTATATTAGGGGTATGCAACCTTTTTGTCATTACGTTGCAAACCATATCTATGTAATCTATCATTTGTCTTTTGACTTTGTATTTTGTTATTTTTAATGTAGTAAACAGGTCTATCTTTTCCTTATCACTCTTGGGTATCCTGTCTTGTTAGAAAAGGTCTTCCTCATTCCAAGGATATTTCTTTTTATATTTAAAACTTTAATGCACTTGAAATTTATTTTTATACTGCATGAGCAAGGAGATAAACTGTTCTCCAAGAAGGACTGCAAAGAGTGCTGGCAGCATTTATTGAATAAAACATCTTTTTCCCCCATGGGATTAAAATAACACTTTTGCCACATAATGTCTCCAAAAACAATTTGATCTGCTTCTGGACTCACAGTGTTGTTTGAGTGATCTATTTGTCTCTTTTTGTGCCAATGTTACATGATATGGATTACAGAAGCTTTATAGAAAGTTTAATGCTGTGTATTTTAGGACCCTCCCCGATCTCCAGTGCAGAGAGAGACATTTATTCTTTTTTCCTACATTCTTAGATTAATATTAAGTATCTATTTTTTTATATGAACTTTAAAAGTCTCCCCTCCTCCCTTAATATATCCTGTCTTCAAGGCACTTGAAGTTTATAGGGTAATCACAATTTAAATACTATTTGGTAAGCCTTAGATACTATGTCCTATTTTATGAAACTTACACAGGAAAAAAAAACTACACTGAAAACGAGTAATATGTCCAAGGTATTGCTCAGATAAATTATGATACAGCTACATAATGGAACACTATGTAGCCATTAAAAAAATGGCTAAGTTTTCTGTTATGGGTTGAGTTGTGTCCCTTTCCCAAATTCAAATATTGAAGTCCTAACATTCAGTACCTCAGAATGTGACCTTATTTGGAAACAGTCTTTACAGAGAAATCAAATTGAAATGAGATCATTAGGTTGGGCCTTACTCCAGTATAACTCATGTTCTTATAAGGGGAAACTTGGAGACATGCACACGCGCACACACACACACACACACTGAGAACACCATGTGAAGATGAAGAAAGAGATGTCCAAGGCAAGGAACCCCAAAGATTGTCAGCAAATGACCAAAAGCCAGCGGAAAAGCATGGAACAGATTCTCCCTCAATGCCCTCACAAGGAAGAACCCTACAACACCTTGATCTGAGACTTCTAGGCTCTAGAACCATGAAATAATACATTTCTGGTCTTTAAGCCACCCAGTCTGTTAGCATCTTGGCATGGCAGCCATAGTCAACCAAGAGACTCTTTGTATATTGACACAAGCCAATTGCTAAGATATACCGTTGAAGGAGAAAAGTGTGATTCAGAGCAAGTATGTATAGTATGCTATCATTTATGTAAATTCATCTATACACAGAAAAACAAACATCTACACATAAACTTATGCTTGAAAATTCATAAATATCTCCTGAAGAATACACAAGAAGTTGATAACTGGTTGCATGTGGAAAGGGGTTGAGTGGAGAGCGCAAAGAGATGGGGGAAAGAATTTTTACTGTATACTTCTTTGATTTCTGAACCAAGAAAATGATTACCTATTCAAAAATAATAAAAAAAATCAAATAAAACCCCATAAGTTATCACCTTTTAAAAACTCTTAATCAAGTCAAATAATTTGAACAGCTCTTTTTTATACTTTCTACACGCAAATTTAATGTTAATTAAAACATGTTAATTAACATAACATGTTGATATAATGTTTACATATACGAGTAAATCTCTTTTTCCTATTTACTCAGACCGCACATTTTAAAGTGTTAATTTATGCCTAGCATTACTTGAAGTAATATGTGGGCTGAAGAAATACAAGACTTACCTTCTTTATTATAGAAGCTTATAACTGAGCGAAGGCGAGAATAAAAGAACTTAAATGAAGCATGATAGAGTCACTTTAACTTTTTGTGGCTCAGGTTTCTTACTGGTAAAATAAGTGAGATAAAATGAATGTTAAAGTCCTAAAATTCCTGGATTCTTTTTTTTTAAAAAAGATCATTTATTTATTTATCTTAGGGGTTGGGGAGAGCAGAAGGAGAGGGAGAGACAGTCTTAAGTAGACTCTGCACCAAGCATGGAGCCTGACCCGTGGCTTGATCTCACAACCCTGAGATCACGACCTGAGCCGAAACAAAGTCAGTTGCTTAACTCACTAAGCCACCCAGGCACCCCTTCGGATTCTTTTTATCTGATTTTATTTGCCACTTAAAATCATACTTTGAGGGACACCTAGGTGGCTCAGTCGGTTACGAATCCAACTCTTAAGTTTAGGTCTTGATTTCAGGGTCATGAGTTCAAGCTCCACACTGAGTTCCATGCTGGGCATGGAGTCTACTTATGAAAAAAATTATACTTGAGATAACTATAAATTCACATGCAGCTGTGAGAAATAACACAGAGAAAGCCAAGATACCTCTGACTAGTTTTCCCAAAGGTAACATCTTGTGAAACTCTAGTACAATACTGTGACTGGGATACTGATGTTGATACAATTGAGATAAAGAATAGTTCCAACACCACAAGGATTTGTCCTATGCTGCCCTTTTATAGCTGCACCCACTTCTCTTCTCTCCCCCTATTGTCCCTAACTCTTGGCAACAACTAATCTGTTTTCCATTCCATAATTCTGTCATTTCAAGAATGTTCTAGAAATGCAATTATGTGGTATGTAACCTTCTAAGGTTAGCTTTTTTACTCAGCATAATTTCCTGGAGATTCAACCAAGTTGGTGTATACATTGATATTTCATTTATTTTGAATATTGGATAGTACTGCATGGCATGAATGTGTGGTAATTAGTAAAACCATTTATTGTTGAAAACCACTGGATTAATTTCTACGTTTTGGCTATTACAAATAAAGCTGGTAGGAACATTTTTGTGCCGGTTTGGTGATAAATATCCAAGAGGGCAATTGCTTGGTTGTAGGATAGTTGCATGGTTAGTGTTATAGAAAACAGGCCAATTATACATTTTACATTTCTACCAGCAATGTATGAATGATCCATTTTCTCTGCATCTTTGCCAACATTTGGTATTGTCACTATTCTATGTTTTAGCCATTCTGATATGTGTATAGGGATATCTCATTATGATTTTAATTGGAATTCCCTAATGGATAATGTTGTTGACAATCTTTTCATGTACTTATTTACCATTGATATATATTCTTGGTTAAAATGTCTCTTCATGTCTTTTGCTCAGTTTCTAATTCGATTTTTATTTCACTGTTGAGTTTTGAGAGTTTTTAATATATTCTAGATATTAGCATACTTAAAATTTTTATTTTATTTTTGTAAGACCAGTTAATACCAGGTCTACCATCTTAACAAAGTTTTTAGTGTATAATATATTAATGTTGACTAAAGGTACAATGCTGTACAGCAGATCTCTAGAGATTATTCATCATGCTTATCTGAAATTTTAAGGTTTTTTTTTTTTTTTTTTGCCTAGGGATCCCCATTTAATTCTTACAACAACCATACGATGTGGATATTTTCATCATCATCCTATGTTTACAGATGAGGAAACAGAGACACAAAGATGTTAACAAACTTTCTCACAGTTACTTGGATAATTAAAAATAGAGCCAAAGTCCGAAGTGCAGGTAATGAGGAGATGCCATTTTGTGAACCAGCTTAGAAATCATGGACAAAGCAAGAACAATAAAATAAGGTACATAAAAAGTAAGCCAGGGGTACCATCTCAGAGTATATAGATTCTATTTAGATTTGGTAAATATTTTGACGTTTTGATTTTGCTTTCATTTTATAGTTTCTAAAAAAACCTAAAACTGTAGTTTTTCTTGTTCACACTACTGTGAAGTAAAGAAAACAAAACAAACAAAAGCCAAATTATGATCTGGTATATAATAAAACATTAGTGTTTGCATTGAGTTTAGTTTGAATTTATGCAAACAAATGCCTGCTGTCCTTATTTTTGATTCAATTCAATTCAATTTGGTTCAAACTCCTCAGACAAACTCTAAAAATAAATCGTAGAAGACTGAAATGATTAAAAGATTCCTGTGTGTCTTTTCCATGGAATTCTATATGTTGTCTAACAAAACCCTCAGGGGTTACCTGATTCTTTAACGGTCTACCCCTTAGTTTTTGGCTGTGATATTTTCTACCTCTGTAGAGTTAGAACTCAACTCAGGAGAGGTGCCTGGGTAGCTCAGTCGGTTAAGCGACCAACTGGGTTTCAGCTCAGGTGATGATCTCACGGTCCTGAGACTGAGCCCTTGTTGGGTGGGGCTCTGGCACTCAGTGGGGAGTCTGCTTCCCCTGGCCCTCTGCCCCTCCCTCAAATAAATAAATAAATCTAAAAAAAAAGATGTCAACTTTTGGAGGGCTGATGGTAATGCAAATGATTCTTGTTCATGGAAATGCAAATGTGTTTGCCTCCTGGAATGCAATTGATTCCTCTAAGCCGAGAGTCAGCAGTATGGCATCTGTTATCAAATACTTATCAGCATTCCTGACTGTTTATATATGTATCTGTTCTTCAGATTCTCCTTTGAACCAACTGCAACATCTTACTGATTTTCTCATTGTCTCATTAGTTAATGATTTAATAAAATGTTTGGCACATAATCATTATGTATTTCTTTTTTTAAAAAAAAAAGATTTTATTTATTTATTTGAGAGAGAGAGAGAGAGAGAGGGAGAACACAAGCAGGGGGATGGGCAAGCCGACTCTCACCTAGCAGGGAGCCTGACAGGGGCTTGATCCCAGGACCCTGAGAACATGACCTGAGCCAAGGGCAGATGCTTAACCGACCCAGCCACCCAGGCATCCCTCATATATTTCTATAAGTGTTACAATTTGAACTTTCTAGAAAATCAGTCTTTAAGAAAACACAAACATACTATCTGTTCATTCATTATTCTGCTTAAAAAAGAAGGTACCCATGTATCTGACACTTTTCCAGGTACCTGAGCCACAACTTTCTAATGATAACATCTTATGTATCCAAGGTACGTTCATCTAAACATTTAAATAGATGCTAGCACCACACTATTAACAAAACTACAGACTTTACGGTGATTTCAACAGTTTTCCCACCAATGTCCTTTCTCTGTGTCAGGATCCAATCCAGGATCTCATGTTGTATTTAGTCATCATGTCTGTTTGGTCTCCTCTGGCCTGACAGTTTCTCAGTTTTTTTCTTATTTTTCATGAGTTTACCACTCTGGAAGAGGACAAGTCATGTATACTGCAGAATGTCTCTTAGGCTGTAATCGAGGTTTTCTCAACAGACTGGGGTTATGGGGATCGCCCTTCTCATCACATTCTGTCATGAGGGATGTGATATCCACATGACTGTCATTGGTAATGTTAAACTTGATCGCTTAGTCAAGGTGGTGGTGCCTGCCAGGTTTCTTCTCCATGGGAAAGTTATTTCCCCTTTTCTATGTTTTTTGAAAACAGGTCACCCAGTCCAGCTCATACTCCAGGGGGACGGAACATTAAACTTGACCTGGAAGGGGAATATCTATACATTTTTTGGAATTCTTTTATAAGGAAGATGTAGCCTGCAAATATGGTTTTTCAGTGAACGGAGAAAACGCATTATTATCTGGATTGTTGCTGTATGGCCAGTCTCATTTTTCTACTTTTCTAAATTCATAAACTGGCTTTTGTCTCTTATGTGCCAGTGTAAGTTAATAGGTTTGTTTATCTTATGTTATCATTAATTTATTTGTTTAAGGTTTTTTGTTTGTTTTTTGTTTTTTTTTTTTGGTAGGTTCTGGCTGTCAAGACTAATAGGTTTTTCAACATATTTCTGTGGCTACAAATTGTACCAGCACACAGGGAAGGGGATTGAGCTGACAGTATACGTGTCACTGAATCGCTGGTAGACTACTGGGAATATTGAGTTACTTAAGCTTCAAAGAAAGATGTGACAATGGCTAACCATATTTTAGACTCAGATTTTTAATGTTCTCACAGCCTAGGTGGCCCATCAATTTTTTATTTTAAGTTTTTTTCCACAAGTTTTCCAACAATTTTTCTGGGCAAGATTGTTTCAAATGCAAGACTAATTTTAAGCTCAATTAAAATGTTAAAGAGACTGTCATGCCATTTGTATTATCCTTTATGAAAAAATCAATACTTTAATAGACTTCCTTGGTAAACTATTTTGAGAAACTCAATAGGATTGTTAAATAAAGCAGAACTCCCCATCAGATTCCAGTCTTTTCTATGTATTTTCTGACAAAAGGGGTAAAATAAGATAAAGTAATGAGTTACATGACTAAAGATTAATTTTTTTTTGCATAGAATACAGCTTTTACACATTACACACACACACACACACACAAAAAGAATACAGCTTTTACACATTACAGTGTTCTGAGCTAAGAGTGGAAATTTACCTTAGGCAACTGTTAATTGTCTGAGCCCTGACACCTCAAATTTAGCACGTTATTCATCCTGTTATAACACTTACCACATTCTTTTATATTAAGTTATTTTTAAGAATTTGTCTCCTCTACTAGACCATGAGCTCTGACTTCAATGACTGCAAAGCTACAGCCACATTTATTTGTTCAGTATATTGCACCTCATCTGGCATATAGTAAGTCACACTAGCTGCATGTCAAGTGCTCAATAGCACATGTGACTAGCTACTAGAGTACTAGATAGCACAGATGTAAAATATTTTTATCATCATAGAATATTCTATTTGACAGTGCAGGTTGAGAGTAGGTTCTCTCAACTTTGGCGTTATTGACATATTAGACCAAATAATTTTTTTTTTTTTTTTGTGGGGAACTAGCTATCTTGTGCCCTGTAGAACATGGACCAGCATCCCTGGTCCCCACCCTCAATGTGACAACCAAAAAGGCCTTTACATCTTGTTAAATATCCTCTGGGGATAAAATTGTCCCCAGGTGAGAATTAAAGGGGTTAGAGAAATTTATCTTAAATGAGAGTCCTAGAAAACCTTACGTTGCAAAGACATATTCCTAGGGACTGCTGAAAATTGTTCTCTAGTAAAAAGGATCCACATATAACTTAAACACTTTCTATAATTATAAGAGGGAATTCTGTTTCATAAAAAGAAAATTTATTAGAGTAGAATTGTGCTACATACATGGGAAGCAACTTCTCCCCAGTTTCTCTTAAGCAATGTACCTTGGACCCATCAAAATGAGATTAGTGGCTATGATGCAGCTATCATAGGGCTTTCTTCCTTAGATGAGTGTATTTAAATAATAATAAAAAACCCCATCCTCTCCACTTCAGGGAACAGTGGCCTGGCTTCAGACTGTGAGATCCCACATTATTTCTCTTGCTAGCTTTCTCTGGCCATGAAATTGTTTTTCTCACCCATGTGGCACGCTTAAGTGCTGGGGGAATAACTTCCCCTTGAAAGTGGTGCTCAACCAATGACTATGAGGAGTTGTTATGAAAATAGCTCAGCTCCCTTGTCTTTTGGGTAGGAGAACTCTAAAGCATGTGTTTGCACCACACACAGAGTTGCCACAGCAAGATGAAATTCCACTGGACCCAGAGTAGTTCATTCGATTCTGCGTCTTTTACTGAATGCCTTCTCTCCATTGTCTTGCTTCTTCTCTCTATATCTATGGATATTTTATTCCCTACCCAAGGAAATCCTTGTCTCAAGGTCTGCTTTGACTCAGAGTTTGCATTAAATACTTGACTATGGGTCTGCTTCTGGGGAACTCAAAATGAAATATATTTATTAATTCATTAACCATTTATTCAGAATTATTGAGCCCCTTACTACATGCTAGCTTCAGTGGCATGGGTACTGCCTTGTAATTAGAACAAATGAATGTGCTAAAGCCGGGACATGTGCCTTTTCATTTATTTTTATTTAGTTCGTTTTTAAAATATCTTCCCAATTTCCTTTTTTATCAAGGTGAAATTTACAGAACATGGAATTAACCATTGCAAGGCAAACAATTTAATAACATTTATGCATCCACAGTGTTAGGTAACTACCACCTGTAACTATTTCCAAAACTCCAAAATAAAATCTCATACCTGTTAAGCAGTTGTTCCCCATTTCACCCTCACCATGTCCTAGGCAGCCACAACTCTGTGTTTTGTTTTTATGGATTTATCTACTCTGGATATTTCATAAAAATGGAACATGTGTTCTTTAGTATTTATCTTTTTTTGGTTAGCAAAATATCTTCAAAGTTCATCTATGTATTGGTACTTTGTTCTCTTCATGGCGGAATAATATTCCATTGTATGTATATAGCGCAATTTCTTTATGCATTCATTGGTTGATGAACACTTGGGTTGTTTCTACGTTCTGATTGTTACAAATAGGTGCTGCCATGTGCATTCACACAGAAGAACTTGTATAAGCACGTGTTTCCAATTCTTTTGGCTATAAACTTGGGAGTGGGCCTGCTGGGTCATATGCTAAACCTATGTTTAACTTTTTGTGTAAATGCCAAACTGTTTTCTACAGTGGCTGAACCATTTTATGTCCCCAATGGCAAACTACAAGCATTCCAATTTCTCTAACATATTCATCAACAGTTGTTAATTTTGCATTTTTTTTATCATGGCCATCTTCATGAGGGTGAAGTTATACTTCATTGTGGTTTTGATTTGCGTTTTCCTAATGACTAATGATGTTGAGCATCTTTTCATGTGCTTGTTGGCTATTAGTGTTTCTTCAGAGAAATGTCTACTCAAGTCCTTTGTCTAATTTCAATTTGAGTTGTTTTTGTTGTTGTTTTAGTTGTAAGAATTCTTTATGTATTGTGGCCACCAGATACTTACCAAATATGCTATTTACAAATATTTTTGCCTGGAGGTTGTTTTTTCTCCTTTCTTGACTTCTTAAATAGCATACAAATTTTTAAATTTTCAGGAGACCCAATGTATCTATTTTTTTCCTTTGTTGCCCATCCTTTTGGTATCATATCTAAGAATCTGTTGCAAACTCAAGGTCACAAAAATTTATCCTTCCTTTTTACTTTTAGCAAAAGGACTTTTTAGCCTTACTGTGCCTTGTCAAAATATTTGGGTCTGCTTTTTTTCACCAACACAGAGTAATTGCAGTATGTGTTCTTGCCAGAGAATTCTCTACAACTTCACAGTGTCTACAGCACATTCCTTTCTCAAGCTGAGGTTCAATATACAGCATTTATGGAGAACTGCTTAAAAGACAGATAGTGATTCCATGTCCCATGGCACCACAACTGTGTATGTATGCATCATTTTGCTTTGGTCCATTGTAGAGATGTTTCCTAATTCATTAGAAAATCGTCGGAAGAAACGTTTTCCCCTTAATTGAAAAAAAAATGATAGGTGTTCAGTCCCTTCACATTTCATGGTTTCTATGAAACGTTTTTGCTTAAACAAGGGCAAGTGTAAAAGAGCTGTTTCAAGAGAGGTGGGGACTTCTGTTTTATTAATAGTCCCTATTTTCATATCTAATCAAATGCACAGACACACATGTCAAGGGAAGGCTATGTAGGTGAAAAGTGAACCGGTTTAATTTTTATCAATGAATAATATAAAATGGTATGCATATCTTTTTAATAATACAACAGTAAATTTATTTCTTCTCTATATTGTGATAAATAATGGAAGAGAGATCTAAAAAAAGGAAAGGAAAAAATGAAGTTGGAGACACAGTCATACACATAGAACCTATGGTGCAAAGAAAGAAAGAAGCAAAACACATGAAAAAATAAAGAAAAAGAAGCACTTCACAAATATGTATATATATTCAGAAGGATATAGCTATTTGAATGTAGTAAAAAGGCCTTCACACTCACATTTATACAGAGAACTAGAGGGTGGCAAAGAATCACATAGAAATAGAGAGAATGAGTGTGAAAGCTAGCAAGACAAATGGTTTCGGACTGAGACAGAGAGAGAGAGTTCTTACATAAAAGTAGAGGTTTACTGAGTAACATTCATACCCTGAAACCCTTTGGGCTTGTGCTGCTGAAGTCTGGGAAAACTCCATCGTGTTTCACAATGATAAGCACAAAGGTCGTAACTGTTCTTGCCCCTTGCCCCTTGGATCATTAGCCATCCAGTGGAACATCCAGGAGAGTAGCCATTTCCCCACTCTACGTTGCTCTCCACTGCTTTTTGAACTTTCTCCACAAGGACAAGATGCACATGGGTAATTTCAAATGTGTCAACCATCTGACTTCAGCAGGTAGGAACATTCTTCCACTTTAGAGATTCTAGGTGAAGTGAGTGAGGTATAAGATGGCTCTTTTGAGTTGAATTAGATGATCTGTTTTGAATGTGCCTCGGTTCATAGGAATAAATTCTTTTCTCATCAAAAATCACAGGACAGCGATTTTATTAGCTAACAGTATCCAAAGCTCACTCTTGCTTCTTCGTGTGATGTAAACATTCTAGAAGATGTCAAGAGATTGTACTAGGATGGGGACGGTTTGATAAAGGCAATGTCTGTCCAGTGCTGACGTGCTTGCGTCCTACCCCAGAAACTCCTATCTCTATCCTAGTCTCAACACTATGAAGCCCTGCACAGGAAGTTTGAAGCATGAGAGTGTGAGTAAATTCATGCTACTATTAAGAGTGCAACTAAGGAAAGAGGATTCGTAGAGATTGGGACTTTTAAGTGGAGCTGTCTGATATTGACAGTGGAGATAAAATAACCATTAGCTACTAAGTGCCTAAGCAATCAGATCTATAAATCTTCCAGGTTGTACAATGCAGTCAATGAGAGATCGATACATAAACTCTGTTTGCTGATCCTGAGGTTAGAGTCTAGAATTCAGTTTAGTAATAAGCTATATGTTTTAGATTTTAATTTTAAAAGTTATCCTAGTATCACAAGTATTAAATTCCCCCCCAAAATGAAATAATACCCTGACTTAGAATGAAAAATAGCATACCTCTACCCTAACCCTTCCTACCTGAGGGTTTTGCTTTATTCCAAACGCATTGAGTTGTTCTTTTTTGATATTTACATCCATATGTTTAAATATTATGCTTATAACCCAATTTCTTAACTGACCAATTTTAGTCATTATCTACTGATCTCCCATCATGAAAATGAGGAGCTAGTCTTCCTTTACCTGTCAATATTCCTACTTCCTTGCACATGCATGCATGTGGATGATCTCAACAAAAAACAAACAAAATTCTAAATAGCATATGGGCAAAATATATGAAGAAACATTTCCCTGAAGATGATGTTTAAATGGTAAATAAGCAAATGAAATATATTCAACATCACTAGCCATTAGGGCAATGCAAATTAAAACCACCATGAGACATCACTACACATCTATTAGAACAGCTAAAATGAAAAATGTGGTGACAATACCAAATGTTAATGAGGATACAGCGAAACTGCATCACTGATAAATTGCTGGTGGGAATTTAAAATGTAAAATGATACAGCCACCTGGAAAATAGTGTGGCAGTTTCTTTAAAAAAACTAAATACACATTGCCATATGGCCCAGCAGTTTTACCCTTGGGCATTTATCCCAGAGAAAGGAAAATTGATATCCACACAAAAACCTGCACACGTATGTTCATAGCAGCATAGTCTGTAATAGCCCAAACCTGGACACAACCATAATGTCCCTCAATAGGTGAGTGTTTAAACAGAATTTGATAATTCATACTATGGAATACTAGTCAGCAATAAAAAGGAATGTGCTATTGACATATGCAACAACTTGGATGGAGTTCCTTTTTTTTTTTAATAAAGATTTTATTTATTTATTTGAGAGTGAGAGAGAGCATGAGTTGGGGAGAGGGGCAGAGGGAGACGGAGAAGCAGACTCCCCGCAGAGAAAGGAGCGCCCATTGAGGGGCTCAATCCCAGGACCCTGGGATCATGACCTGAGCAGAAGGGAGATGCTTAATCCAATCTGTCACTCAAGTGCCCCCTTGGATGGATTTCAAGGGTACTATGCTTAGTAAAAAAAAGTAATCCAAAAAGGTCATAAAATCTATGATTTCACTTATATAATATTCAGAAGATGACAAAATTAGAGAGAAAACGGATTAGTGATGAATAGGAAGATGGTAGAGATGGTGCAAGTAAAGGGAAAGAGTAGCATGAATGATATATTTGTAGGGATGAAATAGTTGTGTATCTTGATCATGGTGGTGGTTACACAAATTTACACCTGTGATAAAATGGCACAAATATGCACACGCACACATGCATACACACACGCACACAAGGATGGTACCAATGCCAAATTCCTGGTTTTGAGAGTGTATGATAAGTTATGTAAATAGTAACAACTGGTGGTGGGGGGGAACTGAATGAAGGGTACAGAGAGGTCCTATTTTTGCTTCCTGTGTTTATATCAAAACAAAAAAATTTTTTTTAAAAAATCAATATTTAGGGTTATCTTATTGTGACTAAGACTATTTGCTGTTAGGTCAAGTATTTGGTATGGTGATAATATTTCCTTTTTTGTATAACTTTCTGTTCTTCCTGGAATAACTTATTTTTTCTTTGCTTAGTTTTAAATGTCAGCATACTTATGTCTTTGGATCACTTTCACAGAATTTTAAAGCTACTCTAATGGTGATTTTCCATGTGCAAACACAGCAATTTTTCTATTTGTCCATTTTACTCTCCATTCTTCCAAACTCCATCAGAAAATTCTTTTGACAGCCCTTTACCTTTATGTTTGAATTCTGGCTGGTTGCTTTCTGAAAATGGTTTATTTCATCCCCGTTGTGAATAATAACTCAATAGGGTTTATTATTCCATAGAGAAGTTTAAGTTTACCTTCTTTTGACTTCTTTTGCCACTGTTGAGAATTCAACTTTTGTTCTTTTATAGGGAATCTCCTTTTTTTTCCCTAGGCATTTTTAAGATCTTTTCATTGTCTTCAATATTTGAAGATTTCATTGCAATGAGTCTAGGTGGAATTTTTTTTCATTATCCAAATTGGGATTTCTTGGCTTCCAAAATTTGAGTATTCGTGTATTTTGGCATTTCTGGAAACCTCTAACGGTTTGAATGCCGCCTCCTCCCATTTATTTTTTCTAAACTCCAATTAGACATATGCTAGGCTTATTCTATCTTTCATATGTCTTAAGTTTTTTTTAATTTAAATTCAATTAGCCAACATATAGTACTTCATTAGTTTCAAATACAAAGTTCAATAATTCATCAGTTGTGTATAACATGCAAGGCTCATCAGTTTTCTTTTTAATATTTTTTATCTCCTTGTCTTTCTGTGCTGTTTTGAGTAATTTCTTTTTTAAAAAATTTTTAAAAAAGATTTTATTTATTTATTTGACAGAGAGTAGAGAGATCACAAGTAGGCAGAGAGGCAGGCAGGGGTAGGGGGATGGGCGGGGAAGCAGGCTCCCTGCTGAGCAGAGAGCCCTATGTGGGGCTCGATCCCAGGACCCTGAGATCATGACCTGAGCAAAAGGCAGAGGCTTTAACCCACTGAGCCACCCAGGTGCCCCTTGAGGAATTTCTTTAGATCACCTGCTGTTCATTAATTCTTTTTCAGTTTTCAGTTTCTGTTAAAAATGTCCATTGAGGGGCGCCTGGGTGGCTCAGATGGTTGAGTATCTGCCTTCGGCTCAGGTTATGATCCCAGTGACCTGGGATCCAGCCCCGCATCCGGTTCCCTGCTTGGCAGGAAGCCTGCTTCTCCCTCTCCCACTCTCCCTGCTTGTGTTCCCTCTCTTGGTGTGTCTCTCTCTGTCATATAAATAAATAAAATCTTTTTAAAAGTGTCCATTGAGTTGGGACGCCTGGGTGGCTCAGTTGGTTGGGCAGCTGCCTTCAGCTCAGGTCATGATCCCAGCGTCCTGGGATCGAGTCCCTTATCGGGCTCCTTGCTCGGCAGGGAGCCTGCTCCTCTCTCTGCCTCTGCCTCTGCCTGCCTCTCTGCCTGCTTGTGTTCTCTCTCTGTTAAAATGAATAAATAAAATCTTTAAAAAAAATGTCCATTGGGTTTTATTTATTACGCTGATTACATATTTAAAATATACAGGACTAATTGGGACTTTATTCAAATTTATCTTTTTTTTATACTATCTTGTTGATTCCCTAAGCTTCTGATTCTTTTGTGTCTCTAACCATTTCAAACAAGCTCATTTAACTTCTGATTTTGATAATTCCATTATCTGAAGACATGGAAGGCGAATCTAGTTTTCCCCAGCAGACTCTTGTTTATGGCATTTCCATGCGTGTTTTATAATTTGAGAGTGTGAGCTCATATCTGATAGGGTATTAACTGTGGAAACTGCATGGCATGAGTTAAAGGTGTACCCCTTCAGAAAGTGTTTGATCCCTAGGATGCTAACAACCTATGAATACTTCCTATAAATTTCTGAGTCTGAGACTTCTCAGAACCACAAAGGTAGTATTAATTCGGACCCCAAAGATGTGAGAAGAATTCCTGATAAAAAGCTTCTGCACAGCAAAGGAAACAGTCAACAAAACAAACAGGCAACCCACAGAATGGGAGAAGATATTCGCAAATGACACTACAGACAAAGGTCTGATATCTAAGATCTACAAAGAACTCCTCAAACTCAACACTCACAAAACAGATAATCACATCAAAAAATGGGCAGAAGACATGAACAGACACTTCTCC